>CM068963.1:98691534-98715261 GCA_035128595.1 Eptatretus atami
AGAGAGAGAGAGAGAGAGAGAGAGAGAGAGAGAGAGAGAGAGGAAAAAAGAGCAGGTTTCTATGGAAGTATTCCTTGGCTGAGTTAACATCGGGGCAGTGGATATGGGAGACCAGTCCTGAAGAAAGATGGCTGCTTGCGGTCCTTGCCAATCTGCCTGAATGAACTTCCAGACTCACCGGCATTGAGGCATCTCTCTGAGAACAGCCAGACAGATGTTAACTCTCACAAGCACTTGATCAGATGGAGCAATTGGAGCAGAGGAAGAGCAGGAGACATTTGTGTGAAAGTTAGTCATCACCAATTCCAGAAGGGAGGATTTCCATTGGGAGTTGGAGAAATCCGGGATGGAATGGTCACAGATTGAGTCAGTCCCATGGAGTCACAGAAGTCCTTTGTTGAAGTGCCATGGCTGGTGAGAGAGGTACAACACCCAGCCAAGTTGCATGGTGACAATTGAAATCACCACCTATGAGGGGATGAGTGGTTAAAAGTTGGTCATTGTTGTCTGAGAGAGAAATCTAGATGGAGTGTTTATTTATTTCCTGCTTTTCTCTTCTATCCCCCTTCCGCAGCAAAAATTATGGATTGAATAATGCATTATTATTAGTCAGCACATTGTAATCAGATTATACTCACGTACAACCATTGCTCACCCACCTACCCCACCTCCCCTTCCCCACGATTTCAACTCTGTCGTGTGAAATGCTCTGACACATTCACATTACATTAACATTACAAAAGAGGGAAGGTGGGTGGGAAGGCAGGGAAGCCCACTTTTATTTGCTAATCAAAAAAAAAAACATTCAATTATGCAAATACTTGCGAACGACCTTCGTCAGACTACGGTTGCACCAAAGTTCTACGTGATGATCACGCGCTGCTGCATTGTGTGGTGTCATCATGTTGGATCACCATCATGTTTTGTTAACAAAAGCAATGTCAGAACTTTTGAGTCATCCTAAAAAATAAAGATTGCGGGCTTCCAGTCAAGAGAAAAGTGTGCATTATTTGGCCTCGGTTATAAACATTATGCATGATCACGACAAGTTTATCATCTTTATAGACATCCCGATTCATATTGGTGGAGAAAAGATCCACGTATAAACGCAGAGCACCAATATCGATTGTTACAATGGATATCACCCCAATAAAAGCAGGCCAGTTGATATCACTTCCTATGCACTAAATTTGTGGACTTGTATAAACTAAACCATAAATGTTAAGCTTGCAAAACATATTGCTGTTCATGTGTGCGCCAAACATCAGATGAGGTTGATCCGTACTTCATCGCTCCCGAAACTCAAGAGCAGACCACCATCTCTGAAAAGGTGAGCTACTACCATGATGCACAAACACTCAAGACCATGCCAATTCTCTTTGAAGTTAAAGTTTATGACAAAATATTGGTTCCGTTGGGATGTAAATCTAATTTTATGGGCAGTGATATTGTTGGTGTCTTGTTTGATGTAATAAAGTCTGATTCAATTTGACGCAATCCTTATAGTCCTTATGATTTATAACTCAGAAACCCCTAAATAGCACAACTTAGTTTGAATAGAATAAATCATTTGATTATCGGTTACATTACAGTGGTAACTACAATGCCACTTGGTAGAGTGCATACCTCTGTCCATAATCCGTCCATAACGTTTGGAGATATCATGCTATATATCATTTTGACCCTATTACTCAATGGTGAAGAATTGCTTTAAAAAAATTTGTATCCAGATCCAGATCCTCACCAAAATCGAATCAATTAATCCTTGTCACACACCCAACCTACCACCAAGTTTTGTCCGATTCAGAATCCATAACTTTTTGAGTTATTCTGCTCACAGACAGACAGACAGACAAACAAACAGACAGGGGTGAAAATATCACCTTCGTCCATCTTCGGTGGCAGAGGTAATCAAACGAATATTCACGATTGTTCTCATTTTCAATGTCATAACAGAGTAATAAGTTATAATTTAGGTGCTTTTTAATGAGTGTTTGAATGCAAAATGCCTGCAAGAGTAAAAGGAGTTCATTTGTTTTTCTTTTCTTGTCCCATCATGGCTGCCAGTCATGCATCTACGCAGTTGCGCGCACATTGGAAGCGAGCATCAATGCCAGTCTGAGGGAAGCTAACCCCCCGACGTTAACAGAGCGCCTGCGCGTATTCCTGGTGCACATGTCTCAGCCAAATCCCGGAGCACGGCCGTCTCTCCGTGATATTCTCCAGGTGAGAGATCCACTCCCCCCCTGCTCCCTACGGATTTGTCGTCATCCCAATCATCGGATTTACCTCTCTCTGTGCATAACAGATGACGGTTTTGAGATGCATTAAAAAACTTTTGATACTACACCATTCCTTGGTGCTTAAAGTTTCAAACACACATTTGTAATGTCATGATTACATCATTAGTGCTAACTTGTTTGTTGGAGCATGCTGTGTAGCGTCATAAGCTGGATTTATTCCAGGATTTTGGGTTCTCTTTTTTTTTTTAATATCTTTTTTTTTATCCTGCTTCCAAGAGAAACTCATGGTAGAGCTTTTTATCCATTGCTGGGTTAACATAACGGCCTGACTGAGTATCAGTGTCCATAGCAGCATTCTATATGGAGATTTGAGGATCCTTTTACTGATGGAGATGCATGGGAAGACGAGGCAGGTGGTGGTTTGACCTCAAGTTTGTGAGGCCCATTGAATCAACAGTTTTACGCATTAATGGCTAATAATCTTTAGAAACTTCCTGGGGGAGTACAGAGAGATATGTGCTGATCACCACAATGGGGATACTACTGTTTGAGTGCTGACCAGTCCTTTGATGGAGTTTATAAACTATGTTTATAGTTATGACTATACATAGTGTTTCTTTCCAGATGGTGATGTGGGTCTCACTTGATGCACTATACCCGATCGGGAAAGCATGTGAGAGGAAATGTGACTTGGCGGATGAGCACTTTCACAAAGCATCGGTAGTGTCGGAGAGCATCAGATATGATACCGGCATGGTTTAGAGCGTTTGGAACACAGACAAAAATGAGCAAAATATAATTATAAACATGGAGCTATATAACCAAAGGTATTTCAAAAGGCCGAGGATTATGGGGTTGAACCTGCTATGAGGAGAAAGAATTATCTTTGTGAATAAGGGAATGCCTTCATTAGAAACTAAGTTTTGAGGAGGCTGAAAGGAAGAAGAGAAGTGGCGAGAACATTTGAGTCGGCAAGATGATGGCGCCAACAAAACTCATAAAATACCCAAAAGAATAGCAATCAACGTTTTGGCACATTCTTTTGGAAGGCAGCAAGTTCCTGCCCTCGGCAGTTTTTTGGGGAGTTCCAGAGAGTTTCAGGAATGGGGGATGAGGTCAAACGTACACAGATTGTGCGGCGGCGGGAGTGGTGGCGGGGGGAGAGGGTCTTGCCCCACCATTCATGACAGAAGCATCTCGTCTCACCTTACTCAACTTTTAACATAAATCACAAGGACCTGTTTGGTGTTGCTATTTGAGCACATAGCTCATGATGATAGTATCCCAGGTAAAAATTGTTAATAATTTTGTGCTGATCCCATATCGTGTGCTGATTTAGGAATGTCCTCATAATCCATGCAAAACTAGGCTATTGTCTCCTTATGTCCTTTTCCTGCACATGATATGAACAAGTGCCTGCATGAATATAATGAAATCCCTGTTGAAAAAAAGGACATTTTGAGACGATGCCAATCTATGCAGGCTCTGGCATTTAAACCCCCATGTGGTAACAGCATAATAAGGTAACTGTTCCTATAAAATAATGAACAAGAAATCCTTTTAGAACTTGATTTAATCAGCTTACCAGTTATGAAGGCTTTATTTGTGACTCAACACAGTCATCTCTGAAAGAATGCTTGTTTTTCCTGTGATTTTTTTTTTTTTTTTCTTCCAGGAAACCTCCAGGTATCAGTGTCAAACAGGTATCTTATCACAAGATATCTTGAAGATAGTTTTCACAGAGGCATTACAACGGATGGTGAGCACATTTTGCACCGCCATCAGGGATATTTATCTCGCATCTGCTGCAGTGCCACATGTTTGCCTTCTTTAGGCCTGTGTTAACGTAGAGAACCAGAGCGGCACTCGGTAGAGCACATATCTCTGCCAGGCTGAACAGTTTAGGTTTTGTATCCCATTGATAGACCAGATCTGCATCCAGACAGACCTGAACCAAAATCGAATCGGCTTCTTCTTGTCACCTACCCAACTCCTCCACCTAGTTTTGTCATAATCCGTCTATAACTTTTTGAATTGTCATGTTCTATATCGTTTTTGGCCCCATTTCTCGATGGTGAAGAATCACTTTAAAATAAAATAAAAATTCTCCAATCTGGATCCGGATCCAGATCTTCACCAAAATCGAATCAATTCTTCCTCGTTTACACACCCAACCTGTCCATCAAGTTTCGTCTGAATCCGTCCATAACTTTTTGAGAGAGACACAGACACAAACAAACAAGAAAGATGTCACACGTAGCATGAAACTTGTGAAATCCAAAGAAACAACACCCTTCCAGGTTTTGATTGGTGAACCAGTTCATTGACCAAATGTGCAAATTCTGTTCCACATTGTTGGAGTACCCAGTCTCTGGGTAGGTGGAGATTGCGCATTACTTGCTGAAAAAAGTAGTCTGTATATTGCAAGAAGACTCCATAGGTGTTTGTGTGGTGTGCATCTAAAGGGGTCTAACTGGTCTCCAGGTCTAAGGTGTCCAGGAAGTGTAAAGGTCTTAAGGGGTCTAATCTTCAAAACAGTATTTTGCAATAGTAGTTAGGGTCTAAAGGGGTCTAATGGGTCTAAAGGTTGAAGGGGTCTAAGTGGGATAAAGGATGTAAATGTCTTCAGGAGTCTAAGGGGTCTAAAGGGTCTTAAAAGGATCCACAATATCCAATCCACAAATCCGAAATCATATTTCGATTATATACTTTAATCAGTCAGTGAGAGTATAATCGTGTTTCCAAAGCAAGGAATTTTTAGTTGGCTGAATCAAAATGGCGGCTAAGACCACCTGCGAGGTGAAGTTGGGTTGACTCACCAAGGATAAGCATTTCAATGAAGAAAGTCGTTAGTTATCTTCAAAAGGGGTGTTTAAGTTTACCCAAGTACTGTACCCATTCTGGGAAGGGTTTGAAACGACAAAGGGCTTACCTTGGGTAGCCTTTCATCGTTGCTTTATGCAGCTTTCTTCTGCTGGAAGAGCATGGGAGGAGTATATTTATTTATATAATCCTAGCCACATGGACTTAATTGATGAGGTGGGAGCTAATTGGTTATTCCCTCCATTCACAGGTGAGAGATGTGAGTGGGTCCTTGTTTGTCACATAATTTATATCAAGTGAATCAGATGAAAATTGATGATTTTTGTGAGCTTGACCTATTGACATCAAAACCGATAGGCTTCCAGCTTGTCACTACCTCCACAGGCGGTTATGTTTCGTAAAGATCGGAGTAAAAATGTGAGCTGTAAGCGAATGACAACCAGACAGACAGACAGACAGAATAATAGACCAGATCAACCAATATACTTGCAAATCTTCAATTTCACAAGTGACAAACAAGCAGACAGAGTTGAAAACATAATCTCCGTCCACGTTCGATGGCGGAGGTAATGAACCACACTGATTACTCTGCTGTCCAATTACTGTCACACTGGTACATATACTTTTAACCAAGCGAGAGATTATTGTTTTATGAAGTATTTTAGCATATCCATTAGGATGGGATGTTCTTGTATGAATGAACTAATAACAATTATTTGAATGAATTTTTGAATCGTGGCACCACCAACTAGGATAACTGCCCAGAAGGCGTGGTTCAGGTCTATGTTTCAACCACCAAGTTGGTCTTCATCCAGGACTGTGCAGGCATCATATACCAGGCGTTAACTATCTTCTCAAATTGTGCTTGATGTGAGGTGTTACCATCTGCTTGTTGCAGTCATCCGATTTTATTTTTATCACCCTCTCCATCACAGCTACAATCCAATTATTTTTTTTTGCCACATTGGATGTACAGTGCCTATAGAAAGTCTACACCCCCTTCCAAAATTTTTCTCCTTTTGTTGCCTTATATCCTGGAATTAAATTGCATTAAAACAGACTTCTTGCACCTTTATTTACACCTCGTAACCCACAACTTCCAAGTGAAAAACAAATTCTACAAATTTCCGAAAATTTATTAAAAATACAAAACTAGAATATCTTGGTTGGACAAGTGTCCACCCCGAGTTAATACTTGGTGGACGAACCTTTGACAGCAATTACAGCTGTGAGTCTGTTGGAATAGGTCCCGTCCAATTTTGCACACTTTGATTGGGCAATAATTGCCCATTCTTCTGTACAAAACTGTTCAAGCTCAACCAAGTTGTGTGGGGATCGTTGATGGACAGCAATCTTCAAGTAATGCCACAGATTTTTGATTGGATTTAGGTCAGGGCTCTGAGTGGGCCACTCAAGGACATTTATCTTTTTATTCCTTGGCCACTCCAGTGTAGCTTTGGCTGTGTGCTTCAGGTCAGTCATGCTGAAAGGTGAACTTAAGTCCCAATTTCAGCTTTCTTGCAGAGGACAGCAGGTTTTCCTCAAGGATTTTTCTATATTTTGCTTCATCCATTTTCCCTTCTATCCTGACAAGTGACCCGGTCCCTGCTGATGAGAAACATCCCCATAACATGATGCTGCCACCACCATGCTGTACAGTATGGATGGTATTCTTTGGGTGATGTGCTGTGTTGGGTTTGCATCAAACATAACGTTTCACATTTAGACCAAAAAGTTCCATCTTGGTTTCATCAGACCACAAAACATTTTGCCACATGGCTTCAGAATCTCTGGAGTGGTTTTTTGCATTCCTCAAATGGGACTCAAGGTGGGCTTTTTTGAGTAATGGCTTCCTTCTTGCCATCATAAGGAAAATTCCCTTCCTGTAAGAATTTTCTCTTTACTTTGGAATTTCATTTTCCTTGTTTTGAATTTCCTCTCGAGTTTAGAATTCCCTCTTTAACCCAGAATTTCATCTATATCAGAATTTCCTCTGTAGTTAAGAATTCCATTCATTTTTGATTTTCTTTACAATTAGAATTTCATCTTCAGTAAGAATTTCTTCATTATTTCCTCATTAATTAGAATTTCCTCTTTATTTGGAATTCTCTCTTTATATCTGAATTTCCTCTTTAGTTAGAATTTCCTCTTTTGGAAAGAATGAATTAAGATGAAAAGAGCCTGTGGAGCTTTAGATTTGATGCTAGTTGGCTAGTGGTGTCCATAAACTTTAGATTCTAGGAACTAATACGAGTTATAGGTTTGTGAATATCATTTTGCAAATGAAATATACTTTGACTTGTGGTTATGCAGAAAATATTCCCTGGTTGTTTTGAAAGTTCATTATAAATAGATGTGTATCATAGTGGCGCTGTGTGAGATAAGACTGGAATAAAAGAGGTAATTTAGAATGAAGATTACAACAGGAAGAGCGGGACCTCATTTTACCAGTTAAGATGACAATGATCCCAAACTTTAGACTCCTCAATTCCTCCTCACAAATATGACAGATATTGTTCTTTCTAAATTCTAATTTTTCTTCTTGGTTAATTATTCGCGTTCATTTGTTTCTTTCATTAATTTAGTTAGTCTTATACAATCCTTTTCTAATCGTTTTACAAACTCTGTGAAGCATTTTTTCACGATAATGTTCAAGTTTATATAGTTTTTTCTCCAACAGATGATTTGATATAATAAAAGAAGCCACAAGGGAATATGTTTTGATATTTATTTGTATTATGATCTTTTGGATTAGGAGAAGCAGATTTTATCTTTTTTAAGGTACAACTCAAATCCAGCGTTATATCACAAATGGGTGCTCATAGATTTATTATAATGCTTCAAAGAAATTCTTTTCACCAGGTTTAGGCATTGTAATTACAGCTGAATTTATTGATTACTACATATTGTTGAATGTTGTTCAATCGTTCTTTGTATGGAATTGAATTAAGACCATCGCTTTACAAAGGATATATTTTGTTTTGGCTTTCTGAATTACCTGAGAAGAGATTAATCTTGATAAATTATTGATGTTGTGTATGTGCAATTTTTCCACACTAAAATATAAAAGATCAATGTGTGTTTCTTCATCTTTGTTTTTTTTTATAGTTGTTTGAAATTTTTAATATTTGCAACTTTGTTTGTATCCGCTTAAATTCCATATATATTAATAGAAAGATTATTTCTTTTCTCAAAATTTAGGAATATCTGTTAGTGGCATGGGGAATTTAAATCTTTTAATTGTCCCAAGGTCTTCTCATATTCATATATTGTTTTACTCTTTCTGAATTACATTTTGGTGATGTAAGTGCAGCAAGAACAGACCAGAGAAAACATTTATTTATCATGTTCTTTAATATTAAACAACTGCCTTCTTTAGTTTTATTTCTTTTGGTAATTCAATATAAGAAGAAGCTTAAGAGGGGTTTGATTTAGAATGTGTATAATCTGTAAAAAGATGATTTTTTTATATTGAATCCACTTCCTACCAATGTATTATCACATTTCCTCCTTCTGTCTTGATAGTTCTCATAACCCCACTATTCAAAAAATCTTGAAATGATGTTATAAAATGAAGATCTGTTCTCATTTATAAGGAGTTTGTTCTTCATCTTGTTTTTCATATTCATTTTTCATCCCATATAAAACTTTAAAGTTTTCCATTTCTTTTTAATTGTCTTTTAATAACTTTTCAACATTCAGGTTTCACATATTCAAATTGATTCAGCTATGATGTATGGACCGCGGTTCTCCAAATTGAAAAATCCTTATTTTTATTATGCCCTTTAAAATGCACCCATCAGTGTTTTCAATATGATAGTCTCCCTTTATTTAAACTCATTTTTCTTGTTTTTTGGTGATTGAAGATTGTCTATTTATAAACTACTTCTTCAAAACATCCTTTGAGCAGATATCACAATGTTTTCTTCCAAACTTTCAAGAGGAGATATTTTATGAAATAGGATAAATGTGTTGTTTGGTTCGGAGGTGTTTTCTATAAGTTTATATTCGTTGATTACAAACAATCGCAGTTACGTTGTATTTCACCATTATTTATATAATAAAAACTTTTGCTGAACTAAAAAATTTTCTTGATGAAATTTCGTTTATTTTAAGGTGAATCTGCTTAACTAAAAATTTTCTTGATGAAAAATTTCGGTGATTTACAGGTTTGAAATCCTCTGCTTAAAACTAATTTTCTGATGAAAATTTCGTTTATTTTACAGGTGAATCTGTCTTAACTAAAATTTTCTTGATGAAATTTTCGTTGTTTTACAGGTGAATCTCTGCTTAAACTAAAATTTTTCTTTGATGAAAATTTCCGTTGATTTTTACACTGTGAATCTCTGCTTAAACTAAAAATTTTCTTGATGGAAAATTTCTTTATTTTACAGGTGAATCTGTGCTTAAACTAAAATTTCCTTGATGAAAATTTCGTTGATTTTACAGGTGAATCCTCTGCTTAAACTAAAATTTTCTTGATGAAAATTTCTTTTATTTTACAGGTGAATCTGTGCTAAACTAAAATTTTCTTTGATGAAAATTTTCGTTTTTTTACAGTGAATCTGCTGCTTAAAACCATCTTTATCCTCCAACTTTTTTCACTTAATAAATACAATGTTTCAAGACACAAAAAGAACAAGTTTCAATCAATCTCTTTCATTTGTTAAAGTACTGAGAAATATGTCAAGGATGTAAAATTGAACAAAGAATAAAATATAACAAACTATTGGATAAAAACAATTATGGCGAATGATAGAGTTCTTCAATTTACTTCAGTGGAAGGGCTTTTAGTATACCTGGTTATAGAACATCAATTAAAGTATCTCTACAAAAGTTTCTCCTCTCCTTTTGGTAATATATTCAAAAAAACTAGAAAAAGCAATGAAACAAGAAAAAGTATCAAAAAACAAAAACTTATGGATGAAGCTTAGAAAGAAAAATAAGACCATCTGTAATATGCAAGGAGAAAGTTTGTATTTTTTTCAAACAACCCCTAAAGATGTAAATCCTGATGAAATAAAGGATGTTAATATTATCAGGTGAAATGACATTTCGTTCAATAGTAGTAAGGATTCATTTTAAATTACCTTTAATATAATAAAAAATTTGTAGTTGAATCTGCTAATGAAAAAAATATATAGATACGATGTTAATATTATTAAATATGAGTAATATCAACTGAAGATTTTGAAGATTATTGGAGAGGATTATGATACGAGAGTTTGCATTCAAACCGATGTTTGAACCGAGAGTTTGTGTTCAAAGATAGTTATGAAAGCTATAGATGATCTGAAAGTATCGAAGATGATATCGAAGATGAATTTCAGTTTAAGTTAAATTTTACTTATAAATAGTGAATAGTTTACTCGATTTTGAGCCTCTTGAATCCCTGATTCTCCATATGACAAAATTTGAGAAATTGTCTGCGTGTGGAAAGACGGGGAATTAAAACACCAGAAGTCAAAAGCCTATAAACAATGTATATTTCTGTGATCATCTTCTAATTAATGATAAAAATAAATATACAAAAGCGAAAATAATTCTTTTAGATTACACCAAAATGAATTACGTTACAAGATTGATTAGAGAAATGAATGTAAAGTATGAGGGTGATAACACACCTTTCCTTACAGGGAAAGAAAACTGAACGTTATAGAGAAATGTTCAAAGGATTGTTGTATATAATTCATGATGTGATTTTCAGGCGAAATATCAAACACAGATATTGCATAAAAAAAATAATGGATTATCTTTATTGAAATAAAACCTTAACTTAGTGATAAAATACAGAGTTTCTAAAAAAGCCAATGATAAATTAAATAACCTGTTTTCCAAATATATAAATGAATGATTTTTTACCCATTTGGGAAAATAAGATAAAATTTAAAATCATAAAAATCTCCCAAATTCATTAAGAATGCCTCATAGTTGTTCAAGTGGATGTTGGAAAAACCTGCTTACTTTTTAAAGAATGCTCCTCACTCCTAACTTTTGTAGATTATGATAATTTAATATTTTCACAAAGTCGAGTTTTCAACCAGATATCAACTACTCTCACAAGGTTTTTAAATGCTGGACTTCAAAAAGAAGATATAATCGGTTTATTTAAAACTTCAAAAAACCTAAATGATTATTAACATTGAAGATATAATACAATATTTTTGTGATACACGAGATGTAAAAAAGAATCAAAACGAATAACTTGTATTCTGTAGTGATAATACGGGATGATATACCATTCTTCCCAATTTGATTAAATCCAAAAAGAAACCTCGTTATCTTTGATGATTGTGTTAATGAGAAGAAACCAAACGGTAATGGACACTACTACACAAGAGGAGACATTTTTCTTCTTGTAATTGTATTTATCTTAGGTCAATCGTACTTTCAACTCCTCTCGTTCCATCAGAACAATGCTAATACTTTTATTTTATTCAAGTTTAAATTCAATAGATATTAACAATTTTTGAGAGACAATTGTTCTACATAGTAGTAAAAAGGAGATTGGGGATTACATGAAACCACCGACTGAAAAAATATTAAAGTATATTGGTTGTGAAACAAGATGAGATATTTAAAATGATATTTTTTCAATAAATTAAATGGATTGGCGAAAGAAAGAGCAAGAAGATTTAGGAACATCAAGAGTTGGTTTCAAAAGTTGTAAAACAAACAGGAAGACATAAAGAAGAAACGCAGCAAAAACTAACGGGATGAAGAAGCATTGAAAGAAAAACAAAGCAGAAATTTTTTAAACCACTTTTTAAAAACCTTCCCAAGAAAAATTATAGATGTTCCACAGTTCCCACAAATATATTAAAATATACTCCTAGAAAGCTCCAAATGTTAAAAGATTTCCCAGTCAAAAGACGAGGAAGAATTAGAGCATTAATAGGAGAATTAGAATATGATGATGAAGGATTATTTCAACAAATGGAAGAGATGGAATCGACCCCCTGATTATATTGTGGAATGCTTTCTTTTCAAAACAAGGAATATTCAGCGGATTCAAAAACCCAAAGCAGGGCTCATTCACAGAACCAATCACAATATTTCATCTTGTCAAGAAAGGTATTGATATTTCAATGATGAATTAAGGTTCGTTGAAGTTTGCTCGACCCCCTGTCCAACTAACTCCGAGATTAATGTTTCTTCTCACAAAAGATGGAAGACAAGGTTCAACTGTAGGTCATGAATCAAAGTTATATGATAAACCATTGGATATGAGAAATAATTTGATGATAAAGTATATATTGTCTGCTGAACTCTGTTGATTATAGGGTTATTCTTTCTTGGTAAAAGTAGAAGAATGAGAAGGAGAAACACTTATCAGGCTTAAAGTATCCTTGTTCAGGGGTGTTATTTTCTTCCAACTTGACCCATCCACAATTAGTTAATAGACTGTTATTTCTGTTGTTAGGCAGTAAGAAGGCTGCGAAATAACAATTGTTTTAATGAAGCATCAAGCCATTTCTAGACCAGGGATGAACATGAAAATAATTAATAAACATTCAATATAAAGACATTTTATCTCATATTAAAATAAGATGAGAAGCACAATCCTTAGTTTCAATTTCACAACAAGCGACCACACATCTTCATTCCCATACCCACTACACTTGACACAACAACAAATATGAGGATTCTTTTATTGTCCATGGAAACTTATAATACCTATTTAATATAACTGATTAAAAATGACAAGTTTAGTTATAATCCGGGAAGCTGGATACAAAACGATAACAGTCTCACCCGGAGCATATGAATTCTTCAAATATTCTTCCGAAATTGCTCGTCTTATGAAAAAGACAGGGTGATGAACCAAAAAATATTGTCATAGAATGCAAAAACATACTTCAAAATCAACGCATTAAACTTAAAAAATAAATAAAACAAGGGTTGATTTCACAATTGATAATTCATAGAGAGTTATTGGGTTTCTCCTTAAAAAGTTGAAACTAATGGGATGCTTTTAGCAGTGATATGTCTTCAAGTATCACTCACGGATAAATTCGGTATTATTCCACTGTAGTTATGTTTGATGGGCTTATAATGATGGAATAAACCAAATAATATTCATTTCAGCGCATACTCACCCAATTGGTTATAAATTCAATATGGAACCAAAAATTTGTTTACTCCCTTGATGTCAGGAAAAACATACAAGCAGTCAAATTATTAAGAGGATACGACCAAGATAATCGTATGATTTACTTTAATGAGAAGTTATTATCTCAAATTCACCTACGATGAAGATTTTCAATAATAAATACGATAGAGTATATGTGAAGGAAACGAGCTTGGAAATATAAATAATTACAGGGATGGGATGTTCCTTTCCCCATTACACAAGGGCGAAGAGTATGATCTATGGTAGAGGAACATAATACACTATGGAGAAAAGCGGAGTGTCGAGATCAGATATAGGAAGAGGAGATTGGATACTGTATCTAATGCGGTATGGTTAAATATTCTTAAACATATAAAACTAATTGGTTAACATGCCTATATGCTGTGGGAATGTAGAGGTGTATAAAGAGTCATAAAGATGCCAAAAGGGAAATCTCATAAATTACAACAATAAAAGAAATTAAGAAAAAGGCAAAACTCAGTTGTCTCCCAAGAACGACAGAAAATAATTCGAATACTTGATCAGGGTTCAAAAGTTTTAACATCTTTTTTCCTAATAAATACAAGTATGGAAAGCAATTATGTATCTGATTTGGATGATACTATATTATCTCAAACTCCACAAAAAAGAAGATTACTTCAAGTAAATGCATAACTGGAACAGACTGGAATACAATGTACAAAAAGTTTTGAAATAAAATAATCAACAAACCTATTTGAACTATCCGAAATTTTTGTTGTGTAAATTTACATTCACTAAGGCTGGGAATACACCAAACGCCCACACTCGTAATGATTTCTTCTGGAAAATGTTTGATAGGTTCGTTGTAATTGCAACAGAAGTTGAACGGTCTGATATGTTCTGCTGTATTGAATGATGAATTTAACTATATTCATTCAGTGATAGAATGGGAAGGGGGTTCAAGGTTTTATTCCTGAGATATGTCTAAGGGAAAAACAGACTCCTGGGATATAATCAAGGAAAGGAATGTATCAATGATATACAAAAGCAAGGTTAATAGTTTTACTTGGCAGTTCCTCTTAAGTATATTTGGATTTGTGATCATGATAAATTCTGTATGGTTTAAATTAGATTTCAACTACAAAGAATGATAATGAAAATAGATTCTTTTGTGTTGGTAGTCTTTGGTGAGCAGAATAAATTTGTAATTGATGAATTGAAGTTGGTATATTAGTGAATATACTCCTAATCATAAAAACAGAAGAGATGTTGAATAGAAGACTAACTCAAAGAAACACTCGGTGTATCATACCTCAAACGAAGAGCCAACACGTTTAAACTCAACAACACTTACACGTGGGAATTTGGGTGTTCTGGAAGGAAAGCCACGATATCTGTGATCATTTTTAAAAGCAGATGGGATTACTCCGACTGATAAGAATAATGCATTGAGTGATAATGCTAAGGTGAAAAACTTCGTGTTTCTCTAGATGGCACATTTTACCCACGAGATAGATTGGAAATTAATTGGGAAAAAATGATTTTGCTGAAGCATACAAGTCTTCAAAAGGTGTGTGAAAGTAATGAAATAAAGAACCTATTTTGGATATGACAGCATTTAAAAGTTTTATACATCTATGCGTTGACCTGATGCTCAAAAGGAAACTATAAAGTCTAATCGAGTGATACTTCCCTATACATTGAAAGAGGAGAGAGTGAAGAAGTTGATGCATATTTTGCTTTTGGAAGAACAGAAATTACAGATTAATACAGATAATGGTGTTATGAATTAGTCTCACTAATTTTTGTTAAATAAATGAGTTGCAAAGTACCAACTGGGTATATGTTAATCAAATCAATCTTCATTAAACTATCATCTTGTGTTCAAAATCAAAGCTTGTACGATTAACGTTAATACATTTCAGAGAAAGAGCAGTAAGAATGATGTTTTGCTCACAAGAGAACAGGTTAAAATTTGAACGATACTGCTCACTTAAAATTAAAATGACAAACCATGTTGAAAAAATATTCAATAAGAGAGACAGTGGGATTTCTCCCATTCTAATCCTTTATTTGCTGTTAAGTGCGGTTGGAGCATTGACGGTGGTATTTCAACAGGGTGAAACATGCAACGAAAGGAAGGCTCACTCCGGCTCAAAAGAATTGGAAAGACATAACAAAAGTTGGAGAAACAAATTAGTGGAAGTGGTGTAATTGTAGATTTTGCTGAAAAACTGAAGGTCTGCCTGATAAAGCGAGATTGTTAGTTGGAATATTGCTTTCTTCTATCGCACAACAGTGTAAAATTAACTAAAAGGGTAATGGATTATATCTTTCTAATAAATAAATGAGCATTGATGAGTGGTTTAAGAATTTGAAAGATACAACATCAAATTTAATTGTCAAATATTGTAGGAATTAAAATTCTAATGTGGTTATTGTATGAGAGAATGGAATAAAATGTGCCGAAACATACAAAGATATATTATGAACTTAGAAATAATAATGGAACGGTTCTCATTGGGTTTGTATTTTAATAATCAAGACAAATATTATTTTGATAGTTTTGGCTTCTCACCACCTGTTGAAGTCAAAAATTCTTACAGAATGGTGTTTATCAAACATTTCAGTCAAGAAATAATTCTAAGTGTTGTGGTCAATTATTCTATAGTGTTATTTCAAATCAACAAAATAAAAAATTTTATATATTTTTAATCTAATATAATGACTTATGTTGGTAAAATGTTCTATCTTTGGTGTATCTCAAGAACTGGATATTGATTTATCAAATTATTACACAAGCACAACTGAACGACATAAAATATAATATAACCAAAATATTAACATGAAAAATGCTTATAATTAAAAATTATCAAGCCCGACTGACGCGAATGACTTGGAGATTAAGTGTTATCACAATATATATCCTAAATAAAACGGCCGTGTATTCCAAAGATACAGAAGTGTTGATATTATCTCCAGTCATACAGAATCACAGTTCGAAATTAAATAAATTTTTATAAGAAGGCGTATCATTTGTATGAGAATAGAACAATGGGGTATGATATGAATGATTTAGGGTATAATTGGTCATTTAAAATTAACTCGAAGACCTGGAACAATTAAATCAGTCTCGTAAGGAAGAATATTATCACTTGTATCGAGAATGAGTTTTGTGGGTCCACGATTAGTAACAACAAATAAAAGAATTTAATAAGGGTAATATAATAATGGTTTTGCTCTCTTGTTTATATCATGAAAACAGAAAAAAACAGGATTATATGTAAAAGTAGGGAAATACAAATGATTTTACTATGGGAAGATGGGGAGTGTTTCGTGTCATATATTTTCTAACATATATTTCTAATACTAAATGACGGCAAGAAGGCTTCAAGAAAATTATCATTTCTGTGTCATGCATACCTTCAGAAAGGTATTCGGATTTTAATAAAATATGTTCTACAACATAAGAATGATGTATTTTCATAAAAGATTGGCTTTATGCTGATGTTGTAAACGACAACTTTTGGAATTAACTAAATGTTAAATAATGAAAAAAATTATAAAAGTTAAGAAAAAGTAAGGCTTTTTAGAAATTCAAAAGAAATTTTATTGGTTTCCTGTTGTAAAAAAATTATTTTGGATACAGGAATAACAAGAAATCCTGATGAATATATGATGATATTCTATGGGGTTTAAGCGATTCAAGTATAGTAGGGACGAGAGGAGTGAGAGAGAGAAGAGGAGAGGAGAGAGAGAAGAAAGAGAAGAGGAAAGGGAGGAAAGAGAGAAGAAAAGAGAGGGAGGAGAGGAGAGAAAGAGAAGGAGGAGAGGGAGAAGAGAGAGAAGAGAGAGAAGGAGGGAGGAGAAGAGAGAGAGAGAGAGAAAGAGGAGAGGGAGGAAAGAGCGAGACAAAATAAATATCAAAATATGGAAACCAGTGAGATTCAAAAAAGATTGGTGGTATTACAGAAAATAACTCAACCCACCGAGGAGGAAAACAAAGAATTGACAAGTCTATTTGCAATATTTCTTCAAGACTATTGACATCGTCAAGCTATCATTTTAATTCAAGTTTTTTCTTAAATAAATGCAGAGAGAGTGAAGGCATCTAGGATCTTTATGTTTTTAAAAATAAGATTCAATGTGCATGTTGGAAACTAAAAGAGTTTTTGCACTCTGTAGGATTTTTCTCATAAATAAATGAGTATTTGTCTCAAATGTAAAAGAAAAAACTAATACTAAAAATATTTCATATATTAAAGAATAAAATACAGGGTTATACAAAAAGTTGTTCGGTGTGTGTTCAAAAAAAAATCAATTATCCAAACACAAAACTCGAGGAGATATACAAAAGTTTTTATCAGGAAGTAAATTTACAACACTGGAATACCGGGGATTACATCTACCAGGTATTCTTTCTGTGGTCCAGGCACAACTTGGATAAAGATTAGATGAGGCAGACAATCCTAAACCATGGAGTAAACCTATCAATAGGGTTGATGAAGTGTGCATGAGCACATATTGATTATGGAATACACAACTTTAGAAGAAGCATGAAGCGATAGAGAAATGTTGTATAATTTGTCTCTGATACAAAATCCAACCTTGAGAGAAAAAGTTGATCGGTTCATCGTGAAGAAGATGATCAGTGCTAAATTGAAACTTGGACTTGGAAATTCAAAAACGTATAGGCTCTAATGATGTCATTAAGACTGAGAGCAATTAGCTGATGAATTACATAAACCAATTATCACAAAGTTTCAGAGAAGGAAGTTTATTCCAAGGAAGTTGATTATATCTGGTCTGCTGATTTG
The DNA here is from genome assembly GCA_035128595.1 of Eptatretus atami. Taxonomy (NCBI): domain Eukaryota; kingdom Metazoa; phylum Chordata; class Myxini; order Myxiniformes; family Myxinidae; genus Eptatretus; species Eptatretus atami. Next base: position 98,709,513 of record CM068963.1, read on the forward strand.
ATTGAACTCATAATGATAAGGGTACAAGTATGCTTTAACCGTTATTGATTTGAGGTAGATACGCATGGGTTGCCCCTTTAAAAAACAAACAGGAATACTCTTATGTTAGCCTTTCAACAGATATTTATAAAAGTAAGAGAAAACCTAAAAAATTGTGGACTGATGAGGGTAGAGAGTTTTATACAAGACATTTGAATTTCTAAAGAATAACAGTATTACATTATACAGTACCTTAATGAAGGGAAGGCCGTGTTGTCGAACGTGTTTAATCGTACCTTAAAAGAGAGACTATATAAAAATTCACACAACTCGGTTCACAACAATGGTTATCTTTTATTCAGGATATTGTGGATAAGTATAATAACACGATTCATACGTCAACAAATATGAAACCATCAGAAACATTTACAAAATTAAAATATGAAAAAGAGATTAATGTCAGAAAACCTAAGTTCAAAGTTGGTGATATCGTAAGAATATACAGGTGGAAATCTCATTTTGAAAAGGTTTTCGTAAACGATGGACTAACGAACTTTTTAAATTGTTGATGTAATAGATACGGTTCCTTGGACTTATAAGATATATGATTTGGAAGGGAAGAGATTTTAGGTTCATTTTATCACAGGAATTACAAAGACAAAACTAAGCGATAATACCCATGGGAGCAATGGGTGCCCCTTCACTCCTCCTACTATACACCTTTGTGGACACTAGAGGCCAAGTCCGAGGTGTATAACAGTATATAATGTGTGTCAAGGGGACGTCTTAGATCTGTGAACCCCAAACACAGATCCTCAACTGAATCGTCAAGGCTTACATTTGTTTGTTGATGGTGTGTGTGTGTGTGTGTGCGTGTGTGTGCGTATGTATGTATGTGTGCGTGTGTGTGTGTGCGTGTGTGTTGGTGTATGCGTGTGTGTATGCGTGTGTGTGCGTGTGTGTGTGTGCATCGTGGTGTGTGTGTGTATATATGTGTGTGTGCGTGTGTGTGGTGTGTCGTGTGTGCGTGTGTGTGTGTGCGTGTGTGGCGTGTGTGCGTGTGGTTGTGTGTATGCGTGTGTGTGCGGTTGGTGTGCGTTGTGTGTGTGTGTGTGTGTGCAATGGAGCAATGGGTTGCGCTTCACTCCCTCCTGCTATACACCGATTGTGACACTCGAGGCCAAGTCCGAGATGTATAACATATATAATGTGTGTGCAATGGAGCAATGGGTTGGCGCTTCACTCCTCCTGCTATACACCATTGTGGACACTCCGAGCGCAAGTCCGAGATGTATAACAAGTATATAAGTGTGCAATGGAGGCAATGGGTTGGCGCTTCACTCCCTCCTGCTATACACCATTGTGGACACTCGAGGGCCAAGTCGAGTGTATAACAGAATATAATGTGTCAAGGGGGACGTTCTTAGATCTGTGAACCCCAAACACAGAATCCTCAACTGAATAGTCAAGGCTTAACTTTGTTTGTTGATGTGTGTGTGTGTGCGTGTGCGTGTGCGTGTGCGTGTGTGTGTGTGTATGCGTGTGATGGTGTGCGTGTGTGTGGTGTGTGTGTGTGTGTGTGTGGTGTGTGTGTGTGTGTATGCGTGTGTGTGTGTTGCGTGTGTGTGCTGTGCGTGCGTGTGTGTGTGCGTGTGTGTGTATGCATTTGTGTGTGTGTGTGTATGCGTGTGTGTGTGTATGCGTGTGTGTGTGTGCGTGTGTGTGTGATGCGTGTGTGTGTGCGTGTGTGTGTATGCATTTGTGTATGTGCGTGTGCGTGTGCGTGTGTTGTGTATGCGTGTGTGTGTGCGTGTTGTGTGTGATACATTGTGTATGTGTGTGTGCGTGTGCGTGTGTGTGGTGTGTGTTGTCCCAACCCTCACATTCAAAATCTCAACCCCACTCAATCCTCGCCAACACATGTCTTTTTCAAAATGAGATTCCACCTATATATATTTTTACGTTTTTTTTTTTCTCTTCTTCCAATTCTGTCTTTAAGGCTTTCAGGTTGATGACGTAGAAAGGGGGAGTAAGCCTGCACTTTCTTCCCAGAACTTTCTTGATCTTGCTCCCATCAGCACCATCCAACAAAGAACTACATCGATAGGTTTAGATCCAAAGAGTGATAGCATTTCAAGCTCCAAAATAAACCCAACTTTCCAAGTCTCCAAGGTATAACTCTTTGGTTGGGTCATCAAGGACGAACTCGTTCTGTGTCTTGTCGCCATGAGGTCTTCAACAAGCCAACAATTTCGCCCCAAGTTGTGCAAAATCGGTATTTTCATATGCATTTCAGATACAATTTCCTGTGAGAGAAAATAATAATGTATTAATTAAGTAAATTAATTATTAAATGAGTCGATGCTTAAAAGGAACTGAAAATAGGAAAAGAAAAATCTTACCTCAACAGATAAGAGTTTGAATCCAATTCTTCAACTTGAAGGTTTAGTTCCATACAAATATTCGAACTGCAAAACAAGCTCATCCCATTCAAGGCCTAGCTCGTTCTGTGGGTCTTGGTCACTCATGAGATCACCAACGTATAACTCTTTGGTTGGGTCATCAAGGACGAGCTCGTTCTGTGGGTCTTGGTCGCTCATAAGTCTTCAACCAAGCCAACAATTTCGCCCCAAGTTGTGGCAAAATCGGTATTTGATATTGCATTTCAGATGCAATTTCCTGTGAGAGAAAATAATAATATTAATTAAGTTATTTAATTATTAAATGAGTCGATGTTTAAAAGAACTGAAAATAGGAAATAAAAATCTTACCTCAACAGATAATAGGTTTGAATCCAGTACATCAAGTTGTAGGTTTAGTTCCATACATATATTTCGAACTGCAAACAAGCTCATCCCACTCAAGGCCTAGCTGTCTGTGGGTCTTGGTCGCTCATGAGTCTCCAACGTATAACTCTTGGTTGGTCATCAAGGACGAGCTCGTTCTGTGGGTCTTGGTCGCTCATAAGGTCTTCAACCAAGCCAACAATTCGCCCCAAGTTGTGGCAAAATCGGTATTTGATATTGCATTTCAGATACAATTTCCTGTGAGAGAAAATAATATGTATTAATTAAGTTATTTAATTATTAAATGAGTCGATGTTTAAAAGGAACTGAAAATAGAAAATAAAAATCTTACCTCAACAGATAATAGGTTTGAATCCATTCATCAGCTTGAAAGTTTAGTTCCATACAAATAGTTGATATCAAGGAACCCCAAAGTCATCCCACTCAAGGCTAGCTCGTTCTGTGGTCTTGGTCGCTCATGAGGTCTCCAACGTATAATTCTTTGGTTGGGTCATCAAGGACGAGCTCGTTCTGTGGGTCTTGGTCGCTCATAAGGTCTTCAACCAAGCCAACAATTTCGCCCCAAGTTGTGGCAAAATCGGTATTTTGATATTGCATTTCAGATACAATTTCCTGTGAGAGAAAATAATAATGTATTAATTAAGTATTTAATATTAAATGAGTCGATGTTTAAAAGAACTGAAAATAGGAAAATAAAAATCTTACCTCAAGAGATGATAGGTTTGAATCCAGTACATCAAGTTGTAAGTTTATTCCATACAAATATTCGAACTGCAAACAAGCTCATGCCACTGAAGACAGTACAGTACACCATTGCCAGCAAAAAAATGTTTAAAATGGAGCCTGGGCTCGAGACCTTGGATCGCAGAATAGTTCCTGTTTTTTTCACAGCATGACTGTGCAAAAACAGTTCCTCATTTTTACGGCACGGCCGTGTGGAAAAACACTTCCTCATTTCACGGCACGGACTGAAACTTCGATGTTATCAATGAACAATGGAAAAACAATTACTATAATCTCAAAATGATATGCAACTCAGGAGGTGGTCAGATGAGATCATTAAGAGAAGTATATCATTTCGTAATGCACAAAAGGGTATCTTGAAAAATATAAAGATTCAAATGTTTTGTTTTTAAATATTTTAGATGGGATTATGTACAAAGAAAATTAAACTATTGAAGGAATTTGAGAATGAACAAATCTTTATAGTTCAATGAGTGAGCTAAACAATATGCATTGGTTATTTGAAAAAGATTGTCCCTAGCTTAGAGGTTTCAGATATCTCTTCAGAATCACCTTGAACAAACCACATTACTACGTTGCTACTTGAACCAATCTTTATCTTGTCGCATTGGTATTTGAATAGAATGCCCCTAGGTTAAAAGGGGAGACAAACAAATATACCTTGGGATAAAAGGGGGTGTAATTTTAAGGAAAAAAAAAGTGAATCGCTGAAAATCCCCATTCATTTACATGGGGAAAAGTGAGCCAAATCAGTATATCCACCCTACTAACGACAATGCAGAAGTTTCTTCATTTATTAAATGCTCTTTTTGCCCCCCTTTTTTTTTGCCCAGTCAAAGCTAATGAAAAGTAATGAGAAGATAGACATATAGAATCAATGTGACATCACAATCGAGGACATTTGCTTGACCATCTACCTTCGGATGAAATCAACTGAACATCGATTGAGGTATGCTCAATTTATTCGATTGTTTTGCATGTCCACCAACGCATATCGACACTATCTTTCACGAGCAAGACTAGTTTTTCATCTATATACAGTATCATCAGACCTCGTCCTCGAGTCTAGTCTTCCCAGGGTGGCTCAGTACAACCGAGAACGTCCAATCAACGCTCAAAATTAAACCTTTGGTGAATGCTAACACATCTCTAATCTTGCAATACAACTGAATGGAACAATCATTATCATACAGGTTTAGGGGAAAAAAATCTTATGCAAAATGATAGACAATTTTATTTTCATGATTTATGACATGGTTGAAAAATCTGTGTAAATGTAGTGAAAGAAAAATCATTATCACCTTGAGGAAATTTGTCAAAGCTTTGATAGCATTACCACCAGAGTAACCACAGTTGTTCAAGTGATTCAAGTCATCATGCAGAGTCTGTTGAGCAGTGGAACTGCAGAGTTGGCTCATGTCAATGGAGGAAATGTGTAGTATTGCAAATAAACTGATTAATGTGAGCTTGATGACTCACATTGACAGTCATACGAGTACAGTGCCGAAAACAAAGTCTACACCCCCTTTCAAAATTTTCAACTTTTGTTGCCTTATAGCCTGGAATTAAATCAGACCTTTTCCACCTTATTTACACATCCTAACCCACAACTTCCATGTGAAAAACAATTCTACAAATTTCAGAAAATAATTAAAAATACAAAACTAGAATATCTTGGTTGGATAGGTCCAACCCCTTATAATAGCAATTGTAAGTTCGCTCAGGTGCAACCAATCACTTCAAAATCACACACCAAGTTAATAGACCTCAATCTGTGTTAAATTGTAGTGATTATGATTATTTCAGAATAAAATCAGCTGTTCCTGTAGGTTCCTCTACTGGGGAGGGCATTTCACAGCAAAGACTCAACCATGAGCACCAATGAGTTTTCAAAAGACCTCCGGTATGTAGTTGTAGAAAGGCACAGATCAGGAGATGGGTACAAAAATATTTCAAAAGCCTTGACTATTCCTTGAAGCAGAATCAAGACAATCATTAAGAAGTGGAAGGTGTATGGTAACACCAAGACCCTGCCTGGATCAGGCCATCACTCCAAACTGGATGACCAATCAAGGAGGAGACTAATCAGAGAGGCCACAAGAGGCCAATGGCAACCTTGAAAGAACTCAAGCCTTTGGCAAAGACTGGCCACTGTACGCATGCGATAACACTATCCCAAGCACTCTACAAGTTAAGTTTGGCCTTCCACTGTAGGGGGT
>CM068963.1:98716372-98730523 GCA_035128595.1 Eptatretus atami
GGAATGAGCCTGCTTGGTGTTTTGAATCCTGGAATATCATTGTTTTGAAGAGCATTCACAATATAATCAGGGGGTCGATTCATCTCTTTCATTTGTTGAAATAATCCTTCATCATATATTCTAATTCTCATATGCTCTAATTCTTCCTCGTCATTTGACTGAAATCTTTTAACATTTGAGGTTTCTAGGAGTATATTTATTGTGGGAACTGTGGAAACATCATAATTTTTTTTGGGAAGTTTTTAAAAGTGGTTTAAAAAATTTCTCTTGTTTTCTTTCAAATGCTTCTTCACCCGTGTAGTTTTGCCTGCGTTTCTTCTTATGTCTTCCTGTTGTTTTACAACTTTTGAAACCAACTCTTGATGTTCCTAAATCTTCTTGCTCTTTCTTTCGCATCCATTTTATTGAAAAAATATCATTTAATAATTCTCATCTTGTTTCACAACAATATATTATATTTTTCAGTCGTGTGTTCATGTAATCCCCAATTCTTTTACTAACAAATGTAGAACAATTGTCTCTCAAAAATTGTTAATATCTATTGAATTTAACTTGAATAAAATAAAAGTATTAGCATTGTTCTGATGGAACGACGAGGAAGTTGAAAGTACGATTGACTAAGATAAATACAATTACAAGAAGAATTGTCTCCTCTTGTTTAGTAGCTGTCCATACCGTTTGGTTCTCTCATTAACACAATCATCAAAGATAACGAGGTTCTTTTTGGATTTATCCAAATCTTGGGGAGATGGTATATCATCCGTTATTATCACTAAGAATACAAGTTATCGGTTTTGATTTCTTTTACATCTCTGTGTATCACAAAATAGTTGTATTATATCTTCAATGTTATAATCATTTAGGTTTTTTTGAAGTTTAAATAAACCGATTATATCTTCTTTTTGAAGTCCAGCATAAAACCTTGTGAGAGTAGTTGATATCTGGTTGAAAACTCGACTTTGTGAAATTATTAAATTATCATAATCTAAAAAGTTAGGAGTGAGGAGCATCTTTAAAAGTAAGCAGGTTTTCCCATCACTTGAACCAACTATGAGGCATCTTAATGAATTGGGAGATTTTTATGATGTTAATTTATCTTATTTCCCAAATGGGTAAAAAATCATTCATTATATATTTGGAAAACAGGTTATTTAATTTATCATTGGCCTTTTTTAGAAACTCTGTATTTATCCTTAAGTTCAGGTAATTTCAAGATAATCCATATTTTATTTATGCAATATCTTGTGTTGATATTTCCTGAAATCACATCCATGAATAATTATAACAACAATCCTTTGAACATTTCTTAATACGTTCAGTTCTCCCTGTAAGAAAGGGTGTTATCACCCTCATACTTTACATCATTTCTCTAATCAATCTTGTAAAGTAATTCATTTTGGTGTAAATCTTAAAAGAATTATTTTCCTTTTTATATTTTTTATTATCATTAATTTAGAAGATGATCACAGAAATAACATTGTTTATAGGCTTTTGACTCTGTGTTTAATCCCCGTCTTCACACGCAGGACAATTCTCAAATTTGTCATATGGAGAATCAGGAATCAAGAGGCTCAAAATCGATAAACTATTCATATTTATAAGTAAAACTTACTTAAACTGAAATTCATCTTCGATATCATCTTCGATACTTTCAGAATCATCTATTACTTTCATAACTATCGTTTGAACACAAACTCTCGGTATCATAACCATCGTTTGAATGCAAACTCTCGGTATCATAATCACTCTCATAATCTTCAAAATCTTCAGTTGAATATTTACTCATATTTAATAATATTACCATCGATATCTATATACTTTTTTTCATTACCAGATTCAACTACAACATTTTTTATATTAAAGTAATTTTTAAAATGATCCTTAACTACTATTGAACGAAATGTTCATTTCACCTGATATATTAACATCCTTTATTTCATCAGGATTTACATCTTTAGGGTTGTTGAAAAAATACAAATTTCTCCTTGCATATTACAGATGGTCTTATCTTTTCTTTCTAAGCTTCATCCAAAGTTTTTGTTTTTTGATACTTTTTCTTGTTTCATTGCTTTTTCTAGTTTTGAATATATTACCAAAAGGAGAGGAGAAACTTTTGTTAGAGATACTTTAATTGATGTTCTACCAGGTATACTAAAAGCCCTTCCACTGAAGTAAATTGAAGAACTCATATCATTCGCCATAATTGTTTTTTATCCAATAGTGTTATATTTATCTTTGTTCAATTTTACATCCTTGACATATTCTCAGTATCTTTAACAAATGAAGAGATTGATTGAAACTTGTCTTTTGTGTCTTGAAAATTGTATTTATTAAGTGAAAAAAGTTGGAGGATAAAATGGTTTTAAGCACAGATTCACCTGTAAAATAAACGAAATTTTCATCAAAGAAAATTTTAGTTTAAGCACAGATTCACCTGTAAAATAAAGAAATTTTCATCGAAAATTTTAGTTTAAGCAGAGATTCACCTGTAAAATCAACGAAATTTTCATCAAGAAATTTTAGTTTAAGCACAGATTCACCTGTAAAATAAACGAAATTTTTCATCAAAAAATTTTAGTTTAAGCAGAGATTCACCTGTAAAATCAACAAATTTTCATCAAGAAATTTTAGTAAGCAGAGATTCACCTGTAAAAATCAACGAAATTTCATCAAGAAAATTTTAGTTTAAGCACAGATTCACCTGTAAAATAAACGAAATTTCATCAAGAAAATTTAGTTTAAGCAGAGATTCACCTGTAAATCAACGAAATTTCATCAAGAAAATTTTAGTTTAAGCACAGATTCACCTGTAAAATAAACGAAATTCATCAAGAAAATTTAGTTCAGCAAAGTTTTATTATTAAATATGGTGAATACAACGTACTGCGATGTTTGTAATCACGAATATAAACATTATAGAAAAACCTCCGAACCAACAAACAACATTTAATCTATTTCATAAAATATCTCCTCTTGAGTTGGAAGAAAACATTGTGATATCTGCTCAAGATGTTTTGAAGAGTAGTTAAATAGACATCTTCAATCACAAAACACAAGAAAAATGAGTTTAAAGTAAAGGAGGACTATCATATTGAAAACACTGATGGGGCATTTAAAGGCATATAAAAATAAGGATTTTCAATTTGGAGAACCGTCCATCATCAATAGCTGAATCAATTGAAATAGTGACCTGATGTTGAAAAAGTTATAAAAAGACATTAAAAAGAAATGAAACTTAAAGTTTATATATGGGAGTGAAAATGAATATGAAAACAAGATGAAACAAACTCCTTATATGAGAAACAGATCTTCATTTTATAACATCATTTCAAGATTTTTTGAATAGTGGGGTTTATGAAGAAACTACAAGACAAGAGGAGGATGTTGATAATACATTGGTAGGAAGTGGATTCAATATAAAAAAATCATCTTTTTAGATATACACATTCTAAAATCAAACCCTCTTAAAGCTTCTCTTATATTGAATTACCAAAAGAAATAAAACTAAGAAGGCAGTTGTTAATATTAAGAACAATGATAATAAATGTTTCTCTTGGTCTGTTCTTGCTCACTTACATCCACCAAAATGTAATTCAGAAAGAGTAAAACAATATATGAAATATGAGAAAACTGGACATTAAAGATTTTAAATTCCCAATGCCACTAAAGATATTCCTAAATTTGAGAAAAAGAATAATCTTTCTATTAATGTTATATGGATTACGGATACAAACAAAGTTCAAATATTAAAAATTTCAAACAACTATAAAAATGAAGAAAACACACATTGATCTTTATATTTTAGTGTTGGAAAAATTCACATTACACAACATCAATAATTTATCAAGATTAATCTCTTCTCAGGTATTCAGAACAGCAAACAAAATATACCTTGTAAGCGATGTCTTAATTCATTCATACAAAGAACGATTAGAACAACATTCAAAATATTGTAGTAATCATAAATCAGCTGTAATTACAATGCCTAAACCTGGTGAAAAGATTTCTTTGAAGATTATAATAAATCTATATGCACCCATTTGTGATATACGCTGATTTTGAGTGTATCCTTAAAAAGATAAATACTGCTCTCCTAATCCAAAAGATCATATACAAATAAATATCAAAAACATATTCCTGTGTGCTTCTGTTATTATATCAAATCATCTGTTGGAGAAAACTATAATAAACTTGAACATTATCGTGGAAAAAATGCTTCACAAGAGTTGTAAAACGATTAGAAAGGATTGTATAAGACAACTAATTAATGAAAGAAACAAATGAACCGAGAAATTAACCAAAGAAGAAAAATTAGAATTTAGAAAGAACAATATCTGTCATATTGTGAGGAGGAAATTGAGGAGTCTAAAGTTAGGGATCTTGTCATCTTACTGGTAAATATAGAGGTCCCGCTCATTCCTGTTGTAATCTTAATTTAAATTACCTTCTTTATTCCAGTCTTTCTTCACAACAGCGCCAACTATGATACACATCTATTTATAATGAACTTTCAAAACACCAGGGAATATTTTGCCATAACAAACACAAGTCAAAGTATATTTCATTTTGCAAAAATGATATTCACAAAACCTATAACTCGTATTAGTTCTAGATTCTTACAAGTTTATGGGAACACCACTAGCACCTAGCATCAAATCTAAGCTCCACAGGCTCTTTCCAATCTTAATTCATTCTTTCCAAAAAGGAAATTCTAACTAAAGAGGAAATTCAGATTAAAGAGAGAATTCAAGTAAAGAGGAAATTCTAATTATGAGGAAATTAATGAAGAAATTCTTACTGAAGATGAAATTCTAATTGTAAAGAAAATTCAAACAATGAATGAAATTCTAACTAAAGGAAATTCTGATTATAGAAGAAATTCTGGTTAAAGAGGGAATTCTAAACTCGAGAGGAAATTCAAACAAGGAATGAAATTCAAGTAAAGAGAAAATTCTTACAGGAAGGGAATTTATCCTTATGATTATATGAATTCATTTAGATGATTTAAAGAAAACAACTTCCTTCAAAAGAAAGTTTCTATAATAACTTTATGAAGAAGAGATAAGTGATAAGGATATAAACACGCAAAAAAATTTGGAAAATATTAAGATAAAGAACCTTGGAGAATATCATGATTTGTATCTAAAACAGATGTTTTATGTTAGTGATGTGTTTGAGCATTTAGATCACTCTGTCATAATAAAATTGTTATGGATTAGATCCTGCCACTATTTCACAGCTCCTGGTTAGCTTGAGTGCAATGTTGGAAAATGACAAACAAGATATTGATTTAATCATGATGTAGATATGCTTTTGATATGAGAAGTCTAAGAGAGGTGGAATATCACAAGTATGTTCAAAAAGATATGCTAAAGCAAATAATAAATATCTTCCAAATTATAAGAGTGAAAAAGATAGTAATTATTTGATGTATTTTGATGCTAATAATTTGTATGGATGGGCAATGTCTCAATCTCTGCCTTATGGTAAATTAGAGTGGGTGAAGAAAAGGATTATGAAAGGCTTTGATGAATATTGTTATTTCTTCTCAAGAGGAATTGAATGAGGAGGAAGAAGGTTATTATTTAAGTTGATTTGAAGTACCCAAGTAATCTTCATAATAAGCATAAGATCTTCCTTTTGCATGTGAGAAAGAAACCCCAAAGAAGAATGGTTAAGTGATTATCATAAAAGTTTAATATTAAAGGAAATCAACGAAAAGTTATTAACAACATTTTATGATAAAGAGGGATATGTTTTGCATCAAAGAAACTTGGACAATATTTATCTGCTGGGTTAGAGTAGCTAAAATCATAGAGTTTTAAAATTTAAACAAAGTCCTTGGATGAAAAAGTATATTAAATTCAATACAGATATGAGAGCAAATACAAAGTAAAATTTGAAGAGGACTTTTATAAATTAATGATAATGCTGTATTGAAAGACTATGGAAAATGTTAGAAACAGGCAAAACATTAGATTCGCAACATCTTGGAAAGAACTTCTAGATTGATAAATAAACCAAGTTTTGAGAGAGAAGAGGTTTTTCAGAGAATTTTCTGCTATTCATATGAAAAAGGAAAGTATTGTAATGGATAACCAATTTATATTGGAACAGCAGTTCTTGATTTATCAAAGATATTGATGTATGATTATTTGTATAATGGCTTAAAGAAAGAGTATGGTGAAAATGTTTCATTGTTGTATATGGACACTGATAGTTTTATCCTAGATATAAAAATGATGATGTATAAAGATATGAAGAAAAATATTGGAGTATATGATACAAGTAATTTTAGTAGAAGAGCGAGTTATTTTCCAAAAAGAATGAAAGGTTATTGGTAAGTTAAGATGAGTTTGGGTGGAAAAGTAATGAGTGAGTTTATTGGATTGAGAGCAAAGCATATGCTTTATAAGTATGGTGATCAGATTGATAAAAGGTTAAAAAGGAATAAAGAAATATGTAATAAAGAATCAATAACTTTTAGAAATTATTATAATTGTTTGATGAATAAGAAGAAGAATAGGAAAATGAATACAATAAGAAGTTATAACATAACAATATAGTGAAGAAGTAAATAAAAAGCATTAGGAGCCTTTGATGATAAGAGATTTATTTTAGATAATGGAATAGATTGTGTTCCATATGGATATTGTATGAAAAGAGTGTATAGAATAGATTGTTCCATATGGACACAAGTTTAACAATGGGAAGATGGTTAGGGTTTTTTAAGGCTACCGCCACGTTTTTCACGGATATATAATGGTCGAACAAGTATTAATCAAACTAAAAGAGTGGAGAAAATCTCAGTCTTGGTATATAAATGGAAAAAATAATGAATGTGGAAAATATCAAATAATCTTATTAAAAAATAACTAAAACAAAGGTAAATAAACAAATAAGCGAATCAATTAAAAACCAATGAGTGGAGGATGTAAAGAAAATAATAAATATCCTTGAATGGACTGAAACTTCGATGGTTATCAATTGAACAATGGAAAAACAATTTACTATAATCTCAAAATGATATGCAACTCAGGAGGTGGTCAGATGAGATCATTAAGAGAAGTATCATTTCGTAATGGCACAAAAGGGTATCTTGAAAAATATAAAGATTCAAATGTTTTGTTTTTAAATATTTTAGATGGGGATTATTGTACAAAGAAAATTAAACTATTGAAGAATTTGAGAATGAACAAATCTTTATAGTTCAATGAGTGAGCTAAACAATATGCATTGTATTTGAAAAAGATTGTCCCTAGGCTTAGAGGTTTCAGATATCTCTTCAGAATCACCTTGAACAAACACATTACTACGTTGCTACTTGAACCAATCTTTATCTTGTCGCATTGGTTATTTGAATAGAATGCCCCTAGGTTAAAAGGGGAGACAACAAATATACCTTGGGATAAAAAGGGGTGTAATTTTAAGGAAAAAAAAGTGAATCGCTGAAAATCCCCATTCATTTACATGGGGAAAAGTGAGCCAGAATCAGTATACCACGCCTACTGTCGTTTACTAGCAATTTGGCCGTGCCGGCATGGGATTCTAAATGGGTATGGATGTAGGTGGCAAAAATGCAAATGGCATCTTCTGTCATCGAGCCGGCAAGCTGGGAGCAACGATTCACATTTATTGCCATGTCTGATGCAATTTAAATGCTGTAATGGCAGCAAGGTGCTCCATTTGAAACTTTTTGTTCGATATATGGAGCTATTTCATGCCAAGGGTGTCAATATAATAAAAAAATTGTATTGGTGTCAAAGCCAGTGACCAATTGCAAAATAATAGTAGGATGATAAGCATATTTTGTTTTGACATCAAGCATAACCATTTTTTTTTTCCCCCATTTATTACGAATGGAATAATTGGCTTTGAAGAGTTGGACAGAATTGAAGAAGTGGAGGATTTATGGATGTCCAGCAAAATATACAAACAGTTTAGAGTAGATGTATTTAAGCTCGCAAATATTTATATACTGACAGTTTACATGTAACGACATTGATATACCATTGTGATTTCAAAATCAACTGGTGGTAGTGGAAGTACATGTGAGGTTTGGACAGATTCTGAACTTTATGCTAGTTTGATTCATTTGTGCATTTTTGGTGTCCCTGTGTGCTTGACTGCAATAACCGCACACACATTGCTAAATTCCGAGTGTCGTGTGCTATTCCCAGACCCTGTTCACGCACGAGAATCGCAACAGGCGAAGGCTCTCCATGGACTGCATGCCTGCGGTTCGTCCCATCGTATCCAGGGTCCCCAGACTCCCATCGTCGGCTTCTTCGCCAAACAATACACGTGCAGGTGTGTGTCCACGCGCAGATCATTTCACAGCAGGATGTCATGATGACGTGATGGCATTTCTCATTTTGAGCATGAACACCTGCTCAGCCTCACACCCTCTCTATAAAACACCACAACCCTCAAACCAGTCGATTTCGGTACACTCTAGCTCCGGGACAGAGGCATCCCTCATCGCGTGTTGAGGGGGTTTCCCAGTTATCATTTTTCAAAATCAGAATTTATCTTTCTTCCACTGCATTCTCTCTCGCTTCCCATTTATGATCACATTTTATCAACGAAATACAATAAAACTTGCCTTGTGTCCCCATTAATTGATTTAATAAATCGCCAATGTTTCCTTGCAGGTTAAACGTGCTGGTGAGTAATGAAAGAGTTTATTCTGCATATTAGATATGTGTGTGTTTTTCTGAAACCTTTAAGGAATCAATAACTGATAGAAATATTGTTATTGAATAAAAGGAGGGTAATGATGAACAACTCGTGGAGGATGGGGCTGAGGGAGAGGGAGGAGGTTTGAGGCAGTGAAAGTCATGGGATGTGCGAAAAGGTGGAAAAAAAAAAAACACAACATCACCTTGCCAAAAAAATTATAGAACACCTTTAATTTTTGGGATGACTAACTTTAGGCTGAGTGACAACTTCAACATATCATGGCATGGATTACACCAAGTGTCCCAACCATTTTGTGGCCATAATTTGTCTATGAGCACTCTGCACATTTGACCCAGATGGTTGGAAGGCAGCCGGTGGACAGACGCTTATGTCGTGCGAAGGCAATTAACCTACACATGCTTGATGGGATTGGGATAGCTGAAACGAGAGGGTCAGAAACTGGTGTGGAGTCACCATCATGTTCTTTGAATCCACATTTTTATTGTAGTAAAGTGACTTGTAAAATTACATGCAAACTGTTGGATCCAGTTTCCCCTGGTGCATTGGCTTTTTTTGGTTGGGACTTGCCTGGTGTTGGCTGCTCGCCATGTTCTCTTGCTCGAACTTGTCGTTCGACTTGTTAAATGTGTACAAAGTATTACTTCACAACTTTACAAGTCACCACGACTTTATCCTTTCAGCAGAGTCTATTTCGCCGTGGTACGAGTCCAATGGACAGTCTTTGTAACGTTCTATGATGGAATGTTATTTTTCATCCTTACGACTGTAGATGAAAATAGGATAGTTAGCTGATTGATGACAGTATACTCTGTAATGTAGCACTGCACTAGGGAAGCTGTCATCTCTCATAGGGAATCATCGATCTGTAACCACCAACAGCATTGTCCTGTGTTCTTAATACATGTCACAAATGGCAGCAGTCTTGTCACAATTGCAATTTTGTTCAGCTCAACTTGAGCAGCGGCAATGGATTGCACTAAGATGATGGAGACAAGCTTTTGATGTCGTACCACCTATCTGTGTTCCACAACAGGTCGCAGAGGAAGTCAAACAACAATAGTTTTTGTGTGTGTGTGTGTGTGTGTAAATGTAAATTAAGGGATTAATTCATCTGGCACAGTCATGCCCTCAGAAAATGATTC
Organism: Eptatretus atami; assembly: GCA_035128595.1. NCBI lineage: Eukaryota > Metazoa > Chordata > Myxini > Myxiniformes > Myxinidae > Eptatretus > Eptatretus atami. Next base: position 98,726,218 of record CM068963.1, read on the forward strand.
AACCAGCAGCTGCAGGCTACACACAAAAGCTAGCTATGGATTAATGAATTACAATAATTTGGGTGCTGTGAGTTGCGAAGGTCGAGGCTTTTGGTTTTGATGCATTACGATCAAGTACCTTCGTATGAAGAGTGAGCTCATTAGTCCAAATTTTTATGGGTCTTCACGATCTTGTAGCACACCTGCCGACTGTACTGTGTGCGCATTAGCTTGCCTTTCACCATGCCCACATGTGCTTGGGCTAGGGCGTAGATTATATGATTGTTATTATCTATATATTAATACTGAAGGACCAATTTTGTGCTCCTCCTAGCGGTCGCGTCACGTTTTTCTCGGTACTGTGACCTGAGAAGTTTTGACACGGTGTTTGTACGTCAAAGTAGACACGTGCACAAATCAGGGGACTTCTTCACAATGAGTAGTGTACACCAAAAATGTCGTGTACAAGGACGTTTTGTCGGCCTCATTAGGTAAGGCCATGGAGTACATCGACTGGGATCCGGCTCTTACAAGAGCCGCCACTGGTTGTCATATTGGGCTCATGGAACGGAATCCGTCTGTGACGGGGTTTTGGCTAGTTATTATTATTATGCCACATGATAGCACTATCATTAATGTTGTTAATATTATTAGTATTCAGTAATATATGCTTTGTTACAATGCTATCATTGTTTTTGTTTGTTTTGTAATTAGAATTCCATGCCATGTAAAAACTGATTTATCTGCTCTATACACCTGAGCATGGCATTTGTTTAAAACGTAGGAATTCTTCCGGATTCCTTGTAGTTCATTAGCCTAATCAACTCAGGAGGTCATGACGATCATTTTTGATGCATCACTCCGCATCAAAAAAGCTCCCAAAGAATGCCTCAAAAAACATGCCTCACCCACACAGCTTATCCATTTATAGTGGATGTATATGTGTCCACCGATGTCAAATATATGTGCTTTTGTAAATTCGATGTATTTGTGTACCTGATTTAAAATGGGCATGCATCGGGGACAAACTTACCTGAACAAATTAATGACCGCAAACTTTAATGGTAATTCTCCAACCCGATTTGGTGCCAACAAAATGATGTTTTTTTATCATCTTCCAGGCGCTCATCCTACTATGATGATGGGAAGGTGTGGTAGTGTGCAAGGAGCCGTTCCACAATCACAGCTACAGAACTTTGTTCGAAACAATGGATCCCGTCGCTCCTTTGACTCATGTGTGATTCGGAAGGGATATCCCGGTCAACAAAGGTAATGATGTTTCTGACGCAGCCATGCTACTGCTCATATTTTAGGAATCATTTGGGGGAGTTTTGGGTCCTCTGTAGCCCTTAAAGTCTTGTTGCATTGTTGCATTGTCTCAACAAAAGGATAGAGTTTAATTACAAACCAGTCACCCTCATAAAAGTAAAAACTTAACGATCCAAACATATAGTGATCAGCCAACATTTTCAATATGTAAGGCAAATGTGTAATATATATATATATATATATATATATATATATATATATATATCAGTATATACGAATATGTGTGTGTGTGCATGTGTGGTTCTCCTCCACAACTCCAAAATAATAAAAGTTAGGGGCCCCAAGCTTTGCATGCAAACTACGAGAACTCCAAGGAAATGCACGAATGAAAATTGGGTGTTTGGATTAATTAAAAACACCTTTTTTGAAGATAAATAATACCTTACCTCCATGAAAGGCTTATCCTTGCTCAGCCAACTTTGCCTCGCAGGGTCTCAGCCACCATATCAATTCGGCCAAGTCAAACATGCCTTGCCTTGGAAACACAATCTACTCTCACGGACTATTTAAAGTATATCATCAAAATATTATATCGGATTTGAGAATTGGATATCGTGCACTAAATAAGTGTCGAAATCCGGAGTGAAATTTTTAACAAATTAGTGATTTTTTTTTTTTATAACTAAGTGTATTTATTGAAGCAAAGCATTAAACTTAACTTTTTCTACTGTTCGCACGATTATAGTGAGTGAAAAAAAGATTAAGGAATGTGCAGAAAGTGTAACTTCATCGAGCGCAACAAAAAAATATTAACCAACGAGATTGCCGCGCTCTACAAGCTGCTTTTGTATGCCATGGTGATGGCAGTCTACAGGGTCCTTTTTCTTTTTCCGGCAATTACATACCCAGTTTGGCTTTTTCACCATTTTGTGCAATCTGCTTTCATGACAAAATATGAATATAAATATATTAACAGTTTCTGCAATATATCATTAGTCAGCAGTTGCTGCAAATGAGGTTCATAGACAGCACACACGGACATGGTACAAATGGGTAAAATTACTCTGTGGGGTATGTGCATGCCTGCACGCTTGGTTACGTGTGTGCAGCGAGTGGTTTTCGTGGGTGCGCAGTCAAAACTTGTATCCAGACCTGTGGTGCATAGCGCCATGGAGGAGGTTGTGCAGCCGTCTTGCAAACCACGTGCTTCTGCATGAGGGGGGAGGACGTGCTGTGTCATCGAAGTCACGTGGGACGTGCCGTGCAGTGAGGGTGTGGGAAAATCCATGCGTGTTTGCAAGTCAAAGAATTGAGTATATTGCCGGTGCACGTGCATGGTTAACGTGGACTGCAAGGAGGTTGGCGGAACTTGTGTGGGTGGCTGTGAAGGACTCACAGTTTAGTTTTTAATTTAAAACTGCTTCTCCAAAGTGTAGCATGTATCAATCCGATTCGGAGTGAGCCGACCAGAGAGGTGCAAAGCTCACTGCATGTGTGAGCATAGATACATGTATGCAGACAGGTCTTTGCCTGATAGATAGTGTGGGTTTTAATTTTTAAATGCTTCCACACGGTTTTATATAGAACTCTTTGGTTGAAGCGAAAACGTTGCTATTTGGGCACATTTTATCACTGGTGATGCCCTGGTCTGCTGTCATCCCTTCCCCTACCCCTCATGCTGCCTCTCTTCTGCTAATGTTTCCTTCCTTCTTATCTGGTGCTTCCCTCTTCACTGTTGCTTTCCCCTCACATGCTGCTTCCTTCCCTCTCACGCTTGCCATCTACCCTCCCCATGCCATTTCCCCTCATGCTTGCCACTCCCCCTTCTCTGCTTGCACCCCTCACGCTTGCCATCCCCTCATGCTTCATCCCCCCACGCTGCACTACCCCGTCCAACTTGCCTTCCTTCTCATGCTGCCTTCATTTCTCCTCATGCTCATTCCCCTCCCTCAGCTATTCTTCCTCCTCACGCTTCTCCTCCTAACATGCTCTTCTCTCGCTTCCCTCCCTCACTTCCTTCCTCTCCACGCTTCCTTCCCCTCCCTCACCGCTTCCTTCCCTCCCATCATGCTGCTTCTCTCCCTCATGCTAGCTCCTTCCCCTATTGATGCCTTCCTTTCTATTCACTCATGCTAGTCCCTTCCCTATTGATGCTTCCTTCTCTCCCTCATGCTAGCTCCCTTCCCTATTGATGCTCCTTCCTATTCACTCAATGCTGTCTTCCCCTCCTCTCACACTGCTTTCTTCCTCCCCTCGTGCTTCCTTCCATTCCCTCCCCCACATGCTGCCTTTCCTTTCCTATTATATGCTGTTCCTACCCTCATGCTGCCTTCCACTACACTCATGTTCTTCCCTTCCTCGCCCACATGCTGCTTCCTTCTATTCACTAATGGCATCTGTCCTACCCTCTGCTGCTTTCCCCTTTCTCTTGTGCTAGCCTTTCGTTCCTCTCTCTGCTGCCCCTTCCCTCTCCTGCTGTCCCTTGCTAATCTCTTCTTTCCAGCTGCTTCCCTTCCTCCGCTCTAATGCTGCATTCCCTTCCTTTCCTTGTGGCTTCATTCCCTCTATCATCGCTGCTGTCCTTCTCCTCATGCGCATTTCCTTCCCTTTCTCATGCTTGCTTCTTCCTCCTCATGCTGATTCCTTCCCTTATGCTGCTATCTCCTCTCTCGTCATGCTTGATTCTTCCTTTCTCATGCTGCCTTCCGCTTCCTCTCTTGCGCCTTCCCTCTCATCCTCATTGCTGGCTCCTTCAGCTTGTTCCTCATGCTATCCTCCTCTCAAACCACCTCCCCTCCCATGCAATTCTCTGGAGGTCGAGGAGAGGAAGAGGTGTCAAAGAATGTGTGAATTGGACAAAGGAAAGATTTTTTTTTAGCAGTTGGAACTGCTGCTAGGATCAATTCTGCAACTTGGCGAAGGTGAAGAGATTCAAGAGCTTATCACATATGTGGAAATTAAATAAAGCCACAAACACTGGCATGGCTTTTTAGACGATTGAAGGTAAACGCCCTTCCTTCCCTTCACCTTCCCTCATTCTTACTTCCTCCCAAAGCCC
>CM068963.1:98740129-98752702 GCA_035128595.1 Eptatretus atami
ACCACCCGACAGTCTAGCGACCACCCGACAGACAGGAGTGAAAACAAAACCTTCGTCCACCTTCAGTGGCAGAGGTAACAGGAAATTGAGAAATTTTAGAATGTTACAAAACGTTTGTTCAAAATTAAAAACGAAGGCAAGCTTAGATCTTAAGCAGTTCTTCGATGAGTTTATGGGATTATGACATAATTCTGGAAAATACATTCGTACTTTAAAAACTCGATTCACAGCCATTTTGCCAAGAAAGCTATAACTTTCATTCCAGACAGATGTGCTGATGCACTGTGCGTACGTGGGACAGATCGCTTTATTATATATATATATATATATATATATATATATATATATATATATATATCTCATTACACTGCATCCATACAGCAGAGGATTGTTTTGTTTTGTTAGTGTTAAACCACAACAACGTATCCATGAATGGATGCCATTACATCATCGCAAACACGACTTCCGGCTTTACTCTGACGTTTGCATATATACAGATGCAATGGAATCCCAAATGGTGGACATGGGGTTTGAATGTGGTTCCTTTGCTACAAATTGGTCTCGAAGGAGACTTTTTCTTGCTTGTATTCCAGGCAAACCTCAAACAAGTGCATGTTTCTTGGACTGTTCACATTTCTGAACTTCTGTGGTGTCACAAAAGTGGGTTAGATAGACGCACCGGCTATGACTGCGATGCTTTCGTGACCAATCACGGAAAACGTTCCCTACACAGGATTACTACCATCAACCAGACGTAGTGTTTTTTTATTGTTTGCTTTCTATTTGATGAACATCGTGGAATACAGTAGTGAACGAGTTTTATTTCTTCGGATAATCCAGTTAGTTTACAGGTATACTGTTCGAGCTGAACACTATAAGCACTGCAGATGACATTGCTACAAGTTTCAGGAACTTACTTGCTGAACCTAAGCAGCCAGATTGGGTAGAAAGCCCTTTTGAAAACAAAGTGCATTATATCATTACGCTACTCACTTGTAGGAGACAAACGACACTCACAAATCATCAGTGTGGATTGTGGCAGTCTCTACTGTCCATGATTTTATTTTATTTTTTTCAAATTGGAGTCTGGAGTAAAGGGTAGTGCTTCCTTATAGCTGTGACTAAGAGGGATTTCTAATATGCAAAATGTTTCAACATGACCTTTTGCCATTCTTCTGCTTTACGATCAGGTCACTCAACTGCAAGCACTTCTCCAAACCTTCCACCGAATAACTTTCCAACTCCATGGGCAACCAGTACGCCGCTAGCTACAGGCGGACAAGCTGGTCGGAATGGCACACATGGTTGGGTTTGCACAGCACCTCCCCAAATGCCACAACAAGCGGGGTCCTGTGGAGTCTCCCAAAATGGACACTTAGTCCAATCAACAAAACCAGCAAGTCGATCCTCAGAGAGGCAACCACTCACCCCCCAGCAAGTGTCCGTTCTACAGCTCCTGCGGGATGCGTTTGCTTTTGATGGCTACATGGAAAACGGTGAAGTCGAGATGGAGATGGGTAAATTGAACAACAATGGCATTAATGATCGGGTTAAATGTAAATTTTTTTAAATTAATGTGGCACTGGGTAGTGTCGAGGTAAACACACTCACCTCTGAGATATCTAGCCTGGGTTTGAATGTCGACTTCGCTACAAATTGCCATCCTGGTGTTTTGCAGCCAGAGCGATTGATCGATATGTGTGCTGGTCTTCATCACACATATTGATCAATCGCTCTGTGCTGGATGTTGGTGATGCTATGGAAAACGTGTAATGTTTTCTTTCAGCGATGTTAAAAGCAGGGCCAAAGATAACCACACAATCTCAATCTTAGTCTTGCATGACATTGCAAAATAATATTTCCAAGGCATTTATTATGTTACAACATGACTGCCTGATGGCTTCCATTGTTGGTACTGTATTAAATGTGCACTTAATTGGCTTGTAAATAATGGTCTGGGGGTTGATAAGGCAAAAAAAAAGGTTTCTGATTTCAACCTAACTTGTAATTTGATATAATCTGAATAAAAGACTCTTCGAATCGAGGAAGTTCTGACTATCGATGCATTAAAGTGGCAAATGATATCCCCCTCCTGCACACATGTTGCAATTATTTAAATATTTTCTGATGGGCGATTGAAGAAGGACAAACAAAGATTGCTTTCCCTTTCACCTTCTTCCCCTGACGACATCATCACAGTCAAAGAGCTATTTAGAGTAATGAAGAACCAAAAACGGTGAAAGGGCCTCCATTGTTTTCGGAAACAAGGAACCTCGATGCAGGAGGAGGAGGAGGCCATTAGGAGCCATCAAGCCTGCATAATTCTACCGACACCCCTCGATATTTTATTTTTGGGATAGTGAAGTTGCCATCGTCGTAACTTTGTAGAGCACATGGTTGTTTTAGAGAAAGAGAGGGCAAATTGAAGACTAATTAATTGATATGTAACAAGTAGAGTTGGCAATACTTGAAAAATAAAATGAAGTGGACACCCATTCACAGCTTTCATGAGCAGGCATAGTGGCCAAAGATGGAATTAGGTGTGTTAAAAAAAACAAAAAAACAAACAACTAATGTTGAATGTCATCTAATAATAATCAACATTGTGGTTTGGAAACATTTAAAGGGGCACAATTTCCAATCGGCGTCAAAACGATGAGCAGTGCCACCTAATTACCTGCTATACGTTGCGATGTTCCTGTGCCAATTACTAACCATGCACAACATTCCGGTTGGTGAACCAATTCACCAAACCAAACCAATCCTCCGTTTCCAAAAATAAAAAAAGTTCCCCGAACCCTTGAGGCCACGACGTTCTCACTCACCGTAAATTTTCAATAGGAAATGAATGAATATCCTGCAAGTAAGAATTTTTAGGTCCTCGTGGAGGATCTCGAAGTCTTACTCACGTTGTTGTTCTTGTGGACTTTTTTGTTTCACAGCCTCAGTTTTCATCGAAACTTCCTGAAACTTGGCAAATACATGTACAAATACCCTGTGCAGACAGGAACCATCTCCGATTTTGAAATTCCTCCTAGAAAAAAAGTTATGACGTCAAAATATGTCCGCTAATGGAAATCGCCTTAAAAATTATCTCCGAACTAGGCAAGCTTTTTGAATTCTGTTTGCGGGAATCGAACAGGGCATTCGCAGAGATGAATTACCGCACATATGATACATCACTATGACGTCATATCAATTTTTATGACGTCATTCCTATTTTTGACATTTTTTGTTTCACAACCAGAGTTTTCATCGGATCTTCGTGAAACTTGCCATGTATATCAGAAAGCCCACGCGCAGGCAGTACCATCTCCGATTTTGGAAATTCTTCCTAGAAAAAAAAGTTAACGTCATAATATCGCCGCTAATGGAAATCGCCTATACCATTATCTCCGAAACTTGGCAAGCTGTTTGAATTTTGTTTGCGGGAATTAAGCCGGGCATTAGCACAGAAATTTATCGAAACCTGATACATAACAATGACGTCATATTCGTTTTTTATGACGTCATCATTAAGAGGACGAGGATCTTAGCTCATTCGAGCTTGTTGTTTTGGTTTGTACCAAGTTTCTGACATTTGTCTCTTTTTCCTTTTCCCACTTCGCACCACAGCAGAGTTCATCAGCACTCTTGGTGTGCTGAACTTCTCTGCCTTTACCTATTTAGTCAGTGAGCACTACAATGACTTGCACTGGGATAAAAGCCTCCTGCAGAACCTGCACTCGGTGCTGCAAGGGTACGGAACATTCTGAGGCATTGTTCTTGTCCTCTGAGTCCTAAACAGTGCACCATGTTGACGTCACTATTGGGTTATTTTGAAGGATGATGCTGAACCTATAAACTGTAAATGTAAATGGACGTTTTAAACTTTAGTTCTCTCAATCCCTTTTGGAACTAACGTTGATTTAATCACCTTTTGTCTTTACATTTGCAAATCTCACTGGATCTGGAGGCTGTTATAACCAGGGAAATATATGACACGTTTACTTTGTTTTTTTTGTGTTGTTTTTTACTCGTGTACAAATATAATCCAAATATATTCACAAATAATGAGTTTATTAATTTTATTGGTGTGTCGTGATGTTGGAGCACAGGTAATATGTACATATATGTTTCTTGGTTTCTACAAAAAAAATTTTTACAACTGTCTACAACTTTATGATGAATTAGAATCAAACGTATGATTAATTATGTATCCCGATCACTGGTTTTGTGGTTTTTTTTGGTACTCTTGTGATTCCTCGGGCTGGCAAGAGAGCCTCCAGGTATTCTCACCTGCCTTTGAATTTTCTTATTTTTTAGTATGGCATGTAGGGCAAGGCAGAGTTATGCACCATCCATGATGGTGTACCCATCTGCAAAGACTGGATGTTGGTGGACGTTACAGATCCCATGGAGTCCTTTGTGAAGAGTTGGCGAGCTATCGCTGGCACCCTGAACAAATTCCAAATTCCGACCATAACTGACTGCTGGGAAGGGAAGGCAATGGCAAACCACCCAGTGTAACCCTTGCCAAGATGCAGCTTTGACAGCACCGACATTCTTTCAAGAGTATGGTACTTTTTTCTATTTTATTTATTTATTTATTATATACACAGTCAAGGCTCGTGGAAGAGCTAGAACACCGAACGGATCAGGATGCAACATAACAAATAGAACAGTGGAGAGTGGTGTAAAAACTCCTCCTACATGAAAGAAGTAGAGAGGGGAAACAGCAACAGCAGGGTTGAAGGACAAAATATTGCAAGACCTGGACAAATAATGGGTGTGGGGAGGAGTGAGGGGTAGGGCAGGATGCATGGGGTGGATGTGAAGGATAGAAAAGTGAATTCTCAGGAAGAAAAAAACAGGAAATTTGGAAGGAGGTGGGCTTGGTGGTGGGGGTGAGGGTTAACGGGGATAGAAACAATGATGGTTTTGGATTGGTGACAATCTGAGATGGTGGTGAACAGCTGTCTTGAAGACTTGGAGGGAAGAGTGAGGTTGAAGACAACGTGGAAGTTTGTTCCACAGGTGGGGCAAAAGAGGAATGAGTGAGTGGACATGGGCAGTGATTGTGGATTTTGGTAGTTTCACCAGAAAGGAGTTAATGGTGCAAGGTAGAACACATGTGCTCTGCAGAAACGGGGGAGGAGGAGGAGACAAACATGGAAAGAGCAGAGGGTGCAAGACCAGAAAGCAGGTGGTAGAAGACAGAGAGATCACCTACCTGTCTGCGATGGGAAAATGATAGGCCCATGGACTTCACTTCATTGCTGGAGATTCCAATAATCTTGAATGTCTTGATTTCCACAGCATCAAGCTGAGTAAGATGTGAGGCAGGGGAGCCAGCCTAGAGGGGAGAGCGGTACTCCATCAAGCGTGTCGGTGGATAGGAGTTAACATGTGCCAAGGAATGACTTTGTATGACGGAGGATGCCCAGTCGGCGGCTGGCTTTGTATGTCAACTTTGAAATGTGGTTAACCCAGCTGTTTGGGTTAACCCACGAAAGATGCTGGCTGATAAGTGAGAGCCATGAGTTTGAGTGACTGAACGTCCTCATAAGGATTGTTAAGAAAGTAGATGGGAGGGTTTGCCATATGGTTCTCAGAGGGAGATGTAGATAGAGATACAGAGATATATGTATTAAAACACATTCCAGGTGTTTTACCAGCTCGTTATTTTGTGAAAGTGTGCAGAGAGGGAATATGCAGCAGCCTGCCTATTTGAAGGTTGAGGGATGTCATGGCAGAGGGTGGAGTCATCAGCAAATCGATAAAGGGGATTTTCCAGAGAGTCAGAGGGATCATTGATGAAGATTAGGAATAAGAATGGGTCCAAAACACTGCCTTGGGGAATGCCAGCCTTAACAGGGAGAAGAGATGAAAGGATGCCGGACTGTATCAAAAGCTCAAGATATGTCCAGATATGTCACATAAAATCCATTGTTGTGAGAGTAGAAGCAGCATGTCCAAGGTGGAGTGACCTGGTCTGAATCCAAATTGGTGAGCTGAGATGAGGCCATTTGAGAAAAGGAAGGATTTAATATCAAATGTGATGGTGCATTCCATGACCTTGCTGATGATTGGAATGAGGCTGATAGGTCTGTAGTTTAGGGGATCAGTTTTTGCACCTTTTTTTTTTTGTAATGCAGTGATATCAGCTGAATCCCAAGCAGATGGAAGATGACCTCTGGCAAATAATGAAAATGGAAGAGAGAGAGAGAGAGAGAGAGAGAGAGAGAGAGAATGAGAATGAGAATGAGAATGAGAATGAGAATGAGAATGAGAATGAGAATGAGAATGCAAGAGAGCATGATTTTAGGATGCTGTGAGCTGATGCCGTCCGGTCCAGCAGCGGAGTCAGAGTCGAGGGTTGACAGAAACTTTTCCACCTTCTCATGTGCAAAAGACAAGGTCCAGGAGCAGTTGATGATTATTATTCCTTGACCAGGGAGTACCTTTCTCATCTCGTTTTCATTCAGAGATAGCTTTGTACCTTTTGTATTAACAAGTCCTTAAAATACATTGAATAACTGAGCTACACCTCGGATCTGCACATCGAGCTGTTTTGATCTTTACAACGAGGTAAGACCTGACTCCAGAAATATCGGTAAGCAATCGATTATCAGCCACTTACAGATGTCCATGCTATGCTGTCTGTCCTCTCCATTCAACCTCCCAAACAAAATGTTCGTTGAAGTTGAAGTAAATAAAAAAAAAATGGATATATATTTTTTTTTACAGAAATCAAGCATTTTCTTGGGCCTTGTGTGCTTGCAGATCTTTCCTCGAAGTTAAATCATCAACTTTGTCTCTTTAGCTTTCTCTCACATTTGTCTTTGAGACCACTCTTCAATCATGCTGTGTTAGCTGATGTCGAATTTATCACCGTCGGTAAAGTTGCAACTCCACATGTAATCATATCATTGTTTAATATGAAAAAAGTGCTCATTACCACCACCGCCACCGAAGGTGGATGGAGGTTATGTTTTCACTCCTGTCTGTCTGTTTTTCTGTGTTTATTTGTGAGCAGGATATCTCAAGAAGTTGTGGACAGATTCAGACGAAATTGGGTGAACAGGTTGGGTGTGTGACGAGGACAAATTGGTTAGATTTTGGAGAATATCCGGATCCCGATCCAGATCCAGATATGAGAATTTTTAAGTGTTTCGTCACCGTTGAGAGATAGGGCCAAACATGATATATGGCACGATATTTCAAAAAGTCGTGGATGGATTCGGACAAAACTTGGTGGACATGTTGGGTGTGTGACAAGGCTGAATTTATTCAATTTTGGTGAAGTTGAGAATCCAGGTACGAAAACTTTTTGTTATTCTTGAAATGATTCTTCACCATTGATGGATCGGGCCAAACACGATATTTCAAAAAAGTTTAGGATGAGTTATGGCAAAACTAGGTGTATGAGTTGGTTCGATGACAAGAATAAGCAGATTACATTTTGGTTCAGGCCTGGATTCAGATCCGGCCTATCGGTGGGATGCAAAATGTAAACTGTTCACCCTGGCAGAGGTACGCGCTCTACTGAGTGCTGTTCTAGTTTTGAATAGGTAATTGACTACAATTATGAAAGCAAGTACTTCCATTATAACAGAGTCACTTGCCATTATCCCACAGGCCCAAAGTGGAACCACGCATCGACTGCACAGGCCCAGTGCCTGTAACATGCAAGGCTTTCCCGGAGGAGAAAACGCTCGCTGCAAAGACTCCACGCCATCACACATGGTCAGAGGCCAATTTTAAACGTTTCCTACAGCGGAGCAAACGACCGGACCTTCCAAGCACACCCCTGGCGCATGAAGTTCACATGTTGAATAGTGCTGGTGGGTGTGATAACTTCTCGTTAGCTCATCTCCCGCTAAGCAGGAGACGGGGTTTTGCAATCGTGCGTGCGTGCATGTGTTCAGGCCATAACTTTTTTTTTTTTTTAAACATTTTGAGCTTTTGTCATCAAATTTTCAACAAAGCTTCATTATGAGAATATGGAGAAGACAAATTAATAATTTGGTCAAAATGTCAAAGGTCAGCGTCACATAAAATCAATTTTCAAGTTAGCTGTTTTTGTGATGTTTAGCATATGGAAGAAGAAGTCTGAATACAAAGTGGGCACGAGCTTTGCATTTTCAGATGCTTTCTAGTTGGTTTTGTTTCCCCTCTTCACCTTTCAGGGGGTTTTTTTTTTTTAACAATAACAGGAAAAACCTGCTTTGTTGGTAAACCTCAATCAAACATTATTGGCAACGGAAGTCTAATGAGTAAAGTCAAACTTGCACTTGTTTACGAAATGGATACTAATTATAAAGAAAGTGCATGTTGGAACGTTCGTTCAGATTGTTTCTACAGAAATTTTGCTTTGTGTACGTCATTGAAGAAAACTCGAGTCCAACTTGTCGTAGCTTTTCGGTTATAATCTATACCTTTTTGTGAATTAAAGTTATGATTTACTTGCGCATTTTTGTGAATCTTGTTATTTGTGAATCAGGCATTGTCATGGGCCCGGTCGACTCCGAAACACAAGGTCACCCTGGGTGTGGGATCCAAGGCTGGCGAGAAAGCAGAGTCGAACATGAGTCAAGTAAGTCACGAGGAGGGAAATTGGTAGCTTGCAGACCGAGAGCTGCCTGTACCATTGTTGAAAACTTCATGAGTGGTGGCACAACCCTGAAAATCTTTGCGAATTCATTATTGTTTACCAGACTGGCAAGATAGCTCAAATGTGAGTGTGCTAGATTTGAGCTATCTCATCTGTCTCAATTTAGTAAATGTTTATGTTGACAGAATTTTTTTTTTGTAAATTTCATAAATTATTCAAACTACCAATTAAAATCTGATAGAGTTTTAAAAGAGTAAAATATGAAAATTCACAAAAAGAGAGTTGCTTGGACATGCACACAACTTGCTTTAAAAATCATTACTTTTATTTTATTTTCATTCCTGTACCATGCTCTATACAGAGTGTCAGTTCTGCTGAAATAGTTTATTTGGCTCGGGTTATAATCCTGAACGAGTCACCATTTTGGTGCAAGACACTTGACTGAGGTCACAGGTGTTTGGAAATTAACCAGGGTGTAGACAATAGCTCTCCTAATCTTCGCGAAGGACACCGTGGGATCTTTGGCATCCACCAACTAATGTTGGCAGATGGGATGCCCAGTTTAACGTCCATCCGAGGGACGGCACACACATTGATGCTTCACCCTTCCTCCAAAACACCAGGATGACAGTTTATAGCTAGGTTGGGATTCGAACACAGGGTAACAGAGCTCAGAGGCGAATACACATAAGGTACCTCTTGGCTTTGCTGTTGGTCCTCAATAAGCCTGTTTGAGGAAGGGGGGAGTAAATATGATGAGTCTGGTACCTGAAAATAAACAGAAAACTGCATGGCGATAGGTTAATGGGGGAGATTGACAGATACAACTGCAAAAACGAGTCAAATATGAAGAGCAATTGAGGGAAGCAGAAAATACTTCTTTTTATTTTTTAAGCAAAAAAAATTGAGTTTAGTACCTTTAAGCATTAGAGATATAATGGTACATGGACCTTGCCAGGACTGAAAGGTATCTAGCATCTGGACGGGTGCTTATCAAGATGTGTAGTGATTGGGATGCCTGTTGGAAGGTCTCGTCAAAAGGTAAATGTGCTGTTGATGTTGGTTCATTCATTCAGGTATTCACACAATTACATTCATCACTAAAAAATAATGAATAAATAAGTAAATACATCATGGTGATGTCACTGTGGCTGCCCCACTGTTTTCCTCCCCACTCTTCCTTCTCAACCCCCTCCCCCTCTCCCCCCCCCCACCTTCTTCCTCCTTTCCACTTTTCCCTCGCAGTGTAATTAAAAAATATTAATTGAAAGTTCAAATTAATGGGCTGTGGATAAAGCACAGGCATTGTGAGCAAAATGACACGATGGGGTTGTCCAAGTTCCTTGTAATTCCTTGATGTCCATGAAAATTGGCAGATTAAAAAGAGAATTAAAAACAACACTTGAAATGTTGAAACAGATAAGAAATTCCTTTTTTCCTGCTTGCTCAAAAGAAGCAAACGGGAAAGGAAAAAAATAATTTCACTTCCAGAGTGTTCCACGATATGGAAGTGAGATAATGCAGAAACCTTGATTTAAATATGCATGATCACTTTCCATCAAGTACAAAATGAGCTTATTTTGATGCATATTGTGACAAAAGCATGAAATTGTTTTGTTCTTTCAATTCCTTCAACAACCCCAGACAGTTGCCTTTCAGGCCACCAAACCGCTGATGACGATGAGGATGCCTCATTGTCCTCGTGGTCGGACCTGACGAGCAGGGTTTCGTGGGAGAATCCAGGACCAGAGACTGTTTTACGGCCTACGTCTTCCCCTTACAGCGAGGGGACTAGTCCCTCATCCGCTGCAAGCCCCACCAGTGCAGGGAGATCCAAATCCAGGTGTCTATCCTGGTCTCTCAGTTTTCATGGCACAAAGAGCTTTGGAAATGATGTGAAAGAATACACAGACAACCTGGGACAGAAGGAAGGACAAAATTACAGCTTGGAGGCCAAACAGCAGGTATACATGCTCCTATTAATGGGACTTCCTCTTAGGGAGTTTTCACTTTATTCGTAGAGTGTTTGTTTCACTTTGTGGCATTCAAACGCAACAACTTTAGAATCCTTAAATGTTGCATGCAATAGCAAGAAAATATCATCACAAATATTTGTTACCATTTTTGTGAATATCTCACAAATGCTTGCTCATTGGGAAGTTGAATTTTGTGCACGCAGTTTGATTCCATACATGCAATAAATACGGGAGTCCACTTACACCGATGAAACCGGCCTGGGAGATGAGGGGGTGTGTAGCATTGGGATTGTCATGTGTGTACTATTTGTGAACGTCTTTAAATAGTTTGAGGAACTCTGCGAGGGTTCAAAACAGCATAGCGCTTACCTTGTGTAGGTCTTCTTGGGTTGCCTTATACAGCTTCTTCAGCTAGAGGAGTGGGGGGGGGGGGGGTCATTTGTTTGTCATTATGTATGTATATAATATATATATATATATCAATTATAGGTTCATGCAAGTGAGAGTCAATTTTATGAGTCCACATCTGACCATTTTTTCCTGCAGGATCTAAGGCTCATGCAAGAGCTATCAGACATATCACGCAAACACATGCAGCCAAAGACACCAGGTACACTGAGGACTTGACATTTAACATGACACAAACACTGCCATGGTTGGCGGAAGAACTCAGAAAATGATGCCATCGAGCAGCAACGTAGTGGCAGTCAGCATGACACTGCTTCACCCCCCCCCACCCCCTTCCCATAGGATGCCAACCCACGGAGTGTATCCGTGCTTTATCCTCTAAATGATGAGTACCAAGTAAGGAAGCAGCATGTATGACTTGTCCGGGGTCTTTTTAACGTCTTCACGCTGATTTGGCTCAGATCATAATATAACAGCTGACCTCCCAGACTTTAAAATATAATTTTCGCTCATTGCAGATATATATTTTTTTTATTACTCGCCGCCACACATCATGATCCATGAATGCCATACTTGTAATTCATTAACGTGGTTAAATGTTTCTGCAAAGATTAATTCCTCTTCAGACTTGTATTTTTCCAAAACCATAAATTTTCAGTTCTGCGTAGATATTTGCATTTGTTTTTACAAAATTGGTTGAATGATATTAATTATATGTTCTTCTATTTTACATTAACCACTACAAACTCAGGAGTTGGAGCAACAGATAACCCTGGAAAAACGTAACCTACGCAAGACGCAGACATTTTACTCCAAGTTGAGCGAAGATGGGCGTAAGTTGCGCGGTAAGCTATATTTTGCGGAGTGTGAGCTGTAAAAGATTGAAGTATGAAACCGTAACCAACACGACCATATTTCATTTTCAGCTTTGTAGACATCTAGTCATGCAAGTGAGATATTCAAAATGTTCCACAAAAGAGATGCTCGCAATAGTCCCAAGACACGCCATTAAAAAGTAGAACGAAAGGTTATAAAAATGTGAAATACATTTATGTATTTTCCTACTCATTGAATACAAGCTGTTTACCCACCCTATGGGTTGGTAGAGAATATGAAATACAAGCTGTTTACCCACCCTATGGGTTGGTAGAGAATATGAATTTGTTGAGGAGAGGGCAGAGCCTGGACCGTGCCTGTGCATTTGCCTGAAATTTGTTTCTACCCCATGACCAGTGTGACCACTCCTTGGCTTTTTTCACAAGATCTTGGCTATTCGTTGTTCACCTTGGCGTCTTGGTTTTCTGTAGGTTTTCTTGGCGTATCGGTTTTCTATTATCATCGCTTTTCCGAAAACTTGTGAATTCTTGGCTTTTTTCATTGGCTCACCTTGGCATTTATGAAAATGAGGAGTGGTCACACTGCCCATGACCTCTTGATGGGGAAAGTGGTGCAGCATTCTGCTTATTCTTGCTGAGAGAGGCGGAGCTTGAATCTCGAAAGCAAACTCAGTTGTATATTGTTGCGAATTCGCGCCCGCCGGCGTGCGAACGGCCACGTAACTCGAACCGCACACGTCGCCCACCGGACGGACAA
>CM068963.1:98752827-98777217 GCA_035128595.1 Eptatretus atami
AGCCACCCTCAAAGACAAGGAGGCAGACAGGCCTGTAGGCCAATTGGGCGTGTGACCTGGAGGAGCGGCCAGGTCCGCGAGACCGAGGGGGTCCTACCCGCGTCCTCGTGACACGCTGGCGGGCGGGCCGCAGATGTGGCCGCGTGGCTGTGCCCCGACTCCGTGCTCCCTGGCGGGCTTCGCTGGCACGACGCTTGGAGTGGGGTGGGAAACATGTGTAGTTAGCCCCAAACCCGTTGTATAGAGGGAATTTATGTGATTCATTCGGGCTGCGATCCTTTGAGATAGCCGTTTTTCTGTTCTATCTTTATTTTGAACCAACCACGTCTCAACCGCCATCACACAACAACCACCTTAACCACCACGCCAGCCATCATCACCAACTACAACCACGCTCCAACCCTCAGACAACAAACAACAACACCAACAGCCACGACCTATACCTTCACAACTCAATCCCGCAAACATCGCATCACCGCCATTCCAAACGGCACCATGGCCATCGGCCACCACCGAAAACCCTCCACCACCCTCACCTCTCTCCTTCTACGGCCATTCCCGCACCACCTGTGAACACTGAGCGTCGGGCTGTCTTGGGCCCGTTCAGCGATACGCACCGAGCCGCGAGCGCAAATACGGCCTTTCCGAGGAAAATTCGGATCACAAACGCTACACGCCCACTTTGGCTCCGTCCAATTAGCAAGCGCGGGGCGGCTTGGCCCCGCCTCCAGGCGCGTCTGTGTGAAATCGATATATGCAAATTCTAGGATCAGGGGAGGTTCACGCCCACTTTTCCTCCGTCCAATTGGCGAGCGTGGCTCCGCCCCCGAGGTCATCCTGATCCGGATATTTGCATATTGTTTTCTCCTGCCGGCCTATAAGAAGGCGAGCGCAAGGCGAGTGAGGTAGATCATCGTCAGAGAAGAATCGAGTGGAGGCGGGTGGAGTGTTGGAGTCCAGAGAGTTTGTTGCTGAGTCAAGTTGGGTTTTGGAGTCGGATGAGAAGATTGCGGGAAGAGGCAAAGGAGCTCGCGGTCCGAGAAGGACGGCGGTCGGCGACGAGGTCACGGTGTGGGATCACTCGTCGCGGGACCCAAGCCAGCCAGCCATTCTCCTCCCCCAGGGCATCAACAATTCCCCCTTTCCCCCACGCTGAGATAGTGCAAAGAGGGGGCCCCGTTCCCACCCCACTCCAAGCGTCGTGCCAGCGAAGCCCGCCAGGAGCACGGAGTCGGGGCACAGCCACGCGGCCACATCTGCGGCCCGCCCGCCAGCGTGTCACGAGGACGCGGGTAGGACCCCTCGGTCTCGCGGACCTGGCCGCTCCTCCAGGTCACACGCCCAATTGGCCTACAGGCCTGTCTGCCTCCTTGTCTTTGAGGGTGGCTTCTTTCCTTTGCTTTTGTGTAAATGTGTGTTGGCGCCGTCTGTAAAGTAGAACTGTATAAGTGTTGCCGTCTGTGCGCGTAGTCCGTAGTAACTCTGCGTCGTTGTTGCTTGTGTTTTGGTTGCTATATGTGCATTTTGACTGTATGGCTGTATATACGTGCTTTCTGTGTGTGTGAAATAAATGTGCATTGTGTGAACTGTTTTCCCGTTTCGCTTCGTCTTTTCTCTATTTGACTCTCCATCCTGTTTCACGTAAGGGTCCGTAGTGGGCTTGATACGCCCGGTAATTAATCTGAACTGTCCAGGTCGGCCGATAACACTGCTCGGTTATCCCGATAGCACGGAACGGCCGCCCAAGCGGCTTGTGTCCGGAGTCGACCTGCGGCGAGGTGCGATCGCCCGGTTTACCATCCGCGTGGGTACTTAGGTAGGTCGAGTTTGGCGAACAACCCTATCCTACGAGGGTGGCCCATTGGCACGATTGTGGTGAGGTCGAAAGGCCCACCCGTGACTGGCTCTGGCGATAGCTCCCGAGGGTCACGACTGAATGTCCGTCCGGTGGGCGACGTGTGCGGTTCGAGTTACGTGGCCGTTCACACGCCGCGCGGGCGCGAATTCGCAACAATATACAACTGAGTTTGCTTTCGAGATTCAAGCTCCGCCTCTCTCAGCAAGAATAAGCAGAAATGCTGCACCACTTTCCCCATCAAGAGGTCATGGGCAGTGTGACCACTCCTCATTTTCATAAATGCCAAGGTGAGCCAATGAAAAAAGCCAAGAATTCACAAGTTTTCGGAAAAGCGATGATAATAGAAAACCGATACGCCAAGAAAACCACAGAAAACCAAGACGCCAAGGTGAACAACGAAAGCCAAGATCTTGTGAAAAAAGCCAAGGAGTGGTCACACTGGTCATGGGGTAGAAACAAATTTCAGGCAAATGCACAGGCACGCGTCCAGGCTCTGCCCTCTCCTCAACAAATTCATATTCTCTACCAACCCATAGGGTGGTAAACAGCTTGTATTTCATATTCTCTACCAACCCATAGGGTGGGTAAACAGCTTGTATTCAATGAGTAGGAAAAATACATAAATGTATTTCACATTTTTATAACCTTCTCGTTCTACTTTTTAATGGCGTGTCTTGGGACTATCGCGAGCATCTCTTTGTGGAACATTTTGAATATCTCACTTGCATGACTAGATGTCTACAAAGCTGAAAATGAAATATGGTCGTGTTGGTTACGGTTTCATACTTCAATCTTTTACAGCTCACACTCCGCCAAAATATAGCTTACCGCCGCAACTTACGCCCATCTTCGCTCAACTTGGAGTAAAATGTCTGCGTCTTGCGCAGGTTACGTTTTTCCAGGGTTATCTGTTGCTCCAACTCCTGAGTTTGTAGTGGTTAATGTAAAATAGAAGAACATATAATTAATATCATTCAACCAATTTTGTAAAAACAAATGCAAATATCTACGCAGAACTGAAAAATTTATGGTTTTGGAAAAATACAAGTCTGAAGAGGAATTAATCTTTGCAGAAACATTTAACCACGTTAATGAATTACAAGTATGCATTCATGGATCATGATGTGTGGCGGCGAGTAATAAAAAAAAATATATATCTGCAATGAGCGAAAATTATATTTTAAAGTCTGGGAGGTCAGCTGTTATATTATGATCTGAGCCAAATCAGCGTGAAGACGTTAAAAAGACCCCGGACAAGTCATACATGCTGCTTCCTTACTTGGTACTCATCATTTAGAGGATAAAGCACGGATACACTCCGTGGGTTGGCATCCTATGGGAAGGGGGTGGGGGGGGGGTGAAGCAGTGTCATGCTGACTGCCACTACGTTGCTGCTCGATGGCATCATTTTCTGAGTTCTTCCGCCAACCATGGCAGTGTTTGTGCATGTTAAATGTCAAGTCCTCAGTTGTACCTGGTGTCTTTGGCTGCATGTGTTTGCGTGATATGTCTGATAGCTCTTGCATGAGCCTTAGATCCTGCAGGAAAAAATGGTCAGATGTGGACTCATAAAATTGACTCTCACTTGCATGAACTATAATTTATATATATATATATATATATACATACATATATGACAAACAAATGACCCCCCCCCCCCACTCCTCTAGCTGAAGAAGCTGTATAAGGCAACCAAGAAGACCTACACAAGTAAGCGCTATGCTGTTTTGAACCCTCGCAGAGTTCCTCAAAAACTATAAAAACGTTCACAAATAGTACACACATGACAATTCCAATGCTACACACCCCCTCATCTCCAGGCCGGTTTCATCGGTGTAAGTGGACTCCCGTATTTATTGCATGTATGGAATCAAACTGCGTGCACAAAATTCAACTTCCCAATGAGCAAGCATTTGTGAGATATTCACAAAAATGGTAACAAATATTTGTGATGATATTTTCTTGCTATTGCATGCAACATTTAAGGATTCTAAAGTTGTTGCGTTTGAATGCCACAAAGTGAAACAAACACTCTACGAATAAAGTGAAAACTCCCTAAGAGGAAGTCCCATTAATAGGAGCATGTATACCTGCTGTTTGGCCTCCAAGCTGTAATTTTGTTCCTTCCTTCTGTCCCAGGTTATTCTGTGTATTCTTTCACATCATTTCCAAAGCTCTTTGTGCCATGAAAACTGAGAGACCAGGATAGACACCTGGATTTGGATCTCCCTGCACTGGTGGGGCTTGCAGCGATGAGGGACTAGTCCCCTCGCTGTAAGGGGAAGACGTAGGCCGTAAAACAGTCTCTGGTCCTGGATTCTCCCACGAAACCCTGCTCGTCAGGTCCGACACGAGGACAATGAGGCATTCCTCATCGTCATCAGCGGTTTGGTGGCCTGAAAGGCAACTGTCTGGGGTTGTTGAAGGAATTGAAAGAACAAAACAATTTCATGCTTTTGTCACAATATGCATCAAAATAAGCTCATTTTGTACTTGATGGAAAGTGATCATGCATATTTAAATCAAGGTTTCTGCATTATCTCACTTTCCATATCGTGGAACACTCTGGAAGTGAAATTATTTTTTTCCTTTCCCGTTTGCTTCTTTTGAGCAAGCAGGAAAAAAGGAATTTCTTATCTGTTTCAACATTTCAAGTGTTGTTTTAATTCTCTTTTAATCTGCCAATTTTCATGGACATCAAGGAATTACAAGGAACTTGGACAACCCCATCGTGTCATTTTGCTCACAATGCCTGTGCTTTATCCACAGCCCATTAATTTGAACTTTCAATTAATATTTTTTAATTACACTGCGAGGAAAGTGGAAAGGAGGAAGAAGGTGGGGGAGGGGGAGGGGGTTGAGAAGGAAGAGTGGGGAGGAAAACAGTGGGGCAGCCACAGTGACATCACCATGATGTATTTACTTATTTATTCATTATTTTTATGTGATGAATGTAATTGTGTGAATACCTGAATGAATGAACCAACATCAACAGCACATTTACCTTTTGACGGACCTTCCAACAGGCATCCCAATCACTACACATCTTGATAAGCACCCGTCCAGATGCTAGATACCTTTCAGTCCTGGCAAGTCCATGTACCATTATATCTCTAATGCTTAAAGGTACTAAACTCAATTTTTTTTGCTTAAAAAATAAAAAGAAGTATTTTCTGCTCCCTCAATTGCTCTTCATATTTGACTCGTTTTGCAGTTGTATCTGTCAATCTCCCCCATTAACCTATCGCCCATGCAGTTTTCTGTTTATTTTTCAGGTACCAGACTCATCATATTTACTCCCCCCCCTTCCTCAAACAGGCTTATTGAGACCAACAGCAAAGCCAAGAGGTACCTTATGTGTATTCGCCTCTGAGCTCTGTTACCCTGTGTTCGAATCCCAACCTAGCTATAAACTGTCATCCTGGTGTTTTGGAGGAAGGTGAAGCATCAATGTGTGTGCCGTCCCTCGGATGACGTTAACTGGGCATCCCATCTGCCAACATTAGTTGGTGGATGCCAAAGATCCCACGGTGTCCTTCGCGAAGATTAGGAGAGCTATTGTCTACACCCTGGTTAATTTCCAAACACCTGTGACCTCAGTCAAGTTCTTGCCCAAAATGGTGACTCGTTCAGGATTTATAACCCGAGCCAAATAAACTATTTCAGCAGAACTGACACTCTGTATAGAGCATGGTACAGGAATGAAAATAAAATAAAAGTAATGGTTTTAAAGCAAGTTGTGTGCATGTCCAAGCAACTCTCTTTTTTGTGAATTTTCATATTTTACTTCTTTTAAAACTCTATCAGATTTTAATTGGTAGTTTGAATAATTTATGAAATTTACAAAAAAAAAATTCTGTCAACATAAACATTTACTAAATTGAGACAGATGAGATAGCTCAAATCTAGCACACTCACATTTGAGCTATCTTGCCAGTCTGGTAAACAATAATGAATTCGCAAAGATTTTCAGGGTTGTGCCACCACTCATGAAGTTTTCAACAATGGTACAGGCAGCTCTCGGTCTGCAAGCTACCAATTTCCCTCCTCGTGACTTACTTGACTCATGTTCACTCTGCTTTCTCGCCAGCCTTGGATCCCACACCCAGGGTGACCTTGTGTTTCGGAGTCGACGCGGCCCATGACAATGCCTGATTCACAAATAACAAGATTCACAAAAATGCGCAAGTAAATCATAACTTTAATTCACAAAAAGGTATAGATTATCACCGAAAAGCTACGACAAGTTGGACTCGAGTTTTCTTCAATGACGTACACAAAGCAAAATTTCTGTAGAAACAATCTGAACGAACGTTCCAACATGCACTTTCTTTATAATTAGTATCCATTTCGTAAACAAGTGCAAGTTTGACTTTACTCATTAGACTTCCGTTGCCAATAATGTTTGATTGAGGTTTACCAACAAAGCAGGTTTTTCCTGTTATTGTTAAAAAAAAAAAACCCCCTGAAAGGTGAAGAGGGGAAACAAAACCAACTAGAAAGCATCTGAAAATGCAAAGCTCGTGCCCACTTTGTATTCAGACTTCTTTTTCCATATGCTAAACATCACAAAAACAGCTAACTTGAAAAATGATTTTATGTGACGCTGACCTTTGACATTTTGACCAAATTATTAATTTGTCTTCTCCATATTCTCATAATGAAGCTTGTTGAAAATTTGATGACAAAGCTCAAAATGTTTAAAAAAAAAAAAAAAGTTATGGCCTGAACACATGCACGCACGCACGCACGTTGCAAAACCCCGTCTCCTGCTTAGCGGGAGATGAGCTAACGAGAAGTTATCACACCCACCAGCACTATTCAACATGTGAATTCATGCGCCAGGGGTGTGCTTGGAAGGTCCGGTCGTTTGCTCCGCTGTAGGAAACGTTTAAAATTGGCCTCTGACCATGTGTGATGGCGTGGAGTCTTTGCAGCGAGCGTTTTCTCCTCCGGGAAAGCCTTGCATGTTACAGGCACTGGGCCTGTGCAGTCGATGCGTGGTTCCACTTTGGGCCTGTGGGATAATGGCAAGTGACTCTGTTATAATGGAAGTACTTGCTTTCATAATTGTAGTCAATTACCTATTCAAAACTAGAACAGCACTCATAGAGCGCGTACCTCTGCCAGGTGAACAGTTTACATTTTGCATCCCACCGATAGGCCGGATCTGAATCCAGGCCTGAAACCAAAAGTTAATCTGCTATTCTTGTCATCGAACCAACTCATACACCTAGTTTTTGTCATAACTCATCCTAAACTTTTTTGAAATATCGTGTTTGGCCCGATCCATCAATGGTGAAGAATCAATTCAAGAATAACAAAAGTTTTCGTACCTGAATTCTCAACTTCACCAAAATTGAATAAATTCAGCCTTGTCACACACCCAACATGTCCACCAAGTTTTGTCCGAATCCATCCACGACTTTTTGAAATATCGTGCCATATATCATGTTTGGCCCTATCTCTCAACGGTGACGAAACACTTAAAAATTCTCATATCTGGATCGGCGGATCCGGATATTCTCCAAAATCTAACAATTTGTCCTCGTCACACACCCAACCTGTCCATCAATTTCGTCTGAATCTGTCCACAACTTCTTGAGATATTCCTGCTCACAAATAAACACAGAAAAACAGACAGACAGGAGTGAAAACATAACCTCCATCCACCTTCGGTGGCGGTGGTGGTAATGAGCACTTTTTTCATATTAAACAATGATATGATTACATGTGGAGTTGCAACTTTACCGATGGTGATAAATTCGACATCAGCTAACACAGCATGATTGAAGAGTGGTCTCAAAGACAAATGTGAGAGAAAGCTAAAGAGACAAAGTTGATGATTTAACTTCGAGGAAAGATCTGCAAGCACACAAGGCCCAAGAAAATGCTTGATTTCTGTAAAAAAAATATATATATCCATTTTTTTTTTAATTTACTTCAACTTCAACGAACATTTTGTTTGGGAGGTTGAATGGAGAGGACAGACAGCATAGCCTGGACATCTGTAAGTGGCTGATAATCGATTGCTTACCGATATTTCTGGAGTCAGGTCTTACCTCGTTGTAAAGATCAAAACAGCTCGATGTGCAGATCCGAGGGTGTAGCTCAGTTATTCAATGTATTTAAGGACTTGTTAATACAAAAGGTACAAAGCTATCTCTGAATGAAAACGAGATGAGAAAGGTACTCCCTGGTCAAGGAATAATAATCATCAACTGCTCCTGGACTTGTCTTTTGCACATGAGAAGGTGAAAAGTTTCTGTCAACCCTCGACTCTGACTCCGCTGCTGGACCGGACGGCATCAGCTCACAGCATCCTAAAATCATGTCTCTCTTGCATTCTCATTCTCATTCTCATTCTCATTCTCATTCTCATTCTCATTCTCATTCTCATTCTCATTCTCATTCTCATTCTCATCTCTCTCTCTCTCCTTCTCTCTCTCTCTCTCTCTCTCTCTCTCTCTCTCTCTCTCTCTTCCATTTTCATTTATTTGCCAGAGGTCATCTCCATCTGCTTGGGATTCAGCTGATATCACTGCATTACAAAAAAAAAAGGTGCAAAAAACTGATCCCCTAAACTACAGACCTATCAGCCTCATTCCAATCATCAGCAAGGTCATGGAAATGCACCATCACATTTGATATTAAATCCTTCCTTTTCTCAAATGGCCTCATCTCAGCTCACCAATTTGGATTCAGACCAGGTCACTCCACCTTGGACATGCTGCTTCTACTCTCACAACAATGGATTTTATGTGACATATCTGGACATATCTTGAGTTTTGATACAGTCCGCATCCTTTCATCTCTTCTCCCTGTTAAGGCTGGCATTCCCAAGGCAGTGTTTGGACCCATTCTTATTCCTAATCTTCATCAATGATCCCTCTGACTCTCTGGAAAATCCCCTTTATCGATTTGCTGATGACTCCACCCTCTGCCATGACATCTCCTCAACCTTCAATAGCAGGCTGCTGCATATTCCCTCTCTGCACACTTTCACAAAATAACGAGCTGGTAAAACACCTGGAATGTGTTTTAATACATATATCTCTGTATCTCTATCTACATCTCCTCTGAGAACCATATGGCAAACCCTCCCATCTAACTTTCTAACAATCCTTATGAGGACGTTCAGTCACTCAAACTCATGGCTCTCACTTATCAACCAGCATCTTTCGTGGGTTAACCCAAACAGCTGGGTTAACGCATTTCAAAGTTGACATCAAAGCCAGCGCCGACTGGGCATCCTCCGTCATACAAAGTCATTCCTTGGCACATGTTAACTCTCCTATCCACCGACAAGCTTGATGGAGTACCGCTCTCCCTCTAGGCTGGCTCCCCTGCCTCACATCTTACTCAGCTTGATGCTGTGGAAATCAAGATATTCAAGATTATTGGAATCTCCAGCAATGAAGTGAAGTCCATGGGCCTATCACTTTCCCATCGCAGACAGGTAGGTGATCTCTCTGTCTTCTACCACCTGCTTTTCTGGTCTTGCACCCTCTGCTCTTTCCATGTTTGTCTCCTCCTCCTCCCCCGTTTCTGCAGAGCACATTGTGTTCTACCTTGCCACATTAACTCCTTTCTGGTGAAACTACCAAAATCCACAATCACTGCCCTGTCCACTCACTCATTCCTCTTTTGCCCCACCTGTGGAACAAACTTCCACGTTGTCTTCAACCCTCACTCTTCCCTCCAAGTCTTCAAGACAGCTGTTCACCACCATCTCAGATTGTCACCAATCCAAAAACCATCATTGTTTCTATCCCCGTTAACCCTCACCCCACCACCAAGCCCACCTCCTTCCAAATTTCCTGTTTTTTTCTTCCTGAGAATTCGCTTTTCTATCCATCACATCCCCATGCATCCTGCCCTACCCCTCACTCCTCCCCACACCCATCATTTGTCCAGGTCTTGCAATATTTTGTCCTTCAACCCTGCTGTTGCTGTTTCCCCTCTCTACTTCTTCTTCATGTAGGAGGAGTTTTTACACCACTCTCCACTGTTCTTTTTTGTTATGTTGCATCCTGATCAGTTCGGGTGTTCTAGCTCTTCCACGAGCCTTGACTGTGTATATAATAAATAAATAAATAAAATAGAAAAAGTACCATACTCTTGAAAGAATGTCGTTGCCTGTCAAAGCTGCATCTTGGCAAGGGTTACACTGGGTGGTTTGCCATTGCCTTCCCTTCCCAGCAGTCAGTTATGGTCGGAATTTGGAATTAGTTCAGGGTGCCAGCGATAGCTCGCCAACTCTTCACAAAGACTCCATGGGATCTGTAACGTCCACCAACATCCAGTCTTTGCAGATGGGTACACCATCATGGATGGTGCATAACTCTGCCTTGCCCTACATGCCATTACTAAAAAATAAGAAAATTCAAAGGCAGGTGAGAATACCTGAGGGCTCTCTTGCCAGCCGAGAATCACAAGAGTACCAAAAAAAACCACAAAAACCAGTGATCGGAATACATAATTAATCATACGTTTGATTCTAATTCATCATAAAGTTGTAGACAGTTGTAAAAAATTTTTGTTAGAAACCAGAAACATATATGTACATATTACCTGTGCTCCTACATCATGACACACCAATAAAATAAATAAACTCATTATTTGTGAATATATTTGGATTATATTTGTACGCGAGTAAAAAAAAAACAACACAAAAAAACAAAGTAAACGCGTCATATATTCCCTGGTTATAACAGCCTCCAGATCCAGTGAGATTTTGCAAATGTAAGACAAACGTTGCATTAAATCAACGTTAGTTCCAAAGGGATTGAGAGAACTAAAGTTTAAAACGTTCCATTTACATTTACAGTTTATAGTGTTCAGCATCATCCTTCAAAATAACCCAATAGTGCAGCGTCAACATGGTGCCACTGTTTAGATCACGAGACAAGAAACAACTGCCTCAGAATGTTCCGTACCCTGCAGCACCGAAGTGCAGCGTTTTCTGCAGGAGGCTTTTATCCCAGTGCAAGTCATTGTAGTGCTCACTGGACTAAATAGTTAAAGCAGAGAAGATCAGCCACACCAAGAGTGCTGATGACCTCCTGCTTGGTTGCGGTAAGTGAGGGAAAAGGAAAAAGAGACAAATGTCAGAAACTTGGTACAAACCAAACAAACAAGCTCGAATGAGCTAAGATCCTCGTCCTCTTAATGCATGACGTCATAAAAAACGAATTATGACGTCATTGATGTATCAGGTTCCCGATAAATTGTCTGTGCTATATGCCCGGCTTAATCCCGCAAACAAAAATTTCAAACAGACTTGCCAACGAGTTTCGGAGATATGGTATTAGGCGATTCCATTAGCGGCGATATTATGAGTTAACTTTTTTTTATCTAGGTCAAGGAATTTCCAAAATCGGAGATGGTTACTGCACCTGCGCGTCTGGGCTCTGTATATTACATTGGCCAAGTTTCACGAAGATCGATGAAAACATCTAGGTTGTTGAAACAAAAAATGTCAAAAAATAAGGAATGACGTCATAAAAATGATATACGTCATAGTGCATGTATCATTGTGCGGTAATCATCTCTGCGAATGCCCTTTCGATTCCCGCAAACAGAATTCAAAAAGCTTGCCTAGCTTCGGAGCATAATTTTTAAAGCGGCGATTTCCATTAGCGGACATTATTTTTTGACGTTCATAACTTTTTTTCTAGGAGAATTTCAAATCGAGATGGTTCCTGTCGCACAGCGGTATTTGTACATGTATTTGCCAAGTTTCAGGAAGTTTCGATGAAAAACTGGAGGCGTGTGAAACAAAAAGTCCACAAGAACAAACAACTGTGAGTAAGACTTCGAGATCCTCCACGAGGCACTAAAAATTCTTACTTGCCAGGATATTCATTCATTTCCTAATTGAGAAAGTTTACGGTGAGTAAGAACGTCGTGGCCTCAAGGGTTTGGCGGAACTTTTTATTATTTTGGAAACGGAGGATTTGCGTTTGGTTTGGTGAATTGGTTCACACCGGAGATGTTGTGCATGGTTAGTATTGGCCACAGGAACATCGCAACGTCTATAGCAGGTATTCAGGCTGGCACTGCCTCATCGTTTTGACGCCGATTTGGAAATTGTGCCCCTTAACATGTTTCCAAACCACAAGTTGATTATTATTAGATTGACATTCAACATTAGTTGTTGTTTTTTTTGTTTTTTTTAACCACACCTTAATTCCACTTTGCGCCACTATGCCGCATCAGAAAGCTGTGATGGCGTGTCCACATTCATTTTATTTTTCAAGTATATTGCCAAACTCTACTTGTTACATATCAATTAATTAGTCTTCAATTCGCCCTCTCTTTCTCTAAAACAACCCATGTTGCTCTGCAAAGTTACGACGATGGCAACTTCACTATCCCAAAAATAAATATATCGAGGCGCGATTGTCGCGTTAAGAATTATTGCAGGCTTGATGCGCTCCTAATGGCCTCCTCCTCCTCCTGCATCGACGGTTCCTTGTTTCTCTGAAAACAATGGAGGCCCTCCTTCACCGTTTTTGGTTCTTCTTACTCTAAAATAGCTCTTTGACCTGTTGTATAGATGTCGTCAGTGGCAGAAAGGTGAAAGGAAAGCAATCTTTGTTGTCCTTTCTTCAATCGCCCATCAGAAAATTATTTAAATAATTGCAACATGTGTGCAGGAGGGGATATCATTTTGCCACTTTAATGCACGATTAGTCAGAACTTCCTCGATTCGAAGACGTCTTTTATTCAGTTATATCAAATACAAGTTAGGTTGAAATCAGGAAACCTTTTTTTTTGCCTTATCCAACCCCCAGACCATTATTTACAAGCCAATTAAGTGCACATTTAATACAGACCAACAATGGAAGCCATCAGGCAGTCATGTTGTAAACATAATAAATGCCTTGGAAATATTATTTTTTGCAATGTCATGACAAGACACTAAGATGAGGATTGTGTGGTTATCTATTCTTTGGCCCTGCTTTTAACATCGCTGAAAAGAAAACATTACACGTTTTCCATAGGCATCACCAAACATCCAGCACAGAGCGATGATCAATTATGTGATATGAAGACCAAGCACACACATATCGATCAATCGACTCTAGGCCTGCAAAACACCAGGATTGGCAATAATAGTACGAAGATACCGCATTCCAAGAACATAGAAATACTCAGAGGAATAATGAGTGAATGTTTCTGACACAACACCAGGATGCACAAACCATTTAACTTATAAAAATCACACTTTACAATAACGCGATCATTGCGCAATATGTGCTCAATTACCCATCTCCATCTCGACTTCACCGTTTTCCATGTAGCCATCCAAAGCAAACGCTCCCGGCAGCGAGCTGTAGAACGACACTTGCTGGGGGTGAGTGGTTGCCTACTCTGCAGGATCGACTTGCTGGTTTTGATTTGATTGGACTAAGTGTCCATTTTGGGAGACTCCACAGGACCCCGCTTGTTGTGCATTTGGGAGGTGCTGCTGCAAACCCAAACCATTCCGACAGGCTTGTCCGCCTGTATCTTAGCGTGCGTACTGGTTGCCCATGGAGTGTGGAAAGTTATTCGGTGGAAGCGTTTGGAGAGATGCTGCAGTTGAGTGACACTGATGTAAAGGCCAGAGAATTGGCAAAAGGTCATGTTAAACATTTTGCATATTAGAAGTTACACACTACCACCTCTTAGTCACAGCATAAGAAGCACTACCGCTTTACCCGACTCCAATTTGAAAAAAATAAATAAAAACATGGACAGTAGAGACTGCCACAATCCACACTGATGATTTGTTGAGTGTCGTTTGTCTCCTACAAGTGAGTAGCGTAATGATAAAATAATGCACTTGTTTTCAAAAGGGACTTTTCTACCCAAATCTGGCTGCTTAGGTTCAGCCAAGTAAGTTACCAGAAAACTTTAGCAATATCATCTGCAGGCTTATAGTGTTCAGCTCCAACAGTATACCTGTAAACAACTGGATTATCCGAAGAAATAAAACTCTGCTTCACTTACTGTTATCCACGATGTCATAAATAGAAGCAAACAATAAAAAAACACTACGTCTGGTTGATGGCTAGTAATCCTGTGTAGGGAACGTCTTCCGTGATTGGTCACGAAAGCATCGCCAGTCATAGCCGGGTGCGTCTATCTAACCCACTTTTTGTGACACCACAGCAAGTTCAAAAATGTGAAACAGTCCAAGAAACATGCACCTTGTTTGAGGTTTTGCCTGGAATACAAGCAAGAAAAGTCTCCTTCGAGACCAATTTGTAGCAAAGGAACCACATTCAAACCCCATGTCCACCATTTGGATTCCATTGCACCTGTTATATATGCAAACGTCAGAGTAAAGCCGGAAGTCGTGTTTGCGATGATGTAATGGCAATCCATTCTGGATACGTTGTTGTGGCTTAACACTAACAAAAACAAAACAATCCTCTGCTGTATGGGATGGCAGTGTAATGAGATATATATATATATATATATATATATATATATATATATATATATATATATATATATATATAATAAGCGATCTTCCCACGTTACGCACAGTGCATCAGCCACATCTGTCTGCGAATGAAAGTTATAGCTTCTTGGCAAAATGGCTGTTGAATCGACGTTTTTAAAGTACGAATGTATTTTCCAGAATTATGTCATAATCCCATAAACTCATCGAAGAACTGCTTAAGATCTAAAGCTTGCCTGGTTTTATTTGAACAAACGTTTTGTAACATTCTTAAAATTTCTCAATTTCCTGTTACCTCTGCACTGAAGTGGACGAAGGTTTTGTTTTCACTTCCTGTCTGTCGGGTGGTCGCTAGACTGTCGCGTGTCACTAGATGTCGGGTGGTCGCTAGGACTGTCGGGTGGTCGCTAAGACTGCTCGGTGGTCGCTAGACTGTCTGGTGTCGCTAGCACTACCGTTTTCTCAGGTTTTCTGTCTGTCTGTATGTTTTGTATGTAATGGACAGCTCTGGAGGCCAGCAGGACAGTCAACCGATTTGCATGAAACTTGACTAGGTCTTCATACCAGGATCTAGTTGTATGCTTTTGAGGCACCTTGCCTATGGACGCCACCGTTGCCTAGCAAACGGGACTTTGAAATTTTTGGAAAAAAATCCGACAAATATTTTTAAATATTTTTTTTTCGGAAAATCAAAAAATGGGGCTTCGCGCTTTATGCGCACTATAATCAACCTCTTTGTCAAAAGATTCAGGCACGTATCCGTCAAAACATGCACTAGTATGCAATTATATAGCGACCACCCATGGTTGCCTACGGCTTGTCTGTCTGTCTGTCTGTACTGTCTGTCTGCTGAATCTCAAAAAGTTGTGGAGCCCATTCAGACAAAATTGTGTGCGACAGGTTGGGTGTGTGACAAGGATGAAATGATTCTATTTCGCGTTCAGGTCTGCGCATCCAGATCCGGCCTATGAGTGGATACAAATCGTTTAAACCTGTCAGCCTGGAGGAGTATGCACTCTACCAAGTACGTACAGTTTTAAATGTTTTCGGTTCATGTTTTCTTTTGTTAAAGAAGACAAATATCGTAACTTCTGATTGGTAAGAGAGGTCGGAGCTACATATTTGCTGTTGTTAGAGTGCGTGTAGGCCTCGTAAAAATAAATTCAAATTCGTTTAAAACCATGCAAAGCAGCAAAAATTAAATTTAACAAAAGAGTTCTCCTTACAGGGGACTTTCCATTGCCGAGGCCATTTAGGCTCCTCAAGCCCTGGTGCAAAATGGTTGTCAACCTATGGTTGCTTGTTCGTACTCTATCCTGAAATGCTGAAGTGCTAAACAAAGGAAGCAGAGAAGTACCATTTTAGAGTCTTTGCAAAGACTCGGCTGGGCGGTCCAGCTTTCAAACTGCTGACCCCTCTCCCACCCCCCAGACTCAGGGGCGGACACGGGTCCATCGCACCACCGCAGTCTGCGTAAGACTTACTTCAACCCAAAAACAAGACGTAGGCACCACAGCTAGCACATGGCTAATTGGCTGTGAAGACAAGTAAAGCAATTTCATTCAATAGAAGCAAACACCGTGACAAGCGACCACATTAGACAGGATTACCCATCAACTGATGAACGACATGTGATGTCAAAGTAAAGCACCGCGATTGCGGCAGTGAGACGTGCTGAGCTGCGGTCATCCCTCTCAGATGACCGAGACTGGCACCAAGACGTAGTACCCCAGTGGCTGGGTCTTGCGACCAAGCTTATACATCGCCTCTGGACGTAGGAGAAGGTTGCTTATTGCTTTGCCGAGATTTTTAGAAGGGAGATTGCCCTTGGTCCAACTGCCCGAGTCCAATTGTCAGCTGCTCTTCGAAATCTTATTGTCTTGGTGAAAGAGAAGCATGGGGAGGCGGGGGCGGGGTATTGGTGGGAGGAAACACACACAACAACAATCTTAAATTATATAATATAGGTTTCTGAAATATATACATTAAGAAAAGCTCCATGGGAAAGAATGGCTGTCCATCTTATGCAAAATGTAATGCAAGTACATCATAATTGCTCAACATACTTGTTTGGACACAATTATGGAAAAGGGGAGGCAAAAAGATGCTAAAGACCATACTATGGGTATTCCACCCCATATATTTTATGGAAAAATGAACGGCACATGAGTCGCGTGTCCACGGTTTACACTGCGATTCATTGTCCTCCAACCAATCAGAAAGTTGCCCACCAGTAATTGACGCCTCCAAGAACAAGAATATGCATAAGAACTCGTAGAATTAAAGCTTTTGTCTGCGTGAGCGGATACGCGACACGTGCAAGAAAATTGCTAACAAGACCGTAAAATGCTTACTTTTCACTTCAAAACGAGTTCTCATTTCTACTTAAATCTCCTTCCGTTTCATGTTCTACATTTCACCCAACCCCCCCTCTTTTCTCAATATCTCCTAAACTGAATATACGTTAAACGATGTCTGGAGAACGGCGATAGGTTCACGAGCAATGTACACGGTTCGCCTGTATTACTTTTTTTGACCTTCGAGGCGACGCACGGGGAAAAAACTGGCGGAATCTTAAATATAAAATTTTTAAAAAAAAAAAAAAATTTTAAAATTTTTAAAAAATAGGGAAAACGTAAATGAAATGAAATTAGTACTCGAGAGCACGACTTGCTACCAACTTTCATTTCGAAAACCAGCTGAAAACCCTCGGGAGCTCGATGCCCAATTTATTGATTTTTTTTGACATTTTCTAAGTTCGTGGACCTGTGACTGACCTTGGGACGAAAATGAAAAACGAGACTCCGCTGGCGGCTATGCAGGCTGCCATTTGGCTAACCAAATACCGAAACCCCGCCAGACTCGATAAAACCCCCTTGGAGAAGATGTAACTTGAGAACCGGCTACCCCCTAAAAAACACATTGTTTTTTGGGCCGTGTACTCCGCCCATAATGGGCGCAAACCACGGTCCATTCTCTAGGAAAAAACCCCCACCCAAAAAACTTAAAAGATTTTCCTAATATAAAACCTCCCACCCAAATTTATCAGGATCGGATCAAACACGGAGCCTATGCTCGGGACAGCACAGACAGACAGACAGACAGACACACACATAACGTATAGTGGATCCATAACTGACTCAGTAAACCAATATAACAACTATATTCCTCCTTTACAAACATTATTAAAATCAATATTGAAAATGCATTCAACCCTTGCATCTTCCTCAGAAATGCAACAACGTGATTTTCCTTCACACACCAACAATGTTGTCTATCTTACTGTATATTATCCTCTTACTTCTGTCTTCTTCACAAGGATTATTTCCACGTGTCTGTCTGCCTCGGCACATGGTCCACAATCAACGCCGCCGTACAGGTGGCGTTTGTACCGATTGCATTCAACAGGGTCCTAGATCTCCCATCCCATGATTATTATTCCGTTTGTCAAAGATATATGGAGAATCTGGAATCAATTAAGCATCCACGCCCGTGCCGGGTATTGGCTAAAATCGTTTAGAGTGGCAGGCCTGAGATCCCGGGTCCTGAGTCAAATCCCACTCGGCCATGAATTAATACCAAGTGGGTGACTTCGCCTGTCATCCCCATTCTGAGATCGGCACAAAATGAGTACCAGCTGATAATGGGATGATCTGAACGATTTGAAGTATCCTGCGTCAGAGTGGCGCAACCATCCAGGATTGCTGCCAAATAGCCTGCCGGAGACTGCTTTTGCGGCACCGCCACTCTGTCAGAGTATGCGTCCCAGTGGAATGGATGCGATGGATCCAGCCTCACTTGCCACCGGCTCAAAGCTTCATAGCCGTCTGCCCTCCCCCCCCCCTCCTTTCGGCATCCCAACTCAGGCCCACCCTCTCAATTACTTCCCCCTCACCCACAATGCTCAAAACTCCCTTACCACTTACACACTCGCACACTGCTCCTGCAAATCTCCACCCCCCACCCCCGCCCAATCCTGAACCCTTCCCAACACCTCCTCCCCCATTATCTTCTAGCTGTGTGGACCTCAAACATCCGAGTGTTCTCCACTTTAACCTGACATATCTCTCAATCTAGCGCCTGCTGCTCAATTAAACTCTCACAGGACAACCCATGACGCCTTAGTGTCTCTCCCCCGGATAATTGGTCCCTCTGAATTTGATGGGCGTGAAAACCACGGCCACAGCGGCGCGACTTCACTTTACATCAATTAACTCAATTTCTCACCATCCATGTGCTGCATCCTACAGATCACATTCCCCACGAAGTTACCTCCAAGCTGCGAACTTCTCCTCCGCCTCCCACCTCTTGTTCATCTGTGTGTTACTACCCGTTCCTCCTAATAGTTGAAAACTCCATCTCCATCTCTCTCAGACAATATGGAAAACCACTTTCAAACCACTTCATCCCAACTCTCTCTTTCTCATTTGTGGCTGTTTCAATTGTCATTCATGCAACTTGGCTGGGTGTTGGTTACCTCTCTCACCAGCGCATGGCACTTCAGGCAAAAGACTTCTGTGACTCCGTGGGACTGATTCAATCCTGTGGAACTTTACATCGAGATTTCTCCCATGGAAAATCCTCCTTTCTGCGAATTTGTGATGACTAAAATGGCCTTGCTCTTCTTCTGCTCCAATTGCGTCATCTGAATCAAGTGCTTGTGAAAGTCAACATCTGTCTGCGCTATTCTCAGAGAGCAATGCCTCAATGCCGCGCGCAGTTCTGGCAGTTCATTCAGGCAAAGTATTGTCAGGGACTTCAAGCAGCAATCTCTCTTCAGGAACTGGGTCTCCCATATCTACTGTCTCCTGAGGTTAACTTCCACCTAGGATGTTCCACTGAAACCTGCTCTCTCTTATGCCACTCACCCATCACCGTTCCAATTTATCCTACCATTCATCCCATCTTGCTCTTCAATTACCTACCCCTCTTCCTTGCCCAAGCTTTATACTGAATCCTGTATTCTCAGGATCTCACACTGAATCCTGCTGTTCCTCATCTCAGATTCAATGAATTTTGGCAGAAGGCAGTTGCTAATTTGACCGGCAGGCAAACTTAGCTGCCATTCAATTAAGTCCACACCAAGTGGTGTGCTCCACTCTCATGCAGAGCCAGAAAAAAAAAATCTGTCAACCTCAAAGAATTGAACTTTCAAAACTTGTTTTCCCTCTAAAACCTGGTTGGTTGTCCTCGGTTAAGTCTGTCTCGCGAGTATACTTTCCCTTTTCCATTCCTTTCTCCTCTTAAAGGGCATAACAGCCGACTCCGCTCGCTGAGAAGACGAATGCCTCAATTCTGGTTTGCTGCCAAATCTTGTGTCCCCCAACCCTCGCTGCCAGTAGGCCTACACATCCTTTTCTTAACTGCCCTGGACTCTGCACCTTTTGCTCCTGAGAAGGTGGAGAAAGTTACTTCAATGCTCGACTGACTGAACTGGACCAGACAGCATCAACTCGACATGTCCTAACAACCTTCTCTGCTGCTCTTTTCACGTCCCCTCTGTTTCTTTTCACCCTGTCATCTTCCACCCTGCTTGGAAATCAAGCCATCAACTGCATACATAAAAATTAGAGTGCAAAAAACTGATCCCCTTAACGACAGAACAATCAACTTCCATTCCAATCAGCAAAGATCATGCGATCCATCATCGCCAGTTGAAGGTAATAATCCATCATTTTCAACAACCTCATCTCAGATCACCAATTTGGCTTTCAGGACCAGGCCACTTTACCTTGGACATGCTCTCTACTCACCCAACAATGGATGGGGGACCCTTTGAGGTCAAACACAAGATCAGGGCCATCTATCTGGCATACATCTAATGCTTCAGGATCATCTGGCATTCTTTACTCTCCAAAGCTCCCTGCCTGTGGCCATCCAAGGCCAATTCCACACATGGCTTACAGACTTCTTTTACTCTTTCGTCAGCTCAATGTCCATTAAATTCCTACTGTTCCATATTCACATAATTAACAATCCTCAACATGCGGCTCTCAACGGAATCCTTTAGTTTCTCCTGTTAAGGCTGGAGTTCCCCAAGTCATGTTCTGGCGCCCCAGTCCTATTCCCTCATATTCATAAATGATCTCTCTGACTCTCTGGAAAATCCTCTATATCTATTTGCTGATGACTTCACCCGCGCATTGACATCCTCGTCCTTCAGAAACAGGCCACGCTGCCACTCTTTTATTTTTTTTCAGAGCCTTGACAAAATCACAAGTTGGTCATACACTTGGAATATTTCCTTCAATCCTGAAAAATCTCCCACTCTCACCATCTCCCTCTGAATGGGAAAATGCGTCCAGCAAATCCCCCTCCCCACCCCATCGATTTACCTTCCAATCCTTCTTGAGGAAGATATGGGAGCTGACCTGTTACTGCATTTGAGCTTGTGGAGTCATATGCTGAAATCTATCCACGTGGGTTCTTCCCAACATTTTTGTCGGTTGCCTTTCACATTTCTTTCTACTTTTTCACATTTCTCCTTATTCATTTGAATTCTTGCCCCTTTTCCCCGTTTATTTTATCTCTTTTATTCCTTATTTTCTCTTCTTATCTGCTGGCTGGGGAGAACGTGAATTCTGCCAGGAAATTTTCTGTAAGGCTCACTTGGCCGAGAAGCGCCCTGCCATGGGGTAGGTGGAAGTGCCGGCGAAACCCCAATCCTATCCAGGTTCCTTCTGATGACTCCACTTTGCTCTATACTTTATTGGTCCTCCTTGATGACTCGATCTTTGCTGTATACTTATTTGCGCGTTCCTTCCTGATGACTCCATCTTGCTATACTTATTGGCGTTCCTCCTGATGACTCCATCCTTTGCTTATACTTATTTGGGTTCCTCCTGCATGACTCGATTCTTTGCTGTATACTTATTTGGCGTTCCTCCTGATGACTCCATCTTTGCTGTATACTTATTTGGGTTCCTCCTGATGACCCACTTTGCTGTTTATACTTATTGGTTCCTCCTGATGACTCCATCTTTGCCTCTATACTTATTTGGGTTCCTCCTGATGACTCCATCTTTGCTCTATACTTATTGGGTTCCTTCTGATGACTCCAATCTTTGCTCTATACTTATTTGGGTTCCTTCTGATGACTTCCAATGCAGTATTTTAGGGTCTTCCGTTCATTCAGTCATTCAAATTCCTGAGTCTCACGAACAGCCATACCTTTCTTGGGCAAACCACATTCAAAGTTGCCTCCAAAGCAGCTGCTGACTGGGCATCCGTCCATCATATAAAGTCCTCCTTGGCATATCTGAACCAATCCACATACAAGACCATTGATCTTGCCCAGCTCGATGGAATAGTGCTCTCGGCCTCTGGGCGGCACCCCTGCCTCACAATTCTTGCTCAGCTTGACGCTCTGGAAACCAAGGGCGTTCAAGATTATTGGAATCTCCCTCGATGAAGCGCAGTCTATTGACGGTCTCTCTTCTTCTCCCGCCTCCTTTAATGATCTTGCGTCCTCTGCTCTTCTGTCAACTAACTAAATCTGGTTAAACTATGTAAATCCAGGATCATTGCTCACCTCACTCATTCGTCCTTCTTTTTCCACTCCTGCTGAAAACATTCCACATTCTCTCAATCTCATTTCCCCTACAGGTCTGAAAGACAGCTGTTTACCCACCATTCCTCAGATACTTCCCCAATCAAAAACAATGCTATTACTACCCTCGTTACCCCCCCCCCTCTCACCCCTCCCACCCCAATCCTTCCTCCTTCAACATTTCCAGTTTTTCAAATGAGAGTTTCCTTCTGTGTCCAACTTTCCACCGCATGCATGCCTCTTACTGCCCCCCCCCCCCCATTCCTCCCCACCACCAGTGTTTCTCCAACTGCCATCCACCTTGGCCATTGCTCTGCTGTTGGTGTTTCCTTTGTGTCCTGATATTAGCTCTTTCCATGAGCCTCAACTATGCATTATATATATATATATATATTATATATTATATATTTCAGGACTATACCGGGCCGTAGTGAGCGTGCTGCCTGTAATCCGGCTACTCGGAGGCTTGGGTTGGAGGATCGCTTGAGGACGGAGCTCTGCGCTGGGCCGCGCTATGAGAGGGTGTAGGCAGCCCGGATCATGGTGAAACCCATCCTATCCCTGTGTCGAAAGAGGCGACCAGGGTTACGTTCAGAAGGGTATCCGGCGTAAACCTGTGCCAAATCAGTATTCGATCATAACGCGATGATCCGCTGTGGCGCACCCCTAACGGAGCAGCCGAAAGAAGAAGAAGATATATTTAAGGACTATCTCAATACAAACAGAATGCAAAGCCAACTGTGATGAAGGTCCGTGAAACTGCACTTTTAAAAGTTGAAGTGGGTGAGTTTGAAAGCAAAAGCTCTCAAAGTGAATGATAAGCCTCAGCACGTGTTCATTGCTCGGTAGATGATTTTTTTTTCGCACAAATCTTGCCAATATGAGGTCCAGGTGTGAATTTACAAGCAAAATGTTTGCCAACACGACAGGTAAATTTGCTCGAAAAAGGGAATGAAAACAATAAAAGTTTGCAATAGGCATTAACAGAGAACAATGGGATGAGCAAAGATGGAGATGCACGTGTTTGAAAAGGGGATCAAATGTAAACTGGAAGTAATTTCAAAATGTAAACCCTGCCAGCTTCCATTTCATACCCAAACTAACTTGCAAAAAACAACCTGCTAAAGAATACGTGTTGAATGTATTGATTAGTGTTCTGCATCTATCTTCATAATGAAAGGTTTGTTGAAAAAATTTGATGACAAAGGAATACGGAACGGTTACAAAACCCCGGCGCCCGTGCTGCACTGCGACGGACGACCTAACAAGGCCTATTTGTACTCACTGCGACTTTTTCCTTGACATTTTGAAACCAATTTTTAATCAGTCTTCTCCATATTCTCATAATAAGTGTTTGTTGAAAATGTGATGAACAAAAGCTCAAATGCGGTAAAAAAAAATGTTTTGGCCTGGGACAAACACAGACACAGGAATTGCAAAATCCCATCTCTCACTGTGCGGCGGATGGCTAATAACTGAGAACTGCTGAGGATCCTGGGAGTTTGTTGAAAAGCGAGAAGAAGAAAGAGCATCGTCGGTCAATGTTACAACATTTACAATGTCGTGCGGTTAGAGGATAGTGTATACAAGGTTGAGCTCATCTCAGCCAGCCCGATTTACAGTGACCTACATAAAATGAATGATCGATTCCATCAATACCATTCCTGAATAATGCTTCTCCTCAGGTGAAGATCATCTTCCAGGATGAAAATGATAGAGCGTCATTATATAGAATATCAAAAATAAACGTTAAGCAGGCCAGTAAAGATGCAGAAAAATAAAAACAATCTCATCGATAAAGGAGAACAAATGCCAGGAGGTCTTCTGAATGAACAAAAGCCAAAACCTGTTCAAACGGCGTCAAG
Source organism: Eptatretus atami (assembly GCA_035128595.1). Lineage (NCBI taxonomy): Eukaryota > Metazoa > Chordata > Myxini > Myxiniformes > Myxinidae > Eptatretus > Eptatretus atami. The sequence continues at coordinate 98,776,557 of CM068963.1, forward strand.
GGAGTTGGAAGGGGAAGGGCTATTAAAAACGTCATAGCCGAATCAACGATTCACTATGGCGAATCCACTTCTGCCAGCTTTAGGTCTAGGATTGAACAAAAATCCCGGGGATTACGTTAAAACAGCACATTCAAACTGGTCATACTAAAGGAACGTACGGGCACCACCCAGCAGGCGTCCGTGGGGGGAGGGGGGGGGGGGGGCTTTGGGAGAAGTAAGAATGAGCGGAAGGTGAAGGGAAGGAAGGGCGTTTACCTTCAATCGTCCTTAAAAAGCCATGCCGTGTTCTGTGGCTTTATTTAATTTCCACATATGCTGAATAAGCTCTTTAGAATCTCTTTCCACCTTCGAAGTTGGCAGAATTGATCCTAGCAGCAGTTCCAACTGCTAAAAAAAAATCTTCCGTCCAATTCACACATTCTTTGACACAAATCTTCCTCTCCTGACCTCCAGAGAATTGCATGGAGGGAGGTGGGTTTGAGAGAGGATGCATGAGGAAAAGCTGAAGGAAGCAGCATGAGGATGAGGGAAGGGAAGGCAGCATGCAGAGAGGAAGCGGAAGGCAGCATGAGAAAGGAAGGGAATGCAGCATGACGAGCAGGATGGGAAGCAGCATAAGGGAAGGGAATCAGCATGAGGGAGGGAAGGGAAAATCTCTCTC
>CM068963.1:98787328-98801337 GCA_035128595.1 Eptatretus atami
CACATACACACATAAAAAAATCAGACGCACCTCCTGACTTATTGTGAGCATCGCCGTGGATTATGTCTCAAACGGTAAAACCTTATAATCTGCAAAGAACAAACATCTGTCTACCACCGAGTCGATTATTCCTGCCAATGCGAGCCATTCAACCAGAAAGCACGTAATGCAACTGGCGGGTAAATCAAAAACATGTGGAGTGTGACGAGCAATCCCCTGATCTCCATTGGACATAGGAGGTGCGTCTGATGTATAAACCACGAATGTGGTCATCATTGGTTAGACAAGTCTGAAGACGACGATGGTTCACAAGCGGTATTTGACGATGTAGATTGTTTCAGAAGTCAATCGTATAACTGTGTTAACTGCTCATGGCTCGTAGGAAAAAGAAAAAAGCCCGAACAACGCGGAACCCCCAAGTTCCCGGTGTCCGGGTGTAGTGTATTCACAGTAATCGGTTATGGTAAGCAATATGGCTTGCAATCCTGAAAATAAGTCTAATATATTGATAATTTGCAAAAATCAGTATGCTATAAGATAATGTGGTTGCTGTTTCGTTATGCAGACTCGGTGCTGGTTGCATTAATTTTCTGGGAAACGCGGCTGTGCTGCTGACTGCAGTGTCCCTGCTACCAGTAAGCCTGGTTTACTCATTTTTCCGACCTCAGAAGGATAACAGTGCTGAGTCACCCACCTGGAATGCTTTTTTTTCAAATGCACAACAGGAGCTTGAACTCAAGGACCCTAAAATCTTAAGCCAGCCACTTTAACCGTTAAGCCAACACCAGGCTTCCTTATAGACAACGAAGGATAAACAAACTTTAATTTTCTAACTTTCAATATACGATCTGGAAGAGAGTGGAAGTACAATGAGAATAAATCACAAAGTATTATAATCATATTCAAGTTAAAACGGATATTAAAAAGTTTTCTTCACGAGTGAGAGGATTGAAATGTAGCTGGTTCAGCGCTGGATTTATAAATCCCAACCCACCTTTAAACACGGTCATTCTGTTGTTCCCTGACAGGGTGATTCAATCGATGTGTCTACCGTCCCTCGGATGGACGTTAAATGGGTGTCCCATCTTTGCGGCAGTTAGGTGGTGGATGTTAAAGATCCATGATGTCCTTCATAAAAGAGTCATCACTCCACCCAAAACAAATTCCAAGGTTCCTGCTAAGAACTGAGGTTAGTAGTGATATCTGTTTGGAATATCCCAGGTTCACTGCTTGCCATTTAGAGTTGTGGTGATTGTCTAGTCAGCAGCCTCACACCTTAAACAAATTACACCTTCCAGGTCGTCTCGCCTGTCACATGTGAAAGGCCAATCTTCAGCTAAAAAGGGCAAACGATGATGAAGAATCTGCAAGGTGATACTTGTATTCAGTGTTGAAACCAAAAACGTAAACATCAGGAAAGCCTTTAAAAACAAATCTAAGCCTTTATTTTTCTATGCAATGCATTCTGGGGTCCATATTGCCAACTCTCCCTTATGACAAATCATGTCTGTTTTTATCTCGCATATTGAATGTCTACAGGAATGACTTGAAGAGGTGCAATTTTCAATTATACTTACTGATTCTCATAAAACTGTTTAGTTCTACGTTTTGCACACTTAATATCGAATTCATCAGAGCTTTGCACTTAATGGCACAGTTATAGTTTAGAAGGATTCCGACAATGAAACCTCAAGGAAACAATGCACAACGCTGAAAATATTGAAGAGAAGGAGGGTGTTATACAAGTTGTACAAGTTGAAGTGATTACCGAGTCAAGATCGTCTGGAGGCTGCAAATAGTCTGCGGTGGAATCCTTCCGCGTCTCCTGGCTGGCGAGTGAGATGTTGTCTTGCGTCGGCCAAACAAAGATGCTTCATGAGATAGAATTCCCTGCTGTCTTCGTGGTACGGAATTAACCTTGAAGTCACGTTACATACATCAAACTCATGGTCAGCTTGCTTTGATACCTGAGGAGTCGAGTATTCAAAAATTGATTCACAAGACAAAAAGGCAACGGGGCGATCAATCGCTGTGTCCATTACTTTTGATCATATCGGTGAGATAGTTGCCAAGCCTACTATTTGTTGAAACATCCTCAACAAAGACAAGATATTCCCAATGTCAACAATCAGCATACATTACTTAACTGCAATTCTGCAAAAGGTATGATCGTTAAGGGCGACGTAAATGCCAGCATTTGGCAAAATAAAACAAATAAATAAAAATTGATTTTAATTTCTCTAAATTTTGGCAGTTTTTCATCCTCTTTCTCCTCCTCATTTCATGAAAGTAAGATAAAAGAATGGCACTTTTGGAAGATTAAAGGGGGAGGGGACATATTACATTAGCATCATATGTTGATGTTGGTAATGTTACTCAAATATTAATTCCAGCCATATTGATGCATGCTGTAAGGTTAATCGAGCTTTGGCCAATGAAACGAGCCAAGGTGTCTTTAATGAACTGGATTTTTTCAAAAGTATCAGGCTCAAACTGGCCTAATTTTCCTCCATTTTTTCTTTCCTCATTCATTAGGATAAGTCGATTTGCCGCAGGACAAGACAAGCAAGATTAACACAAGTAGTAAACAAAACTGTCAAGTCAGTCAGAATAATAGAGGATGGTAAATTCCTCCATGACACTTCATAATGCATCGCAAGCTATCGGTAATTACCACCATCATGATATCAGGTTCAGGTCTCAGGTATGGAAAGCATGTGCCAGAACATCGCGACGCTGGCGTTCCTTTCCACCGGTACTCCAGGGGCCTCCGTCTGGCCATCCCCCAGGGAGAATGCTAGACCCATCCCATCTCCTTGAGATGCCGATCAACCTGCTGCTAACCACGAGGCACGTGGTCGGCCCATTGCCTTCTCCACTCACGGAGACTCCCTCGCTGAGAGAATCTGCGTAGAGCAGGATTCAGCGTCAGGAAAACGAGCCACATGTCCATACAGCCACAACTGATGCTCACAGCTATGCAGGTAAAAATCTCATCCGAGTCCTCTCAGCAACCGCTCGTTGGACACAAAAGTCCGACCAGCGATTAGCCAGATTCTCCGAAGAGACCTCGTACCAAAGGAATTAAGGTACTCCATCTCAGATCCTTGGTCAGAGTCCAAGTCTCGCATCCATAGAGCAAGACTGGAAGCCCAAGTACCTGATAGACTCGGACTTTCGTCCTCCGCACAGGTACGGCAGTGCCAACACCCCTGACCAGTAATCCAATGACTGCCTCATGGCCCGACCCAGACGTCTATGACTCTCTGACTACAGCCAGGCAGAACATGAATATCACTGCCCAAGGTTAAGGATCAATCTCTCCACGACCCTCAACATCCTCACCACAAACAGAACAGACAGGATAGCAGCATCCAAAGATGTCATTGGAAAGCCCTGGATCTTAGTTTTGACCCAAGAAACCCTAATCCAGCGGCTCTGACTCCTCACATTTCCAAGCATCATGATATATTAATGAGCTGTTTGGTACAACTATTTGAATTACTTTGTTGGGATTGTCCTTTTGGATAAATTAGGAAATGCAAGTGTTTTTCAAACATGTTATGTTATCATATTAAGGGGTATTTAAAACAAGCTACCAAATCATTTATCAGCACTGCATCACAGCACATTGCCATTTTGTCGCAGTTTCACAACTCCTTACCCCTTGAACCCCCAGCGGCCATTTTACAGACCGCTATTCAAACTCTCATACCCCGAAACGGCCGGATTTTTCTTGCAGGCGAGCCCAGGTGCGGGAAGCCAAAGTACAAGGAGCAAAGGTTTCATTAGCATGAACACCTACCACATTGTAATAACTTGTCTTCCTAATTGTCCACCGAGATTTTGCAACCATGATTAGCTTATTGGTAGCTGCAACATATCCTTTCACTCTACGCCAAGTCCCGAAGCACATTTCCCTCTCCGTTGAACCCGTATTTCGTGTGCGGCAGCCATATTCCCGGCCATTTTTTCCTCAAAAACTTAAAATATAGTGATAGGAATTGAAAGGTATAGATCAAACGTAATTGGTGAGTTACGTGCTGCGTATATTGATTGGATAATTTTGCATGCATCAGTGAGCGGAATTAAACGAGTTCAATTGCTCACCAATCGGTAAACATTCTGGGCACGTTTTCTTCGCTGAACGTGTTTTAAATTCACAATTATATAATTTATTTCAGGAAATATCGCACTTTGAATTTTTTTTGTAAAATTATGCAATCATATCTTAACTGAGAAGTCAATCTGAGCCCAAGATCGAAGCTCGGAACTTGATGGGTGGGGAAAGTATCGACTTGTATGCAGAAAAATACAAGACATAAATCCATGAAGTAATGGTGGCCAATGTATTTCAGTTCCAAGTCTACGATAAAAGGATATTATAGATTTCCTAATTTTGTGAATGTACTCAGCAAAGGTTTTAATTACATGCAAGCTGAGTGTATTCATAATAAGCCAAAGGTAATATGACAGTAAGTCCAAATTAGTATTTAAATATCAGGTTATACAAGTGTGTTAAATAACAAATTAATCACTTTACAAATGCTCGATTTAAAGATATAGCACAGAAATCATGATTTACACATAAACAAGATTTTTTTTATTTTTTATTTTTTGCGCATTGCACAAACTGATTCACTTTGTCATTTTTGGGAAAAAGGATCACATTTTTGCTGAGTCTGTTGTCTCAAATATTTCTATACAGGTGGATTTCAAGTCGCTATTCCACTGCCACCTCCTGTTCATCTCCCATTTCTCACACTAGGACTTTACTAGACCTTGCTGAGGACCTGTAGTCTCCCTCCCCTTCTTGCAATCTCTCCTTGTTGCTGTCGTTTATCCATTTCTTGTTGTCCACTGTTATCTAGTCGATCCATTGCCACGTTGTTTGAAGCTCTTCCCCCTACCACACTAAAAACAAAAACAGAAGGCAAACTCAACAACTCGACAGCATAATGCGTTAGAGCGTCCATTCTTGGTTCTGGGAGGTCAGTTAAGTTGCGAACCCCGCCGGGCCGAGTCCACAACAAATGGTACGTACTGCTTCCTTGGTCGAATCACATTTAAAGGATAAAGCACAGACAACCAACGCAAGACCAAACAAGCGCAGGCTTTTGATGGGCCTAAATGGCCTCCTTCTGAGTTCTTCCATGTAAGGAAAACACACATATAATATATATTATAATATATATATATATATATATATATATATATATTAATGATATTCGCTTGTTTTTTTAAAAGGCTTTGGCTCGCAAAACAGCTGGCATAGCATTTGCCTGTTGGAGGAGCTTTAGTCGATGCTGCCAGCCTCCTACATTTCCATAGGACTGTATGGCACCAAATAACCAGGAGATAATTAAATTCTCAATTCTATTAGGAATGTCAGCAACAATAATTTGACAGCAATCGGCAAGGTGACCGTTATCCACTAAAATTATGTCGATGGGTGGCAGAGTTTCAACTGTTAATTTTGCCCAGTGGCACAAATAAATGTTATTTTTCTTAACTAATTACCTCTGCCACCAAAAGGTGGTTGGAGGTTATTGTTTTCTCACCTGTTTGTTTATCTGTGTGTGAGCATGAGTATCTCAAAAATTTATTATAATCGATGGCATTTGGATGAACTTGTGGACAGGTTAGGTGTGCGACAAGGACAAAATTCATTAGATTTTGGTGAGGATCCGGATCTGGATCGTGGGATACTAGAATTTTTAAAGTGATTCTTCACCATTGAAGAGATGTGGCCAAAAAATGATATTCAACATGAATATCTCAAAGTTCGTGATATACGATTATAACAAAAAATATAGCCATGAAACATCATAAATGTACCAATAAACCAATATTATAGCAAATACTATTTTGGGGACACAACCCCCTCCCCTCCCCCCTGCTAACACGCCCCGTAAGCCCCCAATTAAAAAAAAGCCGATGAACAAACTTTCATACCATCATGGGTGATGAAGGTTGTTGGTCGTTTCAATCAAAATCATTGTTGAGTTCTGAAGAAGAAGCAAATACATTTTTTTGAGGGGGGTACGGGGGGCGGGGAAATACGCATACCCTTTAGACACACAAAGTTTATAATGTCATGAAAAAACTTTGGTAACAATCACGGGTGATGAAGGTGGTTGGTCAGTTTTCATGGAAATTGTTTGTGTCGTTTCTGAGAAGAAAGGCAATACCTTTTTTGGGGGACACCTCCCCCCCACTAGAATCCCTTAGACCCGACTTTTTTTAAATTCCATGAAGAAATTTTGGTACATCATGGGTGGTGCAAGTTTTTGCCGTCAACTTTCATCAGAATTTGCTGTGTGAGTTTCTGAGAAGAAAGTGAATACCTATTTTAGGGGACAAACCCCCTAATCCCCCTAAAGGACGATTTTTTTTTATTGCTCGTGAACAAAACTTTGTAACATATGGGTGATGAAGGTTGGTCAAGTTTCATCGAAATTGTGTCTGTAGTTTCAGAGAAGAAGTTGAAAGTGTTTTATGACGGAGAGACAACGACGTACCATCCCAAAGCTCCCAGAACTACGTCCGGTGAGCTAACTAGGTGGATGATGAGTTGGTTAGGGACAAGGACAAAGCGATTAGATTTTGCTTTAGGTCCAGATGCAGATATGGCTATCAGTGGGATTACAAACATAAACTGTTCAGTTGGCGGAGGTAATGCGCTCTAACGAGTGCTGTTGTAATTAGCTTTGGCTGTCACATGAAATGATGAAAATACCATATTTTCAGTGACTCTGTTTATAGATCTGGAGGTGCTAGCATGAAAGACATTGGCCATTATGACAGGACACCATATAATCGATGCCCTCCTGTGGGTGTGACCGAGTTACCTGTTTTTGAGGAAGTTTTCGCAAGTCTTGACTCAAGTTCACTCTGGTGTAGTCCACTGTGTAGAGAGTGTCCAACCAGAGGTGCAGGATGTCCATTGTTCGCTGACAGACCCTTGACGAGTTTGACTGTATAAACCCTGGGTGGAGAGATAAACTAGTGCTTATAAATAATAAATTCCTCGATTATATTTACCATTGTAACTCATCACTGTATGATAATATATTTCATCAAAGTAACCACATCATTAAGTAGATCATGTGCTGAATGTTGAACACAACAAGTATTTGGACAAATCGTCAGCATATACAAGTACATGTTGAAGGCATCGCAAGACATAGATGGCTTACCGTGCAAGCCTGATAAAATTGCTCACTGATGAAAGCCAAGAGGTGTGTCTGCCGCTCACAAAATAGCGAAACACAAAAATGAAATGATGCAGTACCCTGAACGATCGCATGTCTGACAAAGGAGATTGGGCAAAGATTGCCATTTGTTACGGCAAACAATTTTTTGACAATCGTTATAAGTTAAAGTAATAAAGCATTAAGCAAATTTAAAGAAATGTTTTTTTATGAAAACTTATTTAACTTTATATAATAATTCTAAATATATAAAAGCCCTGTGAATTATTCCCCCGGTGCATCGCAAACCGAAAGTGACCTCAACGTTCGCGGAAGTGGCGTCATGTTTGTACTGAAAAGGAGCAACATGCAATTATTATGTTTCCCTCGGAAAGGTGAAGTTATGCCATCCAAAACTTTACCACATTGCATCTTAATTTTGGGTTGATTTACTTGCCATTGCGGTTGTTTTCACAATGAGGACGCTAGAGGTGAGTTTAGCTTAATAGTTTTTATCTGTTACATAAAAAATATATATACAGGTGAGCAATTTTTACTGCGGTCATTTGAAATTCCGTTATCATTTTGGAAAATAAATATAGTTCAAAATAATACACTGTACTTTATGAAATAAAAGTAAATCCACAAGTCTGGGAAAGTTATGGTTTTTTTAACAACATAGTGCTGTCATGTGGTTGATTCTCTTGGCCCTGTCATTTTTGATGAGCTTTAATAGAAATATCAAATAATATTAATAAAATTAATAATAATTATTAATTATTATTATAACGGTTGCCCATCCGTAGTCGAAAATGGCTTGCTTTATATGAAACATGTCACTATCGGTGAACTTTTTTCATAGTTGCTCTGAGCTGCTGCCCAGACGCAACCACAGCAATTTGGTTTCACCTGGTATCAGGGAGTGTCAAACAAGATCAGACTAATACTTGCTACAGCGTTATGGCGGGAATTTTAATTGTTCAGGGTGATGTTGACAAATCGCTTACTGTTCACAAAAAGTTCACCGTGAGATCTATACATCCACAACGATCAAGTGCTGGCAGAAGATCCTCTGGCTTAACGTTCTTCTGAGGGCCGACGCAATGATTGAAACACCAGCGTGACAAGTTTGGCAGCTGGGGTCAGATCAAAACTCAGATTAGACAAGAGTGAGTGCACATGCTCGAAGCTATCCTGCAAGCCTTTTCCTTATACTGTATTTTGATACAATTTCATTACACATATAACTGTCAAGGAAAAAGTAGAGATAGCAGGAAATGGGTAACAAGAAGAAATTATGAGCAACAGTGTAAAATATGGAAACAACAAGGACTAACATCCTTTAACTTGTGGGGATTTATTATATCTGAGGGGTAATGACCAAACCACTTCCTGTTCTCTTTCTACAAACCCGAACATTTCCCCAAAAATTAAAATGAAAACCCTTGAAAAATTTGAATGGCCCTTGTGTGTTAAAAACCACCATATTTTTGGTCTGCCTCGCTCAGTGGTCTACTCTGCAAATTCAGACAATATGTAAAAGTACGACACTATAGACGAATGTGCGACTGTAACAAGGTTTTCCAAAATATTCTCACATTTATTTGGGGAACTAACAGAGATTTTCTCATTGGTCTTATGAGAAAACACACAGGAGATATTTTTTTGATTAAGATGCATCAAAAAACTGAGTGTTGATGGGTTATTAGATTTAATAAGGTACATAATAAAGTTAATGATGTGTGCATGTTATTGCGTTGATAATCATACAAATATCGTTTGAGAAGTGTCTGTTTGTTTATGTGTCTGTTTGTCTTGACTTCTATGCATTCAAGACCGCTAACAGGCACCAGGAGGGTTTTATGAGACAAAAAATTCCATAGCACCGGGATTCAAGGGAAAAAAATAACCGGGAAAAAAAGGAGGGCGGAAGGGGGGGGTGCAGTCTCTGCGTAACTAGAGCTGGCCCCCGTGGGGGTGTTTGCATGTTTGTTTGACTTCTTGTACTTTTGAAACTGCTGGATGGAATGAGTTTAAAGCTGGGTGGGATATAGCTCACAGGATGTACAAGTCAGTTGTTTGGGTTTAAAAAAAAATTATATTATTGGGGGTTCAAGGGTGGAGGGAGTTCTCTCTGTGTAATGTGTATTCATCGTGCCACCTATGGAAGCCAAAATAAAAATACGTTATCAGTCATAACATCGTAAAAGTGGGGGAATAACCCACCATAAGGCCAGGGTCCTTTGCTAGTCCTTTTCTTTTCCAAAGTGTAATTTCCTTCAGATATCTTTTGAAATTGGATAAGGCCTTAGAGAAACACTCCAGAATATAACAAATGCAGGTTATAATCAACCTCCTGTTCACCTGATATAAAAATATTTCATCTCAGAGCAAGCTGGCAGCATAACCTATAGGTATGTTACACTTGCTCGAAGGCCGTCTAGCCTGGCGTTGTCGATATCTCGGCCCGACTACAAACTGGTCATCAACTGTGTTTCGTGAGGCAGGGCGAGGCATCATTGTGTGCACAGTCCTTATAAAGATGGGCTTAAACTGGACATCCCATTTGCCGGCATAGTTGTAGTGGATGTTAATGATCCACAGGGTCAAAGATGTGCTTCAGGAAGGAGTAGTTGAACTATAGCTGGCAAACCTGAAAGATACAAATTCCTTTTTTGTAACTTGGCAGGGGGGCAACTGCCGCCTCAGCAGTACTGCGGCACCTCACAAGAACCGATGCTTAACCTGCAGCCATGTGCTGCATTATGAACGATGACGACAAATGAAGATGCTGATTTCAGATTAAAGCAAATAAAAGTTGTGCAAAAATATAGTGGAAGGTAAAAATTAGGATTAATATATGCTTCAAAAACATCATGTTTTAGGACTGTGTCAATAATGAATGATATGCTTGAAGCTTGTTGCAAAACCTCACGTTTCATTAACGTTTTTTGTATAATGAATGGGTCTACCTGGAGTACAAGTATGCCATGAGTCCACAGTGGGGTCCCAAGAAATTACGACTCAAGAGCTGATTCATCAAAGACTGTTGTCCTGTAAAACGAGAACCATAATTCGTTCGAAGGCTGAGTCAGGACATTGGGGCTGGAAACAAGTTTGGAGGATTGCTCTCCAGTCCATATGCATTCACCATCAAGAGCCTGTAGAGATTCAGACAGCTTGTACTCAGCTTTGAACAGAGAAGAGGAATAAGGCAAAACAATTGCCCATTAAGGATGGATTAAGGGGCAAAAATACTTTTGATGCAAAAAAATGGTGGAATCTGGCCAGTTAGTCACAGTAATATTGATATTACAATGAATATATAAATAATTATTATTATTATCCCGCCCCCCGGAGGGAGGGAGCGGGATATTGTAATCGTCCGGTTTGTTATTCTTGCCAAAACGAAGTTTTTGCAAATCTGGTTACTTGTAAGATTTGTTTGTTTATTTGTTTGTCTGTAATCATTGGATTTTTCCACCTTTAATATCACTCGTAGAGCACAATTTCTCATCGGAAACTCTTGTGGTACACATATCGTTAGTATTGTTACATACCCTTCAGCACAACAAAGGTCAAGGTTCGAAGGTCAAAGGTCAAGTCACTTTGCGGTAAATCATGGAGGTCGCCAAACCCTATTTTGAGTAATTTTAATCGATCATCTCCAAACCTTATGGGAATGTATGTATATGGTCTGGCGCTAACTGATTAGTTTTTGGGGCGATTGGCCTTACCTTCATGGTAGCGCCTAAGGTCGAAAATATTTTGACCCCAATGGTCAAATTTTGAAATCTTAGGTACCATATCGTGTCAATACCTCAATTGAACACCTCGATGATGCTTTCTAGATAGTCATAGCTTGAGACAATTATGACGTTCATTTGGTAGTGACGTTATTGAGGCAAACGCATATTTTTCATGGGTTACTCTGTAGAACGAATTTCTCATCGGAATCTCTCGGTAGGCAGATATTCCTCAAGGAGTCGTCCTGGTGGATGCAGCTCTGATTCCACACTCAGTGTGACCTTAAAGAAGTCACACGTGTCACCTTTTGGCAAGATACGGGGTCACACCTGCGGGTGACAATTGGTTTATTTGTCTGGTTTTTTTCTGTCTGTTAGCAACTTTACGGCAAAAACGGCTTTTAGCAAACATATCAAATTTAATGACAGTGGGCAATGAAACCTTGGACGACCCCATTAACTTGTGGGTCAATTGATCAAAGGTCAAGGCAAGGTCACGAAAAGATCAAAATATCGTTTTCGCTCATAACTTCGGTCAAAAAATGATCTTAATTTACTTCAAATAAGCTTATAGTGAACCTTATTCTATTTGTCACATTAGAATCCTACCTCATTCCTATAGTGAAAAATGCTATTTTGTGAAGATTGGTCGGGTCAGAAAATTTGGGGTCATGGTCATTCAGTCAAAATTACAAATTTTCCATTAAAACTAAACATGGGTTACAGAAATTAACAACTTTACGGGGAAAAACGGCTGGCCTCAAATACTGTCCCAAATTTGTATCCACAGGGAGGTAAATGAACCTCGGACGACCCATATTAACTTTTGGAGTCCCAATTAGTCAGAAGGTCAAGGTCAGGTCACGAAAAGGTCAAAATCGTTTTTTCACTGCATAAACTGGTCGTCAAAAATGGTTAATTTGACTTCAAACTAAGACTAAAATATTCCTTATTCTATTCCTTATAATAACATTCAGGTTAAGTAATGAGTTATCAAATTTAAATTTGATTCCCCAAAATAAACTTTAATGCCTTAAATGTGCGGGTTGTTGGCCTGGCACCACTGTTAAAGTAGATTTTCTACATATTCTTCAATCCTAATAGTATATAATATAATATAATATATATAATATTATATATATAATAATATATATATATATGATAGATAGATAGAGAAGATATACTATACAGGGGGCTGAAAAGAGTAAATACAAGTAATTGGACAAAAATATACTATTACATTCCTACTGTTATATCCTACTTTTGCAGCCCCTGATATATGATAGACATATATATATATATATATATATATTATATATACATATAAACATGTGGAGTGTGACTGGGCACTCCCCCGATCTCCATTGGGCATAGTCTTACAGCTAAAAACGTTTACCTCCAGTCGAGAGGCCTCGCCTTGGCGACTGTATCAAACAGACAAAAACATTACATGGTCAACATCAGTTAAACATCAAACGGAAGCCGCCCATGCCGATGTCGGGCTTGTTTCGCCCTCATCAGGATGGCACACCGATAAATATGTTTTACGAAAAATATTTTCACGGAAAAAATAAGTCACCACTATATTCGTTATTGTTGTGTGTCTGTCCTGTCTGTCTGTTCTGTACCCGCAGCATAGCTCCGTGGGTTTTTGATCCGATCCTGACAAAAATTTTGGGTGGAGGTTTTACTGCAATGATTAGTTGTGTTTCCTGAAAATGGGCGTGTCGGCGACCCATTATGGGCGGAGCCACGCCCAAAAAACATGTGTTTTTAGGGTAGCCGATTTCAATTTGCATCTTCTCCAGGGGGTTTGTCGAAATCTGACAGGGGTTTCGGTATTGGTTAGCCCAATGGCACGATTTTTCGTCCATGGCCCTACATAGCCCCACGGAGCCTCGATTTTCATTTTCGTCCCAAGGACAAAAGGTTCACAAGGTCATGAACTTAGAAAATTGCGAAATTTTGACATAAAAAAATTTTCTTCTCTGAGGGGTTGTCGAATCTCGCAGGGGTTTCGGTTTTTAGTTAGCCAATGGCAACCTGCATAGCCCGCACAGAGCTCATTTTTCATTTTCGTTCCCAAGTCAAGGCACAAGGTCACGAAACTTAGAAAATGCGAATTGTGTTTTTAGGGGGTAGCTGATTTCAATTAGCATCTTCTCATAGGGGTTTGTTCGAATCTGGCAGGGGTTTTGGTATTTTCGTTAGCCCACTGCACCAATGCATAGCCCCACGAGCTCGATTTTTCATTTTCGTCCCAAGTCAAGGTCAACAAGGTCACAACTTAGAAAATTGCGATTTTGACATAAAAATCCATCTTCTCCAAGGGGTTTGTCGAATCTGTGCAGTGGGATTTTCGCGTATCTTGTTAGCCCAATGGGCACCTGCAATAGCCCCATGGAGCTCGATTTTTCATTTTCGTCCAAAGGTCAAGGTCATAGGTCAAGGTCACAAGGTCGCGAACTTAGAAAATATTCGAATTTTGACATAAAAATACATATATGACCCCCAAACTTTGAGAGCCTAGGATGACAATATTTTTTTATGCATATCTTGAAGGTCATTCCTCACCTAAGTCTTGAAACCATTTGCCCTCTATCTCGACACCTTCCCGTAGGCGCCCCCTTCAAATTTGTTTTTACACTGATTTCATCAAAGTATGGATAATATGATTGAGTGCCGAAATGCCATATAGCATATATGACGGTTAATATGTTTCCTGGTATGTTCCGAGGAAGTTTGCACCAAAGGTCATAATCCTTGACCTTTGACCTTTAAAGCGTCACAAAGGTAAATTTTCAAAAGTTGTGGGAATCGAACCAGGTTTCGACCTTCTTCGACGAATTAACTCAATAAGCTATAGGGCACGGTATCTGTTTTCCTTATTTTAATGATCCCAACAACATGTTTTGTGACCTTTAAATGTACTGCAAAGGTCAAATTTTTAAAGTGTTGAACGAAACGGCGTTTTTCGACATTTTGCAGCTAATAACCTGTCACCCGTACCCGCAAAATCATGTTGATCCATTTTTATAATTTGGTCAAACATTATCACATTGTCTCATCC
>CM068963.1:98801362-98811943 GCA_035128595.1 Eptatretus atami
CAAAACTTCCTCTGGAACATTCCAGGAACAATATAACGTCATATATGCTATATGGCATTTCGCACTCATCATATTATCCATACTTTGATGAAATCAGTGTAAAAACAAATTTGAAGGGGGCGCCACGGGCAAGGTGTTCGAGATAGAGCAAAATGGTTTCAAGACTTTTCACAGACTTAGAAAAATTGCGATTTTGACATAAAAATCCATGCTTCTCCGAGGGGTTTTCGAATCTAGGCAGTGGTTTTCGGGCGTATTGGTTAGCCCAATGGCACCTGCAATAGCCCCACTGGAGCTTCGATTTTTCATTTTCTTCCCAAGGTCAGGTCACAAGGTCAAGGTCACAAGGTCCGAACTAGAAAATTTCGAATTTTGACATAAAAATCATAGACCACCCAAACTTTGAGAGCTAGGATGACAATATTTTTATGCATAATCTTGAGGTCATCCCCACCTAAAGTCTTGAAACCATTTTCTCTATCTCGAACACCTTGCCCGTGGCGCCCCCTTCAATTTGTTTTTACCTGATTTCATCAAAGTATGGATAATATGATGAGTGCGAAATGCCATATATAGCATATATGAGTTATATTGTTCCTGGAATGTTCCAGAGAAGTTTGCACCAAAGGTCATAATCCTGACCTTTGACCTTAAAGGTCACAAAGGAAATTTATCAAAAGTTGTGGGAATCGAAACACAGGATTTTTGAACCTTCTTTCGACGAATTAGGAACTCCAATAAGCTATAGCACGGTATCCTGTTTCCTTATTTTAATGATCCAACAACATGTTTTGTGACAACATTTAAATGTATGCAAAGGTCAAGATTATTTTAAAGTGTTGAACGAAACGGCGTTTTCGACATTTTGCACTAATAACCTGTCACCCGTACCCGCACAATCATGTTGATCATTTTTATAATTGGTCAAACCATTATCGAAAACATTGTCTCATCCTTTGACTATCTGAACAATCTACATCGTCAAATACCGTTGTGAACCATCGTCGTCTTCAGACTTGTGGAATGTCTAATATTTTATATTTCTCATATTTAATAACTGATTATTATTGCTTATTGTAGTGGTTCCACCAATATATGAAATACATTGTGGGTTGTGAAAATCACTTGTTTGATCAAATGAAAGGTCATCAATTATATTTTTCGCGTAAAAACGATTGTTTAGAGGAAAAATAAAATTAACTTATAATCTCTGTGTATTGGTTATGAAATACAGTGTATATTGCCAAAAGCTTTTAAACAATGCAGGGGAACTCTTTGGGCATGTGGAATTAATAAAATATGGAGCATATGGTAGAGAGAGGGGGAGGTAATAGGTCAGGTATGGCAAGCATGTCTGGATAGCAGCTTTGTCGCTGAGCATCCACTTTCCGCGAACACAGTACTATAACAGAACAAACAAGAAAACACACAGAGGAGCGCCCGTCCGACACCAATCAGGTAGTCTGCCCGGCCATCCCCATCTCACGCTTGAGGATCCCGATCACCTGCTGCAACCACGAGGCATGTGGTCAACCTGTTGACCTCCTCCACCCAAGAGGCTTCGCCTTGTTGAGGAGGATCTGGTGGAGTTGGATCAGTCATCATCAAAAATGAGTCAGGTCTAAACAGCCCACAGATGGCACCTATCAGGACTATTCAGGTAAGCAAATCTCATCTGAGTCTTTTCTCAGCAAAATGCTAACATATAGAAAACACAAGTTGACGACAGTGCATTAGCCAAGGATTCTTCTGAGAAGAAGGGGTTCTGGAGTAAGCCTTTATCTCAGATCCTTTGTCAGAGTCTATAGTCATACAAACATCCTAAGAGGAAAGACTTGAAGGCAGCGAAGGATTTAAATGCTTGGACTTTGTCCTCCTGCAACAGATGCCAGCATCCACCAGCAGTCCCAGTGAATCCATGGCACTCCGCAGGCACACATAGAGAGGAAATCCAAGGAGCACAAAGAGGTAAGTGAATCTCTCTGAGACCTCAACATGCCTCCACACAGAAAGGTACAGACAAGAGAGCAGGATCCATATGGTCATTAAAGCCTGGATCATAAGACTTGACCGCCAGAAAGAAACTCCATGATCCCAGTGGCTCCGACTCTCATTCAGCACATTGAGGCCCACATACAGGAGTCCACGATCTCCACAATGATGACTGGCATCGTATGGCAAAATCAAGGTCAGAAGCACTGCATTCCACCGAAAAATCCATAAAAAAATGACTGAAAAAGTGTGGAGAGGAGAGGCCATTACGAACACCCTTGATGATAACCAAAACCAGACAACTGGAAATAAAGTCTGAGATGGAAACCACCCTCATAACACTCTCAGTACCAAAAAAGTGTTATAGTTCCATTCAGAAATCAGAGAATTGATCAGTTTTAAGGGTGAATCCACAAAAGACCGAGGCATCTCAAAGGGTATTGCGACATTCCAACATTGGTTGCAAGAATCCGTTGCAATCAAGAAATTCCTCACCTCAATTTGGAAAAGGAACCCAAAAAGAGCAAGGATACGTGTCAATAAAATCATTGACCTCTTTACTGTCTAGAAACCGTGACTGCTCTGGACGTTGTGTTCAAGCAGATATGAGATGGCGAACCCAATCGAGAAATATCTGAAGCAAGAACACAAAATTGCGCCGGACACTGAAGCAGACATCACACCTTGATAGATATTGTTGACAAGAGTCTGGTGATCACCCTTACACTTTCCAGAGAGGGAAAACAAGGCCCCATCTTCCAGTTAGTTGGGATGACACCTGTATTCAAACGGACACAAACTGGCATACAACGACACAAGTGCATGCAATTTACACGCATCGCTATGAGAAAGTTCGGACATGATGCGAACAGATCACAGGAGCTTTGCGTGCAATTACAAACCGGTTCATCTAACCTGTGTTTCATACACAAATTGGTTCACCGATAATGATTGGAAGATCAGCAATAGGAGATGAGTAACACCACCAGAGCATCCAACACAAGCAGCTGGTGACTTCCTGGTAAAGCCGCTCAAAAATACATGTGTTATGAACTGAGGAAGAAGAGCGTTCCGCAGGGTTCGCTGACTATGTGTGTGTGACTGTTGGAGGAGTATCGCGAAATAAAGGTGAACCAACTTATTGTCAGTTTGTTTTGGATTTGTTCTTTGTCATCAGCATAATTGGTAGTAATCGGGCGGATTTTGACTAAACGGATGGTAGGTACATCTTATGACCTATGCTATGAAATTGTGACTGGTTGTAGGGACGCTTTTCCTACAAAACGAAAAACCCTTCAAAATCGAAGGAATAACCATGAATCACCAGAAATCAATTCCGAAAGCGATTATCCTCACACTAGGGTTATGAAATTTTGGCAGGATGATCTACCAGAGATGCTAGTATGCGAGAAAAATTTCCGGTTTTTCTGTATATGAAAAACTTTACCCACAGCGCACCCTATAAACAATTAGGTATGTTGAAATGTGGCGACAAATTGAAGGCCACTAGGGACCAAGGTGAGTGCATCAATACGAAAAAGAAAAACTTTGAGCAGGTTCATGGTACTCATAAGTCTACAACTTTGCCTCAAGGCACATTTGAGACAGGCGATTTCGCTAGGTCAGGGGTCAAAACGGTCAATTAGTGCAAAATCGAATAATAGCAAGAGCTGGAGGTGCCTTTCCGCAGCCAAACAAATGCTACTCCTCCTAGGTTTATGGTCGGATGGTCAATAAATTCACACTAATCGTCTGGAATACATTGTGCACCGATCGAGCTGGATTTTCGAATTTAGATCTTGTTCACCCACAGCACCGCCTCGAGCTTTGGGGATTTCCCGATTGTCAAACCGCATTTTAGGTCTGTTTCATTCAAATGGGACCGAGTAGTTTATCAGTATAAGAATGGAACTGGATGAGATTGTAATGCATAAGTGTTAAGAGTGATTCCCTATCCGCTAACAAAAAAAAAAAAAAAAAAAAAAAAAAAAAAAAAAAAATAAAATGACACCATTTTGCTCTATATCTATAGTATTCCATGCTCGGCGACCTCATCGCCAGCCCTACCGGCTTGTTTTTTTGTTTGTTTGTTTATTTTAGCCCCTTACCTGGACAATGGCTTAATGCCTGTTGGGGGCGATTCATTAAAAAAAAAGTACCTTCCAGCAGTCCTTCTCCACAGCTCCTCTGTCAGAGCTCACACACCCTCCACTCTAAACTGAGTGTACTGAGGGACAGGCTTTGAGGATGCAATGCAAAACCGATTCACTCATGTAGCAGGATAATAAGAACACTTGATTCCCCAGTACCCCACCCCCAACTGAAACGCTGTTTGTGGAGGGCATAATGGGGTTACAAATTTCTGCATAGTTTCCATGCATAATAAAAATAGATGACCCCTAATAAAACATGGAACTCACTCAATCTGTGAACTATACCCATATTGATTATAACTCACCAATACCTAATGAAAATTTTGGATGAACGTTCATCGGCAGTAAAATCCTCCCTTTTTGCAAAAGCTTGCTGATACTAACTTTTCTGCAAATCGTCTCGCAGCTCTTCTCTGTGCTCGGCGCAATTGCTTCATCTGACCTATCTTGTGAAAGTCAACATCTCTGGCTATTCTCAGAGAGCTGGCAGTTCACATCAACGCAGATTGGCAGGGACTGCAAGCAGCCATTCACTATCAGAGACTGCTCTCGGCATATCTACTGGCCGCCCTGATGTTGACTCAGCCTGGGAATTCTTACCACAGAACACACTGATCTTTCTCATAGCACGAGTATTCATCCGCATCTAGTTTCAGTTATCCTACACGTCTTCCCGCTAATAAGTAAGCTAGTAGACACGGAATCCTGTGGTGAGGCAGGTAGTTCTAGAACAACTTTCCTTCTCTTCAAGGAAGGGGCTAATTTGAACCAAAGGAATCTCAGTTGTTCTGAAAAGTCTGCAAAAAGCTGTGTGGCCACAATCTCAGGAGAGTCAGAAATATCATCTGATCACCAAAAAACCACCAAGAATGAGCTGCACAATTGTCTCCCTCTTCTAAAACCTCAGTGGGCACCTTCGTATTTCTGTCTCTGAAGTATGCTTCCTTTGCATCACTTCACTCACTATCCAATGGCATCACAAGCCGACTCCGTTCATGAGAAGTGGGCGAAGTGCCTCAATTCTGTGTTTTGCTTCGCAAATCCTTGTTTTCACATCGCTCACTCTCAGAATTCATACCATTCACTGATGTCATACGCAAACTTCTCCTGGATTCTCGTGAGACTCTGCAACTGGACCGGGCAGCATCAGTTCACTGTTCGTAAAATCCTGCTCTGCTGCTCTTGCACATCCTTCTCTTCTGCCCTTTTCATCACCTGTCTTTACATTCGGAAAAAAGGGTACTCAATCTCATCTGCTTGGAGAATCTGCAAACATCACTGTTTACATAAAAGGTGCAAAAATGGATACCCTTAAACGAACAGACCCCATCAAGCTAACTTCCATATGCAGCAAGGTCATGGATATATCTCATATTGCAGCTGATATGAAATCCTTTCCTTTTCTCCAACAACATCATCTCAGATCATCAATTTGATTTCAGACCTGGTCATTCCACCGCTTGGACATGCCTGCTTCTATTCACAGGAAGCGCAACAATGGATGAGGCTCTCAATGTCGGACTTGGCACATGAACCAAGTTCAACTTGTGTGAACAGGGCTACTTGGTTCGCATATGTAGTCGCAGGGGTTGACGAGGGAAGGTCGACAATTCCCATGTAAAGTGGAGTCCTACCTGGATGTATGTTGGCAGAGGGTATTGACAAGTACAGTTGCAGAAGATAACTTGCATCTTTGCACTGTACGACTTACCCAGAGAGTAGAATCGGCTGTCTCTCTGGACTTTTCTTGTGATTTTGATACACAGTCTGTAATCCTAAGTACTACTCTCACCAAACTCTGGCCTAAGGACGCAAGGCAACTCCACACACAGCTAACTGACTTCCTTCAAACTCTCGTAGCCAACATGGTGGCAACTCGACGGAATCCTTTTCATATCCTCTCCCTGTCAAGGCTGGATGCCCAAGCTGTGTTCTGAGCCCAGTCATAGTCCTGATCTTCATCAATGAGCTCTCTACTCTGGAAATACTCGTACTTGCTGATGACTGCCACCCATCTGCGGTGACATCCCTCATCCTTCAGACAGGCAGGCTGCGCCTCTTCCCTCTCGTCAGACATTGAAAAAAAAAATCAACAAGGCTGGTCAAAACACTTGGAATATGTCTTTCAATCCTACAAATCTCAACACTCTCTCATCTCTCTCTGAAAGGACCATCTGGAAAACCCTCCGATCTAACTTACCTCAACAATCCTCTTAAAAGTTCAGAACATTTAAACTCCTGGGTCCACTCTCAGCCATGAATCTTTCTTGCAAAACCACATATCCAAGATATAAGGCTCCAAAGCGCTTAGTCAGCCAAACGGGGGGCATCCTCGGCATGCATAGCAAAGTCGCTTTACCTTGGCACATTATTAACATCCATCCAGGCCTACATATGTAATATACAAATTCCGCAGCAGCTTGATAAGGAAGTATTCCATGGTGTTGGCTTAATGTTTAAGAGAGGTTGTGGCTTGGGATGGCCTACGAGTCCTGAGTATCAATCCTGTTTGGTTGTTGAATGTAATACGGGCAGGTAGGGGTTGACTCAGCCTGTCATCCTTCTGAGGTTGGAAAAATTATATGGCAGGGCAGGCTTGCTAAGGAGATGATTGAGCTATTTGAGTATCCTGTATTTATGGTAGTGTGACGGGGGCTGTCGCAGATTGTGGGCCGCAAGTAGGGGCCGCATGGGGACGCTTTGTGAAGCACCAATGCATTTAGGCAGAAGTATGGGTCGGGCTGATAAGGATTTGGATTTTTAATGGAGTAGCTTCTGCCCCTCTGGGCTGGCTCCAGGTCCTGGCCTCACGCTTCTGTCCTGATGACCATACAGAAAAGGCAAAGCCTTCAAGATTAATAGGAATCTGAACTCCTACGATTAACCTGAGTATGGGTGTATCACTTTCTGACATCAGCGGAGCAGTTCAGTGGTGCTCTGTCTTACCAACGGGCTCCTTTCTGGTCTTAGCACCCTGCTGGCTCATTTTCCATGCTTTGTCATACACCCGCAGGTTTCCTTCAGGGCTCTACACAATCAGCACGGCAATCATCCCCTTCTGGTTAAAACTACGAGAATCCAGGATCACTAGCTCACCATCCACTCATTAGTTCCTCTTTCTGCGCAGCTGTGGAACCAACTTACGCACATTCTCTTGCATGTCATTCTTTCCTCCATGGTCATTGCAAGACAAGGCTGTTCAATATAAATCAGCTCAGATCATCCTCCAATCGCCAGGCAACAGCATGGTGTTTATATCGGCTACGTTAGGAGTTCACGCCTCCAATTCGCCCCCATCGCAGTCTCACTATACAAATTTCCAGTTTTGCACCTCCTGAGATTTTGCGGCTTCTGTAATTGAATATTGTCGACACACAGCCTTATTGCAACTCGCGGTCCTCCCGCCGCTCATTCGACTCACCCAACACACATTGCTTGTTAGGCATATCTGGCGCGAGCACCTAAAGGCGAGGTAGGTTATGTTTCACCAGGCTGTCTGTATGTCTATAGTCTGTCTTATGCTGAAGGATATCTCAAAAAGTTTGGACAAAAGATGACCAGAATGAAAATTTGTTGGGCATGTGGTGGAGTATTAGTGACACAGACGAATTGAATTAGGACTTTGGTGAAGATCCGGCATCCAGATGTCCGCTATCAAAGATATTAAGCAGTATCTTAAGTGATTCTTCACATTGAGAAATGGGGGGCCAAAATATGAATAAACTAGCAGCGATACAATCAAAAAGTTGTGGACAGGAATCGATGAATACTTGCTGACACAGTTGGGTGGTGACGGCATGAAAATCTGATTGTCGATTTTGAAAGATCTGGATATGAGAATATCTTCATTTTTAAGCGGTGATTCTTCACAGCATTGAGAGATATGGGTCAAAAAATGATATCAACATGCCATGATATTTCAAAAATGTAATGGCGAAAGATATGTTTTATGTGGAATCAGGCATATAGACGTGACGGAACTTCGCTCTAACCGAGTGCCGCCTCGAGTCTAAAGTGGTGTCTGCTATGCAATTGGCCTTCAAGCTCTATGAGACTAGTTTTTCGCGCTGCCGATCTCAACTTTAGGCGCTTGTTATAGGGCCATGTTGGTGTCGGCTGATCAATTAGCACCTAGTGTCACTAATATCTAGCTCTCGGCACAAGCTAGAGCTATGTACAGGTATAAGACATAAAAAAAAATTAGATACTAATGGCTCTTGGAGAGATCGTTGCACGATAGGCAGTTTATCATAGATCGCACTGAGTGATAGTAGACTTCAAGAGCAGCTAACATCTTATTTTTGGGCCAGGCCTCTTTGTATTTTAACAACAGACAGTGTGATCATTTCATAACGTGTGTTTCATAATGCAGATATTAGACCTGCATCAACTTAGCTAACTAACATAGCCGTGCATAGAAGAAGCTGTTTACATCAAACTTAGTTAAGTAATCTGAACTGCTTACCACATCGAACATATGCCTGATCATGTCCATGAAGCGTTCCTGCTCCTACCAGTCACTGAGATTGAGATTGAGCATGCGGGATGGCGATGTGGGATTTGAGCTGAGAAGAAAAAAGCTTATTGACGAAGAGTATAGTTCACAAATAACTCGAAATCATGTCTTATCATAGAGATGTGCGGGGCATAAAGAATCAAAAAAACATAAATTAAAGAAACAGTCTCAGAAATTAGCCTTTGGCAAACACCTTCATGGTTTCTTATATATATATGTAGGAGGCCTATATGTAAAATGTCGAACGCATGATTTGCATTACTCGGATAATGCGGAGCATGCCGCCCGCGCCCCGGCGCCCACTTATGACGCATCGATGAGTGCACTAATTGGGCATCTCTTAATGGGCATCAAAAAAAAGTTTGGTGGATAATTGAGAGTAATACATAAATTTTTAGCCCTGGCAAATTACCTATTTCATAGCTAGAGAAGTCAAAGGCTCATAAAAGAGTTCAAAACTGACGAATGAGAGACTCAGCACACTGAAATATGGAGTAGAAACGAACTGGCCGACAATAGGAGCAATAAAATGGACAAGTGGAGGCAAGGCAGGCAGGCACTAGAACATAAGTATAAGGGGATGAGTGGAAAGACAAGACTAAGGAAAGGATACGCAAACAAGGACACGTGTACAGCAAAGGGTCATGGGGGCAAAAGATAGAACAATGAAGGCACAACAAAACAAAGGTGGGGCTCAAAAAAACATACATTTAGTAAAGGCAACAGAATTTCATTTATGGACAGAAGAAAGGGATGTTGGGTAGGCTTTGCGAGATCAACACATAGGAAGGAGTGGCTCACGAAAAGTTAAAAGATGCAAAGAATAAAATTCATTCTGAGCAGAGAGAGAGAGGCAGATCTTGTGCCTTACCTGACCTGGAGAGAGTGGGCAATCATAAGGAACACTAGCATCTAATAAACTAGATAGGACACTCGTTAGGAGCGCATACCTCCGGGCGACATAATCGCCTGATGTCCAGGAGAACATAGCGGGGCCCACAATAAAAAAATTTTGAAATATCATTGACACAAAAACAGTACTATATCATGTTCTTGGAGACGAAAGAGCGATCGCCTCAATGGTGGAGAATCACATTAAAAATAAATAATCCATCGTTTGCCGGATCCGGATTTGAGCTTCACGTACAAGAGATCGAAAGAATTCTACCTTGTCAGCACACCCAACGTGTCCACCAAGGTTTCGTCGCGAAATGCCGTTCACAATATTTTTGAGATAAGCGTGCTATAATATCATTTTTGGGAGGCTGCTATCTCTCAGCTGGTAGATAAGAATCAGCTTAATAAAATTCGAGTAGCGGATCGCGGATGCTATAGATCTTCACCAAATCATAAAAATAACAATTCTATCCTTTCTCAGCACAACCGCAACCTGTCACACTTAGCAAATTAATAGCCAAGATCCATCTACACAATAACTTTTTGAGATATCTGAGCACCAATCAAACAAACAAACAAAGCACTACATCATAGACATGGTACTGAAAAATTAGCGAAATCGTCACTTGACGCTCTCATGCGCTTGTGCTAATATAAAGCTTCTCTAGAAAGAAGGTAAGCGATGGCAAACCAGAAAATTTCTAACCATATGATTCACATGATCTGGGAAAACGCATCAAAAAATCGTAACATCGACCGAAGGCAAAAATCTCCAATTTCGTCAAAAAGGCAATTATTTAATATTATTTTATGCATAAGCAACTAAAACCTTGAATATTCAGAAACCATTCCAAACCAACACAAATCTTTACATAAAATACGCGAACCGGCTTAGCGAGTCAGGCATGCGACGATACCATATTATTGGGATAAAAAATGACTTAGAACAGCCAATCTTTATCAGAAACACCGTCAGGCGGGCGCCACACCAAAACCTTATAGTGACTCACAAGCGACGCGTCT
>CM068963.1:98812618-98828757 GCA_035128595.1 Eptatretus atami
CAGACAGACAGACACACAACAATAACGAATATAGTGGTGACTTATTTTTTTCGTGAAAATATTTTTTCGTAAACCAATATTTATCGGTGTGCCATCCTGATGAGGGCGAACAAGCCCGACATCCGGATGGGCGGCTCCGTTTGATGTTTAACTGATGTTGACCATGTAATGTTTTTGTCTGTTTGATACAGTCGCCAGGCCGAGGCCTCTCGACTGGAGGTGACGTTTTAGTGTAAGACTATGCCCAATGGAGATCGGGGGAGTGCCCGTCACACTCCACATGTTTATATGTATATATATATATATATATATATATATATATCGACATCAATCAAGCCCACAGATAATTTTGGATTAATCCCATACTACGCTACCTTGACAGAACTCACAGCTGAGTAAACGTTCAGCCTCGAGTTCTCCCCACCTCTCTCCTCTTCCTGACCCACATAAAGGCCAATGTGGATACAGGTCAATGCTGTGATACGTCCTCCGAAGAGAGAATCGGTAGCCAGTTTGATAGCGTCTGCCATACCCGACCACAGGCTCGTTGCTTCACACCTGCCCACCGTGCTGTTTGAGAGACTACACTCCTGCTAGTGGTCAGAGAGAGAAGGAAGAAGCATGTGGGGAGCAGAGCTGTGGACTACGAAGCCATGCTCGATTATACAAAAAAATTACTCTGTAGGCTTCCGATGTTCACACGAATATGAGGACTTTTCTGATGTGACCTTCTGCAGGTTCACGTTTTTGATTTTTATATTGTATAGCACAAACTTTCTTCTCTAAAGCTTTCCACAACATAATAATGAAATAATAATAATTTATAACAATTAACATGAGTTTCCGTATAAGGAACTTCAATGCAAGAGGAGTGCCATGAGGCCCAACAAGCCTTGCCCATATGGTTAACTAACCATGGTTGTTGTTCCGTGCTTATCTTCTATAAATGCTGAGCTCGTCATAGTAAAGCAGTAGCAGCATGTACTTTTTATAAGATGCTTGGTACGACTCGAGCTGGGGGTCCAGGCTCGATATCGTGGACTACGCAGACTCGAGCATGATGCTCTAACCATACCGGCCACAGATCTTGGTATATGAAGAAAGGATTAAAAGTCTAATTTGTTTTTAATTTTGTTTATGTTTACCTGGAGCAGCTCTATTATAGCAGGCCTTTGAATTCTTACTTTCCTGACATTGAACACAAGGTACCGATCTCACCTAGCGTGTTGGAAAGAGGTCTCGTTTATACCTGCGTCTCTGGTCCAGAAAGTAGACAGGCATGGACGTGCAAACGCAGTTCCTAAATACAAAACAAGTGTGGCTTTCAACTGTTCTTTCCCTGCCTCTCTATATTAGAAATATTAACTTTTGCATTATCCCTTTATCGGTAAGTATGATGGTAAAAATCTAATGAATGGTGCATTTGCAAAAAGGATGAGCGTTAATAATCTGCATCAAACATTTAGTTTAATCTATACTTCCTAATTATTTCATTATGAATGTGTGAATTGTGGCTGCAAGTTATTTGAAATTTTCAATAAAGATGAGAAGAAGCCTTTTCAAAAATAACTTTGGAGCCAATAAAGTTCTAATCTTGGGTTCTGATGTTGCTTTACATCACATTATGATGCTGACAATTATATAAGTAATGGAATGAAATGTTCTCATTCATGAAGGTGATTCCATATGAAAAGGACAGAGCTAAAGTGGGGCCAATTAAGCATGAGAAGAAGTGAGGGAGAAAAATAAGCTTAGGGGAGAAAGAAGAGGAAGGAATGAGGGGAAAAGACTAGAGAGAGGAGAGAGAGGTTGAAGAAAAGGAAAAGGTAAGGGGGATGGGGCAGGGAGGGGCTGTAGCAAAGATTGGCAACGCCCAGTGGCCGAGTTTGTACTCCGTCCCTCTGCTCGAATGGCCATTAATGAAGCAAATTTGAGAAATAATATTATATTATTTTTTGCCAAATTTAAGAAATGGTTAGAGGGGCTGCACCCGAGGAGGAGCAGGGAGGAGGAGGAGGAGGAATTTTTGCAATATTTACGTATGTAAGTATAAATTATAAAAGATTTCAGTAAATGTTGTTCTCACATTGATAAACAGCAAATCAAGCAGGAAGTATCAGTTTAAATGTGTGAAAACAGACCATTTTCCTATGAATTTGGTCCAAATACTTAGTTTTCACCTCCTACTCGCCTTAGATGCATGAGTGCAAAAAAGATAATGCAAGAAAATCAGCAAAACTGGGTCATTTTTGACCGCACTTATGCATCTAAGGGTTAAATCCACTCTCAGCAGCTCTTTGGTGCTACTTCTGGTCGAGATACCAGTTTTAATCTGCCAAAATTCTTTTGGAGAAGGTAAGGAGGCAGGGGATGTGACCTAAGCCTTGCAGAGCTCAGTATGAATTGGCAGTACACATCTACAATGGTTACACGTACAATGGGCAGAATTCATGATTCGTAGCTGTAAATTTGCCGTTGGGGGAAATTGCTCTGAGCATAGTTTTTTGAAAAAGGTTTTGCGCAAAACAATACAAGACCAATCAGGTTATGTATGCCTAAAAACACAACATTGCTGAACATGGCGAATCACAAATTTCAGCAAAGATGCATTGGTTGTGTTTGCTCGTCTCCAGAATATGAAAGTTGCTGAAAGCACTGGCAGTATGAATTGTGTCGTTTCTAAATTAATATTTCCATAGTTCCTGTGGTTAACACTCACAGCCACAATGAGAATCCGCATCCATATAAATTTTTTGCCAATAACTATTTCAGGCAATTAATGGTTGAAAACATATTCATTTGATCCACTGAACAAAAACAACAGGCAAGTAAAAGCCAATACATTACCGTCCTCCATAAGAGTGAGTTGAAAAGCCAGTCTGCATTGCCGTGTAGTGCCAAGTATAAGCTACCGCATGCGACTGGCAAAGCTTTTATTGACAGGTTGGACTCTTGCATCTGCATCGCATGTGGTACCTGCTTCCATTTCCAAGGGGTCCTCCGGACAAACGGCGGAAAATCCCAAAGGCAAGCCCCATCATACCTCGTGGGCTCTCTGAGCATCTCTAAACTCGCCGATGGTGCCGTCAGGTGATCTGAACCATCGATGAAAAGGAGGATGCGTGAAATATTCAGCAAGCAAAAGAGGAGTGAGAATGCGTTGAAACGATAACAAATATGAATGACATTTGAAATTATGAAAATAGTTACAACAGCAAAATTGCTTTGAAGAGTTTTAAAACCATGAAACATTTCTAACTACACCAGGACCCCAACATTTGAGGGGATACATTCTGGAAAACCCGCGAATGTTGAAATGCAAATGATGGGCGGCATTGTTTCAATGGGAAAATGGGGGGGGGGGGGATAGGTTCCAGGGATTTCCAATCCACGAAAAATCGTGAATGTTGGGAGAAATCTCACAAAAATGCAGGAAAATGCTGTGGAATAGACGAAATTCGCGAGTGTCCGGGGAAAATCCACGAGTGGTACGGTAAGATCCGCGAGTGTCGGGTAAAATCCGCGAGTGTGTCAGCGGGTAAAAATCCGCGAGTGTCCGGGTAAACCGGAGTGTCGGTATAAATCTTGAGTGTCCGTGGTAAATTTCGCGAGTGTCCGGGTTAAAATCCGCGAGTGTCCGCGGTAAAATCCGGGAGTGTCGCGGTATCCAGTCGGGTAATCCGCGAGTGTCCGTGGTAAAAATCCCGCGAGTGTCCGGTGTAAAATCCGCGAGTGTCGGGTAAAATCCGACGAGTGTCTCGGGGTAAAATCCGCGAGTGTCGGTAAAATCCGCGAGTGTCCGCGGTAAAATCCGCGAGTGTCCGGGTAAAAATCGCGAGTGTCGTGGTAAAATCCGCCGAGTGTTTTGCCATTTCATTGTTACGTCAGGGTGAGTCATTTGGCGCATGTGTTTGGGGGATTTTTTTTACTGGTGATGCTGTTTCGGCCATAGCTGATAATAGATGTGAGTGAGCAATGCCCATTGTGTAATTAGTTCCGTTGTAGCACTGCTTAATTACATAATAGAATATCTGAACGTTTCCATCTTTAACTCACAGGGCATGATTGCCTTTCCTATCTACCAGGTCAGATATGCTGAGCATTTTGAAAATGTAACTGCTCAGATGGTGCTGTTTGTAGCATGATGGTGATATTTATACTAAGAATGCGCCTGAATGTTTTTCACATTATTAATATCCCCATGTGGCTACCTGCGGTAATTTACTGTGATACATCAATAGATGCTGTAATTTTTTTCATTCTGAAAGTAACTCACAGGGATGGCGTCCATCGGGAAATACGTGTTACATTGGTGAGACATACTTGACCGTGAGCTACAATCACAGTAATACAGTCCTGTATATTGAAAGTGCACATGGTGAGACATCCGTAAAACTATGTTTAATCCCCGCAAAGCTACAATACAAGTACATACAGTGCCGTATGTTTAAAGTGCATATGGTGAGACGTCCCATGAAACGCATTGTCTATCCAACGAAGCTAACAATACAGTATGTACAAGACCATGACCAGGAAGCAGAGTCATGTTCGTAGCTCGTGGAAGATTGTTTTTGCATATGTACGGTTTTGGGTACTGGTAGCACATCCAGTTCTTTGTGCATGGGCTCATGGAAGATATGTTTTATAACTGTGTTATGCTCATGTGCTCGTTGGAAAAAGAAAAAAGCCGCGAAACGCGGAACCCCCAAGTTCGGTGTCCGGGTGTAGTGTATTCACGTAAATCGGTTATGGAAGCAATATGCTTGCAATCCTGAAAATAAGTCTAAATATATTGATTAATTGCAAAATCAGTATGCTTAGATAATGTTGTGCTGTTTCGTATGCAGACTCTGGCTGCTGGTTGCATAATTTTCTGGAAACGCGGCTGTGCTGCTGATGCAGTGTCCTGCCTACCAGTAAGCTGGTACTCATTTTCCGACCTCAGAAGGATAACAGGCTGAGTCAACCCACCTGATGCTTTTTTTTCAATGCACAACAGGAGCTTGAACTCAAGACCCTAAGATCTTAGCCAGCCACTTTAACCTTAAGCCAAACACCAGGCTTCTATAGACAACGAAGAGATAAACAAACTTTTATTTTCTACTTTCAATATACGATCTGAAGAGAGTGTGAAGTACAATTGAGATAAATCACAAAGTTATTATAATGCATCTTCAAGTTAAAACGATATTAAAAAGTTTCTTCCGAGTGAGAGGAAATTGAAATGTAGTGTTCAGCTGGATTTAAATCCAACCCACCTTTAAACACGGTCATTCTGGTGTTTCCCTGACAGGGTGATTCATCGATGTGTCTACGTCCCTCGGATGGACGGTTAAATGGGTGTCCCATCTGCGCATTAGGTGGTGGATGTTAAAGATCCCATGATGTCCTCATAAAGAGTCATCACTCCACCAAAACAAATTCCAAGTTCCGGCTAGAACTGAGGGTAGTACGTGTATCTGGTTTTGATATCCCAGGTTACACGCTTGCCATTTAGAGTGTGGTGATTGTCTAGTTCAGCAGCCTCACACTGTAAAACAAATTCACCTTCCAGGTCGTTCGCCTGTCACATGTGAAAGGGCCATCTTTCAGCTAAAAGGCAACGTATGAAGAATCTGAAGGTGATATTGTGATTCAGTGTGAAACCAAAACGTAAACATCAGGAAAGCCTTTAAAGAACAAATCTAAAGCCTTATTTTTCTATGGCAATGCATTTCTGTGGGTCCATATTGCCACTCTCCCCTTATGCACAATATGTCTGTTTTATCTCGCATTTGAATGTCTACATGGATATGACTTGAAGAGGTGGCACTATTTTTCAATTATACTTACTGATTCTCATAAAACTGTTTAGTCTACGTTTTGCAAGACTTATTATCGATTCATCAAGAGCTTTGCACTTAATGCACAGTTATAGTTTAGAGGATTCGACAATGGAAACCTCATAGGAAACATGCACAACGCTGAGAAATATTGAAGAGGAAGGAGGGTGTTATACAAGTGGTACCAAGTTGAAGTGATTACCGAGTCAAGATCGTCTGGAGGCTGCGAATAGTCTGCGGTGGAATCCTCGCCGTCCTCCTGGCTGGCGAGTGAGATGTTGTCTGCGTCGGCCAAACAAAGATGCTTCATGAGATGATTCCCTGCTGTCTCGTGGTACGGAATAACCTGAAGTCACGTTACAACATCAAACATCATGTCAGCTTGCTTTGTACCTGGAGGAGTCGAGTATTCAAAATGATTCACAAGACAAAAAGGCAACGGGCGATCCAATCGCTGTCCATTACTTTTGATCATATCGGTGAGATAGTTGCCAAGCTACTTTGTTGAACATCCTCAACAAAGACAAATAATTCCCAATGTCAACAATCAGCATACATACTTAAACTGCAATTCTGGCAAAGGTATGATCAGTTAAGGCGACGTAAATGCAGCATTGCAAAATAAAACAAATAAATAAAATTGATTTTAATTTCTTCTAATTTTGGCAGTTTTTCATCCTCTTTCTCCTCCTCATTTCATGAAAGTAAGATAAAGATGGCACTTTGGAAGATTTAAAGGGGAGGGGACATATTACATTAGCATCATATGTTGATTGTGGTATGTTACTCAAAATAATTAATTCAGCTATTTGATGCATGCTGTAAGGTTAATCGAGCTTGGCCAAATGAAACGAGCCAAGGTGTCTTTAATGAACTGGATTTTTCAAAGTACAGGTCAAACTGGCTAATTTCCCCATTTTTCTTTCCTTATTCATAGATAAGTCGATTTGGAGGACAAGACAAAGCAAGATTAACACAGTAGTAAACAAAACTGTCAGTCAGTCAGAATAATAGAGGTGTTAATTCCTCCATGACACTCATAATGCATCGCAAGCTATGGTAACTACCACCATCATGATATTCAGGTCAGGTCAGGTATGGAAGCATGTGCCAGAACATCGCGTCGCTGCGTTCCACTTTCCACCGTACTCCGGGGCCTCTCTGGCCATCCCCCAGGGAGATGCTAGGCCCATCCCATCTCCTTGAGATGCCGATCAACCTGCTGCAACCACGAGGCACGTGGTCGGCCCATTGGCCTTCTCCACTCACGAGACTCCCTCGCTGAGAGAATCTGGTGAGCAGGATATCAGCGTCAGGAAAACGAGCCACATGTCCATACAGCCGCAACTGAGCTCACGGACCATGCAGGTAACAAATTTCATCCGAGCTCTCTCAGCAACCGCTCGTTGGACACAAAATCCGACCAGCGATAGCCAAGGATTCTCCGAAGAGACCTGTACCAAAGGAATTAAGTCTCCGTCTCAGATCCTTGGTAGAGTCCAAGTCTCGCATCCATAGAGCAAGACTGGAAGCACCAAGGACCTGAAGACTCGGACTTTGTCCTCCCGCACAGGTACGGCAGTGCCCACACCCCATGATCCAGTAATTCATGACTCCTCAGGCCCGACCCAGACGTCTATTGACCTCTGACTCACACACAGCAGAGACATGAATATCACTGCCAAGGTAAGTGAATCTCTCCACGACCTCAACATCCTCACCACAAACAGACACAGACAGAAGCAGCATCCAAGATGTCAGAAAGCCTGGATCTTAGTTTTGACCCAAGAAACCCGTAATCCAGCGGCTCCGACTCCTCACATTTCCACATCATGAATATTAATGAGCTGTTTGTACATACTATTGAATTACTTGTGGGATGCTTTTGGATAAATTAGGAATGCAAGTAGTTTTTCAACATGTTAGTTATCATATAAGGGGTATTTAAAACAAGCTACAGAATCATATCAGCACTGCATCACAGCACATTCCATTTTGTCGCAGTTCACAACTCCTTAACCCTTTGAACCCCAGCGGCCATTTTACAGACCGCTATTCAAACCTCCTACCCCGAACGGCCGGATTTTTTCTTCAGGGGAGCCCAGGGTGCGGGAGCAAAGTACAAGGAGCAAAGGTTCATTAGCATGAACACCTGACACATTGTAATAACTTGTCTCCTAATTTGTCCACCGAGATTTGCAACCATGATTAGCTTTATTGGTAGTCTGCAACATATCCTTCACTCTACCCAGTCCCGAACACATTTCTCGTTGACCCCGTATATTCGTGTGCGCAGCCATATTCCCGCCATTTTCCTCAAAAACTTAAAAATATGATTAGATGAAAGGTATAGATCAAACGTAATTGTGAGTACGTGCTCGTTATTGATTGGATAATTTTGCGTGCATCAGTGAGCGGGAATTAACGAGCAATTGCTCACCCAATCGGTAAACATTCTGGGCACTGATTTTCTGTGAACGTGTTTTTAATTAACAATTATAAATTATTTCAGGAAATATCGCACTTTGAATTTTTTTTTTTTTAATTTATGCAATTCAATATCTTAAACCTGAGAAGTCAATTCTGAGCCCAAGTCGAAGCTCGGACTTCTGGGGGGGGAAAGTATCGACTTGTATGCAGAAAAATACAGGACATAAATCCATGAGTAATGGTTGGCCAATGTATTTCAGTTCAAGTCTTACCAATAAAAGGATATTATAGATTTCTAATTTTGCTGAATGTATCAGCCAAGGTTTAATTACATGCAAGCTGAGTGTATTCATAATAATGCCAAAAGGTAAATATGACAGTAAGTCAAATTAGTATTAAATAATCAGGTTATACAAGTGGTTAAATAACAAATTAATCACTTTACAAATGCTCGATTTAAAGATATAGCACAGATCTGATTTACAGCAGTAAACAGATTTTTTTTATTTTTTATTTTTTGCGATTGCACAAACTGATCACTTTTGTCATTTTTGGAAAAAGGATCACATTTTGCTGAGTCTGTTGTCTCAAATATTTCTATACAGGTGGATTTCAAGTCTGCTATCCACTGCCACCTCCTGTTCTCTCCCATTTTCCACTACTAGGCTTTACTAGACCCTGCTGAGACCTGTATGTTCCCTCCCCTCTCTTGCAATCCTCTCCTTGTTGCTGTCGTTTATCCATTTCTTGTTGTCCACTGTTATCTGTCGATCCATTGCCCCACGTTGTTGAGCTCTTCCCCCTACCTGCCACTAAAAACAAAAACAGAGCAACTCAACCAAACTCGACAGCATAATGGTTAGAGCGTCCATTCTGGGTCTGGGAGGTCAGTAGTTCGAACCCGCCGGGCCGATCACAACAAATGGTACGTACTGCTTCCTTGGTCGACACTCAGCATTTAAAGGATAAAGCCACGACAACCAACCAACCAAAGCGCAGGCTTTGATGGGCCTAATGGCCTCCTTCTGAGTTCTTCCATGTAAGGAAAACACACACATATATATATATATATATATATATATATATATATATAATATATATTATATTTTCGTTTTTTAAAGGCTTTGCTCGCAAAACAGTTGCATAGTTCTGCCTGTTTGGCAGGACTTAGTCGAGCTGCAGCCTCCTACATTTCCATAGGACTGTACTGCAGCCAATACCAGGAGATAATTAAATTCTCAATTCTATAGGAATGGTCAGCACAATAATTTGACAGCAATCGGCAAGGTGACCGGTATCCTAAAATTATGTCGAATGGGGGCAGAGTTTCAACTTATTTTGCCCAGATGGCCAAATATGTTATTTTTTCTTACTAATTACCTCTGCCACCAAAGGTGGTTGGAGGTTATGTTTTCTCCCCTGTTTGTTTATCTGTGTGTGAGCAGGATATCTCAAAAATTTATTATATCGATGGATTTGGATGAAACTTGTGGACAGGTTAGGTGTGCGACAAGGACAAATTCATTAGATTTTGGTGAGGATCCGGACTGTGGATCGGGATACTAGAATTTTTAAAGTGATTCTTCACCATTGAGAGATGTGGCCAAAATGATATTCAACATGATATCTCAAAAAGTTGTGGATAGATTATAACAAAAAATATGAGCCAATGACATCATTAAATGTACCAATAAACCAATATTATAGCAAATACCTATTTTGGGACACAACCCTCCCCTCCCCCCTGTTAAACCCCGTAGCCCCCAATTAAAAAAAGCATGAACAAACTTCAGTACATCAGGGTGATGAAGGTGTGGTCGTTTCATCAAAATCATGTTTGTAGTTTCTGAGAAGAAAGCAAATTACATTTTGAGGAGGGGGGGGGGGAACGCATACCCCTTTAGACCACAAAGTTTATATGTCATGAAAAAACTTTGGTACATCACGGGTGATGAAGGTGGTGGTCAAGTTTCATGGAAATTGTTGTGTGTCGTTTCTGAGAAGAAAGCAAATACCTTTTTTGGGGGACAACCTCCCCCCCCTAGAATCCCTTAGACCCCGACTTTTTTTAATTCCATGAAGAAATTTTGGTACATCATGGGTGGTGCAAGTTTTTGGTCAACTTTCATCAGAATGCGTGTGTAGTTTCTGAGAAGAAAGTGAATACCTATTTTAGGGGACAACCCCCTAATCCCCTAGGGCACGATTTTTTTTAATGCCGTGAACAAACTTTGTACATATTGTGGTGATGAAGGTGGGTCAAGTTTCATCGAAATTGTGTCTGTAGTTCAGAGAAGAAGTTGAAAGTGTTTATGGACGGAGAGACAGACGACGTACCATCCATAAGCTACCCAGAACTACGTTCCGGGTGAGCTAACTAGGTGGATGAGTTGGTTAGGTGACAAGGACAAAGCGATTAGATTTTGCTTTAGGTCCAGATGCAGATATGGCCTATCTAGTGGGATTACAAAACATAAACTGTTCAGTTTGGCGGAGGTATGCGCTCTACCGAGTGCTGTTGTAATTAGCTTTGCTGTCACATGAAATGATGTAAAATACCATATTATTCAGTTGACTCTGTTTATAGATCTGGAGGCTGCTAGCATGAAAGACATTGGCCATTCATGACAGGACACCATATAATCGATGCCTCCTGTGTGTCGACCGAGTTACCGTTTTTGAGGAAGTTTCGCAGTCTTGACTCAGTTCACTCCCTGGTGTAAAGTCCACTGTGTAGCAGGTGTCCAACCAGAGGTGCAGGATGTCCATTGTTCGCTGACAGACCCTTGACGAGTTGACTGTATAAACCCTGGGTGGAGATAAACTAGTGCTTATGAAAAATAATTCCTCGATTCATATTTACCATTGTAACTCATCACTGTATGATAATAATTTCATCAAAGTAACCACATCATTAAGTAGATCATGTGCTGAATGTTGAACACAACAGTATGGACAAATCGTTCAGCATATACAAGTAACATGTTGAAGGCATGCAAGACAATGAGGCTTACCGTCAGCCTGATAAAATTGCTCACTGATGAAAGCCAAGAGTGTTCTGCCGTCACAAAATAGCGAAACACAAAAATGAAATGATGCAGTAGCCCTGAACGATCGCATGTCTGACAAAGAGATTGGGCAAAAGATGCCATTTGTTACGGCAAACATTTTTTGACAATCGTATAAGTAAAGTAATAAAGCATTTAAGGCAAATTTAAAGAAATGTTTGTTTATGAAAACTTATTTACTTTTATATAATAATCTAAATATATAAAAGCCCTGTGAATTTATTCCCCCGTCACGCACGAAGTGACCTCACGTTCCGGAAGTGGCGTCATGTTTGTCACTGAAAAGGAGCACATGCAATATTAATGTTTCCACTCGGAAAGGTGAAGTTTATGCCATCCAAACGTTTACCACATGCATCTTAATTTTGGGTTGATTTACTTGACCATTGCGGTTGTTTTCACAATGAGGACGCTAGAGGTGAGATTCTAGCTTAATAGTTTTTATCTGCAGTAATAAAATATATATACAGGTGAGCAATTTTACTGGGTCATTTGAAATTCCGTTATCATTTTGGAAAATAAATATAGTTCTAAAATAATCACACTGACTTTATGAAATAAAAGTAAATCCACAAGTCTGGGAGTTATGGTTTTTTTAACAACTGTGCTGTCATGGTGGTGATTCTCTTGGCCCTGTCATTTTTGATGAGCTTTATACGAGTAATCAAAAATATAATATAATTATTATTATTATTATAACGGTTGCCCTCCGTAGTCGAAAATGGCTGCTTATATGAAACATGTCAACTATCTGGTGAACTTTTTTTCATAGTGCTGAAGCTGCTGCCCAGACGCAACCACAGCATTTGGTTTCACCCTGGTATCAGGAGTGTCAACAAGATCAGACTACTTGCTACAGGCAGTTATGGCGGGAATTTGTAATTGTTCAGGGTGATGGTGACAAATCGCTTACTGTTCACAAAAGTCACCGTGAGATCTATATCATCCACAACGATCAGTGCTGGCAGACAGATCCTCGGCTTAACGTCCTTCTGAGGGCCGACGCAATGAAACACCAGCGTGACAGTTTGCAGCTGGGGTCGAGATTCAAACTCAGATTAGACAGAGGTGAGTGCACATGCCTCGAAGCTATCCTGCCAGCCTTTTCCTTTATACTGTAATTTGATACATTTCATTAACACATATAACTGTCAAGGAAAAGTAGATAGCAGAAATGGTAACAAGAAGAATATTGACAACAGTGTAAAAATATGTGAAACAACAAGGACTAACATCCTTTAACTTGTGGGATTTATTTATCTGAGGGGTAATGACCAACCACTTCCTGTTCTCTTTCTACAAACCGACATTCCCAAAATAATGAAAAACCCTGAATTGAATGCTTGTGTTAAAACCACCATATTTGGTCTGCTCGCCTCAGTGGTCTACTCTGCAATGTCAGACAATATGTAAAATACGACACTACGAATGTGCGACTGTAACAAGGTTTTCCAAAAAATATTCTCAACATTTATTTGGGGAATCTAAAGAGATTTTCTCATTGGATCTTATGAGAAACACACAGGAGATATTTTTTTTAAGATCTCAAAAAACTGAGTGTTTGATGGGTTATTAGATTTAATAAGGTACATAATAAAGTTTAATGATGTGTTGACATGTTATTGCGTTGATAATCATACAATATATCGTTTGAGAAGTGTCTGTTTGTTTATGTGTCTGTTTGTTTTGACTTCTATGCATTCCAAGACCGCTGAACAGCACAGGAGGGTTTTATGAGACAAAACATTCCATAGCACCGGGATTCAGGATACGGGAGGAGGGCGGGAAAGGGGGGGGTGCAGATCTCTCGTAACTAGCGCTGCTCCCCGTGGGGGTGTTTGCATGTTTGTTTGACTTCTATGTACTTTTGAACTGCTGGATGGAATGAGTTTAAAGCTGGTGGGTATACTCACAGGATGTACAAGTCAGTTGTTTGTGGTTTAAAAAAAAAATTATATTATTGGGGTTCAAGGTGGAGGGAGTTCTCTCTGTGTAAATGTTGTATCATCGTGCCACCTTATGGAAGCCAAAATAAAATACGTTATCGTCATAACATCGTAAAAGTTGGGGA
Source organism: Eptatretus atami (assembly GCA_035128595.1). Classification (NCBI taxonomy): domain Eukaryota; kingdom Metazoa; phylum Chordata; class Myxini; order Myxiniformes; family Myxinidae; genus Eptatretus; species Eptatretus atami. The sequence goes on from CM068963.1 coordinate 98,826,010, forward strand.
ATGAACCCATCCATAAGGCCAGGTCCTTTGCTAGTCCTTTCTTTTCCAAAGTGTAATTTCCTTCCAGATATCTTTTGAAATTGAGTAAAGGGCTTAGAGAAACACTCCAGAATATAAAACAAATGCAGGTTATAATCAACCTCCTGTTGCACCTGATATCAAAAATATTTCATCTCAGAGCAAGCTGGCAGCATAACCTATAGGTATGTACACTTGCCTCGAAGCCGTCTAGCCGGTTCGAATCTCGGCCCGACTACAAACTGTCATCCTGGTGTTCGTGGGCAGGCGAGGCATCATTGTGTGCACAGTCCTTATAAAGATGGGCTTAAAACTGGACATCCCATCTGCCGCATTAGTTGGTGGATGTTAATGATCCCACAGTGTGCTTCAGGAAGAGTAGTTGAACATCGCTGGCAACCTGAAAGAAGTACAAATTCCTTTTGTAACGTGCAGGGCACTGCCTCAGCAGTACTGCGGCACCCTCACAAGAACCGATGCTTACCTGCAGCCATGTGCTGCATATGAACGATGACGACAATGAAGATGCTGATTTCAGATTAAAGCAAATAAAAGTTGTGCAAAATATAGTGGAAGGTAAAAATTAGGATTATATATGCTTCAAAAACATCATTTTAGGAGTGTCAATTATGAATATATGCTTGAAAGCTTGTGCAAACCTCACGTTTCATTAAACGTTTTTTGTATAATGAATGGTCTACCTGGAGTACAAGTATGCCATGAGTCCAAGTGGGGTCCCAGAAATTACGACATCAAGAGCTGATTCATCAAGACTGTTGTCCTGTAAAACGAGACCATATTCGTCGAGGCTGGAGTCAGGACATTGGGGTGGAAACAGTTTGGGAAGGATGTGCCTCTCCAGTCCATATGCATTCACCATCAAGAGCTGTAGAGGATTCAGACAGCTTGGTACATCAGCTTGAACAAGAGAGGAATAAGCAAAACAATTGCCCATTAAGGATGATTAAGGGGCAAAAATACATTTTTTGATGCAAAAAAAAATGGTGGAAATCTGCCAGTTAGTCACAGTAATATTGATATTACAATGAATATATTATTATTATTATTATCCCGCCCCCGGAGGAGGGAGCGGGATATTGTAATCGTCCGGTTTGTTATCTTGCCAAACAAGTTTTTGCAAGATCTGTTACTTGGTAAGTTTGTTTGTTTGTTTGTTTGTCTGTAATCATTGGATTTTTCACCTTTATATCACTCTGTAGAGCACAATTCTCATCGGAAACTCTTGTGGGTACACATATCGTAGTATTGTTACAATACCCTTCAGCACACATAAAGGTCAAGGTCAAGGTCAAAGGTCAAGGTCACTTTGCGGTAAATCATGGAGGTCGCCGAAACCTTATTTTTTGAGTAATTTTAATCGATCATCTCCAAACTTTATGGGAATGTAGTATATGGTCTGGCGCTCAGCTGATTAGTTTTTGGTGGCGATTGGCCTGACCTTCATGGTTAGCGCCTTAAGGTCGAAATATTTTGACCCACCAAGTCAAATTTTGAAATCTTAGTACCATATCGTGTAATACCTCAAATTGAACACCTCGATGATGCTTTCTAGATATGTCAAGCTTGAGACATTATGACGTCATTTGGGTGACGTTATGAGGCAAACGCATATTTTCATGGTTACTCTGTAGAACGATTCTCATCGGAATCTCTCGTAGGCAGATATTCCTCAAGGAGTCGCTCCTGGTGGATAGCAGCTCTGTTCACCTCAGTGTGACCTTAAAGAAAGTCACACGTGGTCACCTTTTGGCAAGATACGGGTCACCCTGCGGGTGACATTGGTTTTTATTGTCTGTTTTTTGTCTGTCTGTTAGCAACTTTACGGCAAAACGGCTTTAGCAAACACTATCAAATTTAATTGACAGGTGGGCAATGAACCTTGGACGACCCATTAACTTTGGTCAATTGATCAAAGGTCAAGGTCAAGGTCACGAAAAGATCAAAATCGTTTTTTCGCCCATAACTTCGTCAAAAATGATCTTAATTTACTTCAAACTAAGCTTATAGTGAACCTTATTCTATTTGTCACTTAGAATCCTACCCATTCCTATAGTGAAAATCATATTTGTTGAAGATTGGTCGGGAGTCAGAAATTTTGGGGGTCATGGTCATCAGTCAAAATTACAAATTTTCCATTAAAACTAAAACATGGTTACGAAATACAACTTTACGGGGAAAACGGGCTGGCTCAAATACTGTCAAATTGTATCCACAGGGTGGTAATGAACCTCGGACGACCCATTAACTTTTGGGTCCAATTAGGTCAAAGGTCAAGGTCAGGTCACGAAAAGTCAAAATCGTTTTTCACTCATAACTTCGTCAAAAATGGTTTAATTGACTTCAAACTAAGACTAAAATATTCCTTATTCTATTCCTTATAATCAACATTCAGGTTAAGTATGTATCAAATTTAAATTTGATCCCCAAAATAACTTTATGCCTTAAATGTGCGGTTGTTGTGCCTGGCACCCTTGTTAAAGTAGATTTTCTACATATTTCTTCAATCCATATATATAATATATATTATATATATATATATATATATATATATATATATATATATATATATATAGATAAATAGATAGAGAAGTATACATACAGGGGGCTGCAAAAGAGGTATACAGTAATGATATACTATTACATTCCTTACTGATATACCTACTTTTGCAGCCCCCTGTATATAGATAGACATATATATATATATATAGA
>CM068963.1:98831199-98850663 GCA_035128595.1 Eptatretus atami
CCCGCCCTCCTCCCCGTATCCTGAATCCCGGTGGCTATGGAATGTTTTGTCTCATAAAACCCTCCTGTGCCTGTTCAGCGGTCTTGGAATGCATAGAAGTCAAACAAACAGACACATAAACAAACAGACACTTCTCAAACGATATATTGTATGATTATCAACGCAATAACATGTCAACACATCATTAAACTTTATTATGTACCTTATTAAATCTATAACCCATCAAACACTCAGTTTTTTGAGATCTTAACAAAAAATATCTCCTGTGTGTTTCTCATAAGATCCAATGAGAAAATCTCTTTAGATTCCCCAAATAAATGTTGAGAATATTTTTTGGAAAACCTTGTTACAGTCGCACATTCGTAGTGTCGTATTTTACATATTGTCTGACATTGCAGAGTAGACCACTGAGCGAGCAGACCAAATATGGTGGTTTTAACACAAGCATTCAATTCAGGGTTTTTCATTATTTTGGGAATGTCGGTTTGTAGAAAGAGAACAGGAAGTGGTTGGTCATTACCCCTCAGATAAATAAATCCCCACAAGTTAAAGGATGTTAGTCCTTGTTGTTTCACATATTTTTACACTGTTGTCAATATTCTTCCTTGTTACCATTTCCTGCTATCTCTACTTTTCCTTGACAGTTATATGTGTTAATGAAATGTATCAAAATTACAGTATAAAGGAAAAGGCTGGCAGGATAGCTTCGAGGCATGTGCACTCACCTCTGTCTAATCTGAGTTTGAATCTCGACCCAGCTGCAAACTGTCACGCTGGTGTTTCACATTGCGTCGGCCCTCAGAAGGACGTTAAGCCAGAGGATCTGTCTGCCAGCACTGATCGTTGGTGGATGATATAGATCTCACGGTGACTTTTGTGAACAGTAAGCGATTTGTCACCATCACCCTGAACAAATTACAAATTCCCGCCATAACTGCCTGTAGCAAGTAGTCTGATCTTGTTTGACACTCCCTGATACCAGGTGAAACCAAATGCTGTGGTTGCCGTCTGGGCAGCAGCTTCAGCACTATGAAAAAAAGTTCACCAGATAGTTGACATGTTTCATATAAGCAGCCATTTTCGACTACGGAGGGCAACCGTTATAATAATAATAATAATTATTATTATTTTGATTACTCGTATAAAGCTCATCAAAAATGACAGGGCCAAGAGAATCACCACCATGACAGCACAGTTGTTAAAAACCATAACTCCCAGACTTGTGGATTTACTTTTATTTCATAAAGTACAGTGTGATTATTTTAGAACTATATTTATTTTCCAAAATGATAACGGAATTTCAAATGACCCAGTAAAATTGCTCACCTGTATATATATTTTTACTGCAGATAAAAACTATTAAGCTAGAATCTCACCTCTAGCGTCCTCATTGTGAAAACAACCGCAATGGTCAAGTAAATCAACCCAAAATTAAGATGCATGTGGTAAACGTTTTGGATGGCATAACTTCACCTTTCCCGAGTGGAAACATTAATATTGCATGTGCTCCTTTTCAGTGACAAACATGACGCCACTTCCGTGAACGTGAGGTCACTTCGTGCGTGACGGGGGAATAAATTCACAGGGCTTTTATATATTTAGATTATTATATAAAGTAAATAAGTTTTCATAAACAAAACATTTCTTTAAATTTGCCTTAAATGCTTTATTACTTTACTTATACGATTGTCAAAAAATGTTTGCCGTAACAAATGGCATCTTTTGCCCAATCTCTTTGTCAGACATGCGATCGTTCAGGGCTACCTGCATCATTTCATTTTTGTGTTTCGCTATTTTGTGACGGCAGAACACCTCTTGGCTTTCATCAGTGAGCAATTTTATCAGGCTGCACGGTAAGCCTCATTGTCTTGCATGCCTTCAACATGTTACTTGTATATGCTGAACGATTTGTCCATACTGTTGTGTTCAACATTCAGCACATGATCTACTTAATGATGTGGTTACTTTGATGAAATATTATTATCATACAGTGATGAGTTACAATGGTAAATATGAATCGAGGAATTTATTTTTCATAAAGCACTAGTTTATCTCCACCCAGGGTTTATACAGTCAACTCGTCAAGGGTCTGTCAGCGAACAATGGACATCCTGCACCTCTGGTTGGACACCTGCTACACAGTGGACTTTACACCAGGGAGTGAACTGGAGTCAAGACTGCGAAACTTCCTCCAAAACACGGTAACTCGGTCGACACCACAGGAGGCATCGATTATATGGTGTCCTGTCATGAATGGCCAATGTCTTTCATGCTAGCAGCCTCCAGATCTATAAACAGAGTCAACTGACATAATATGGTATTTTACATCATTTCATGTGACAGCAAAGCTAATTACAACAGCACTCGGTAGAGCGCATACCTCCGCCAAACTGAACAGTTTATGTTTTGTATCCCACTGATAGGCCATATCTGCATCTGGACCTAAAGCAAAATCTAATCGCTTTGTCCTTGTCACCTAACCAACTCATCCACCTAGTTAGCTCACCCGGAACGTAGTTCTGGGTAGCTTATGGGATGGTACGTCGTCTGTCTCTCCGTCCATAAACACTTTCAACTTCTTCTCTGAAACTACAGACACAATTTCGATGAAACTTGACCCCAACCTTCATCACCCAATATGTACCAAAGTTTGTTCACGGCATTAAAAAAAAATCGTGCCCTAGGGGGGATTAGGGGGGTTGTCCCCTAAAATAGGTATTCACTTTCTTCTCAGAAACTACACACGCAATTCTGATGAAAGTTGACCAAAACTTGCACCACCCATGATGTACCAAAATTTCTTCATGGAATTAAAAAAAAGTCGGGGTCTAAGGGATTCTAGGGGGGGGGAGGTTGTCCCCCAAAAAAGGTATTTGCTTTCTTCTCAGAAACGACACAAACAATTTCCATGAAACTTGACCACCACCTTCATCACCCGTGATGTACCAAAGTTTTTTCATGACATTATAAACTTTGTGGTCTAAAGGGGTATGCGTTTCCCCCCCCCCCCCCCCTCAAAAAATGTATTTGCTTTCTTCTCAGAAACTACACACATGATTTTGATGAAACGACCACAACCTTCATCACCCTGATGTACTGAAGTTTGTTCATGCTTTTTTTTAATTGGGGGCTACGGGGGTTTACAGGGGGGAGGGGAGGGGGTTGTGTCCCCAAAATAGGTATTTGCTATAATATTGGTTTATTGGTACATTTTATGATGTCATTGGCTCATATTTTTTGTTATAATCTATCCACAACTTTTTGAGATATCATGTTGAATATCATTTTTGGCCACATCTCTCAATGGTGAAGAATCACTTTAAAAATTCTAGTATCCCGATCCAGATCCGGATCCTCACCAAAATCTAATGAATTTGTCCTTGTCGCACACCTAACCTGTCCACCAAGTTTCATCCAAATCCATCGATATAATAAATTTTTGAGATATCCTGCTCACACACAGATAAACAAACAGGGGAGAAAACATAACCTCCAACCACCTTTGGTGGCAGAGGTAATTAGTAAGAAAAATAACATTATTTGGCCATCTGGGCAAAATAAGTTGAAACTCTGCCACCCATTCGACATAATTTTAGGATACCGGTCACCTTGCCGATTGCTGTCAAATTATTGTGCTGACCATTCCTATAGAATTGAGAATTTAATTATCTTCCTGGTATTGGCTGCAGTACAGTCCTATGGAAATGTAGGAGGCTGCAGCTCGACTAAGCTCCTGCCAAACAGGCAGAATCTATGCAACTGTTTTGCGAGCAAAGCCTTTAAAAAAACGAATATATATATATATATATATATATATATATATATATATATATATATATATATATGTGTGTGTTTTCCCTTACATGGAAGAACTCAGAAGGAGGCCATTAGGCCCATCAAAGCCTGCGCTTTGGTTGGTTGGTTGTCTGTGCTTTATCCTTTAAATGCTGAGTGTCGACCAAGGAAGCAGTACGTACCATTTTGTTGTGACTCGGCCCGGCGGGGTTCGAACTACTGACCTCCCAGACCCAGAATGGACGCTCTAACCATTATGCTGTCGAGTTTGGTTGAGTTGCTCTGTTTTTGTTTTTAGTGCAGGTAGGGGGAAGAGCTCAACAACGTGGGGCAATGGATCGACAGATAACAGTGGGACAACAAGAAATGGATAAACGACAGCAACAAGGAGAGGAATTGCAAGAGAGGGGAGGGAACATACAGGTCTCAGCAGGGTCTAGTAAAGCCTAGTAGTGGAAATGGGAGAGAACAGGAGGTGGCAGTGGATAGCAGACTTGAAATCCACCTGTATAGAAATATTTGAGACAACAGACTCAGCAAAATGTGATCCTTTTTCCAAAATGACAAAAGTGATCAGTTTGTGCAATCGCAAAAAATAAAAAATAAAAAAAATCTGTTTACTGCTGTAAATCAGATCTGTGCTATATCTTTAAATCGAGCATTTGTAAAGTGATTAATTTGTTATTTAACCACTTGTATAACCTGATTATTTAATACTAATTTGACTTACTGTCATATTTACCTTTTGGCATTATTATGAATACACTCAGCTTGCATGTAATTAAAACCTTGGCTGATACATTCAGCAAAAATTAGCAAATCTATAATATCCTTTTATTGGTAAGACTTGAACTGAAATACATTGGCCAACCATTACTCATGGATTTATGTCCTGTATTTTTCTGCATACAAGTCGATACTTTCCCCCACCCAGAAGTCCGAGCTTCGACTTGGGCTCAGAATTGACTTCTCAGGTTTAAGATATTGAATTGCATAAATTAAAAAAAAAAAAATTCAAAGTGCGATATTTCCTGAAATAAATTATATAATTGTTAATTTAAAACACGTTCACAGAAATCAGTGCCCAGAATGTTTACCGATTGGGTGAGCAATTGCTCGTTAATCCGCTCACTGATGCACGCAAAATTATCCAATCAATAACGAGCACGTACTCACCAATTACGTTTGATCTATACCTTTCAATCCTAATCATATTTTAAGTTTTTTGAGGAAAATGGCGGGAATATGGCTGCGCACACGAAATACGGGGTCAACGAGAAATGTGTTCGGGACTGGCGTAGAGTGAAGGATATGTTGCAGACTACCAATAAAGCTAATCATGGTTGCAAATCTCGGTGGACAAATTAGGAAGACAAGTTATTACAATGTGTCAGGTGTTCATGCTAATGAACCCTTTGCTCCTTGTACTTTTGGCTCCCGCACCCTGGGCTCCCTGAAGAAAAATCCGGCCGTTCGGGGGTATGGAGGTTTGAATAGCGGTCTGTAAAATGGCCGCTGGGGTTCAAAGGGTTAAGGAGTTGTGAACTGCGACAAAATGGAATGTGCTGTGATGCAGTGCTGATAATGATTCTGTAGCTTGTTTTAAATACCCCTTTATATGATAACTAACATGTTGAAAAACTACTTGCATTCCTAATTTATCCAAAATGTCATCCCACAAAGTAATTCAAATAGTATGTACAAAACAGCTCATTAATATTCATGATGTGGAAATGTGAGGAGTCGGAGCCGCTGGGATTACGGGTTTCTTGGGTCAAAACTAAGATCCAGGCTTTCGGTGACATCTTGGATGCTGCTGTCCTGTCTGTGTCTGTTTGTGGTGAGGATGTTGAGGTCGTGGAGAGATTCACTTACCTTGGCAGTGATATTCATGTCTCTGCTGGCTGTGAGTCAGAGGTCAATAGACGTCTGGGTCGGGCCTGAGGAGTCATGAATTCACTGGATCATGGGGTGTGGCGCTGCCGGTACCTGTGCGGGAGGACTAAAGTCCAAGTCTTCAGGTCCTTGGTGCTTCCAGTCTTGCTCTATGGATGCGAGACTTGGACTCTCACCAAGGATCTGAGACGGAGACTTAATTCCTTTGGTACCAGGTCTCTTCGGAGAATCCTTGGCTATCGCTGGTCGGATTTTGTGTCCAACGAGCGGTTGCTGAGAGAGACTCGGATGAAATTTGTTACCTGCATGGTCCGTGAGCGTCAGTTGCAGCTGTATGGACATGTGGCTCGTTTTCCTGACGCTGATCCTGCTCACCAGATTCTCTCAGCGAGGGAGTCTCGTGAGTGGAGGAGGCCAATGGGCCGACCACGTGCCTCGTGGTTGCAGCAGGTTGATCGGCATCTCAAGGAGATGGGGATGGGCCTAGCATCTCCCTGGGGGATGGCCAGACAGAGGCCCCTGGAGTGTACGGTGGAAAGTGGACGCAGCGACGCGATGTTCTGGCACATGCTTCCATACCTGACCTGACCTGAATATTCATGATGGTGGTAGTTACCATAGCTTGCGATGCATTATGAGTGTCATGGAGGAATTAACACCTCTATTATTCTGACTGACTGACAGTTTTGTTTACTACTGTGTTAATCTTGCTTTGTCTTGTCCTCCAAATCGACTTATCTATGAATGAAGGAAAGAAAAATGGGGAAATTAGCCAGTTTGACCTGTACTTTGAAAAATCCAGTTCATTAAAGACACCTTGGCTCGTTTCATTTGGCCAAGCTCGATTAACCTTACAGCATGCATCAATATGCTGAATTAATTATTTTGAGTAACATACCAACATCAACATATGATGCTAATGTAATATGTCCCCTCCCCCTTTAAGATCTTCCAAAGTGCCATCTTTATCTTACTTTCATGAAATGAGGAGGAGAAAGAGGATGAAAAACTGCCAAAATTAGAGAAATGTAAAATCAATTTTATTTATTTGTTTTATTTTGCCAATGCTGCATTTACGTCGCCCTTAACTGATCATACCTTTGCCAGAATTGCAGTTTAAGTATGTATGCTGATTGTTGACATTGGGAATATCTTGTCTTTGTTGAGGATGTTCAACAAATGTAGCTTGGCAACTATCTCACCGATATGATCAAAAGTAATGGACCAGCGATTGATCGCCCGTTGCCTTTTTTGTCTTGTGAATCAATTTTGAATACTCGACTCCTCAGGTACAAAGCAAGCTGACATGATGTTTGATGTTGTAACGTGACTTCAGGTTATTCCGTACCACGAGACAGCAGGGAATCATCTCATGAAGCATCTTTGTTTGGCCGACGCAGACAACATCTCACTCGCCAGCCAGGAGGACGCGGAGGATTCCACCGCAGACTATTCGCAGCCTCCAGACGATCTTGACTCGGTAATCACTTCACTTGGTACCAACTTGTATAACACCCTCCTTCCTCTTCAATATTTCTCAGCGTTGTGCATGTTTCCTATGAGGTTTCCATTGTCGGAATCCTCTAAACTATAACTGTGCCATTAAGTGCAAAGCTCTTTGATGAATCGATAAATAAGTCTTGCAAAACGTAGAACTAAACAGTTTTATGAGAATCAGTAAGTATAACTTGAAAATAGTGCCACCTCTTCAAGTCATATCCATGTAGACATTCAAATGCGAGATAAAACAGACATGATTGTGCATAAGGGGAGAGTGGCAATATGGACCCCAAGAAATGCATTGCCATAGAAAAATAAAGGCTTTAGATTTGTTCTTTAAAGGCTTTCCTGATGTTTACGTTTTGGTTCTCACACTGAATCACAAGTATCACCTTTCAGATTCTTCATCACGGTTGCCCTTTTTAGCTGAAGATGGCCTTTCACATGTGACAGGCGAACGACCTGGAAGGTGAATTTGTTTACAGTGTGAGAGCTGCTGAACTAGACAATCACCACACTCTGAAATGGCAAGCAGTGTAACCTGGGATATCCAAAACCAGATATCACGTACTACCCTCAGTTCTAGGCAGGAACTTGGAATTTGTTTTGGGTGGAGGTGATGACTCTTTATGAAGGACATCATGGGATCTTTAACATCCACCACCTAATGCCGGCAGATGGGACACCCATTTAACGTCCATCCGAGGGACGGTAGACACATCGATGAATCACCCTGTCAGGGAAACACCAGAATGACCGTGTTTAAAGGTGGGTTGGGATTTAAATCCAGGCTGAACAGCTACATTTCAATTTCCTCTCACTCGTGAAGAAACTTTTTAATATCCGTTTTAACTTGAAGATGCATTATAATAACTTTGTGATTTATCTCATTGTACTTCACACTCTCTTCAGATCGTATATTGAAAGTAGAAAATAAAGTTTGTTTTATCTCTTCGTTGTCTATAAGAAGCCTGGTGTTGGCTTAACGGTTAAAGTGGCTGGCTTAAGATCTTAGGGTCTTGAGTTCAAGCTCCTGTTGTGCATTTGAAAAAAAGCATCAGGTGGGTTGACTCAGCCTGTTATCCTTCTGAGGTCGGAAAAATGAGTACCAGCTTACTGGTAGCAGGGACACTGCATCAGCAGCACAGCCGCGTTTCCAGAAAATTATGCAACCAGCAGCCAGAGTCTGCATACGAAACAGCAACAACATTATCTATAAGCATACTGATTTTGCAATTAATCAATATATTTAGACTTATTTTCAGGATTGCAAGCATATTGCTTCCATAACCGATTACGTGAATACACTACACCCGGACACCGGAACTTGGGGGTTCCGCGTATTCGCGGCTTTTTTCTTTTTCCACGAGCCATGAGCATAACACAGTTATAAAACATATCTTCCATGAGCCATGCACAAAGCAACTGGATGTGCGTACAGTACCAAACCGTACATATGCAAAAAACATCTTCCACGAGCTACGAACATGACCTGCTTCCTGGTCATGGTCTGTACATACTGTATTGTAGCTTCGTGGGATAGACATCGTTTCATGGGACGTCTCACCATATGCACTTTAAACATACGGCACTGTATGTACTGTATTGTAGCTTTGCGGGATAAACATAGTTTTACGGGATGTCTCACCATGTGCACTTTCAATGTACAGGACTGTATGTACTGTGTTGTAGCTTCGCAGTATGTCTCACCAATGTAACACGTCATTCCCCATGACGCCATCCCCTGTGAGTTACTTGCAGAATGAAAAAAATTACAGCATCTATTGATGTATCCAGTAATTACCAGGTCGCCACATGGGGATATTACATAATGGAAACATTCAGCGCATCTTAGTATAAATCACCATCATGCTACAAACAGCACCATCTGAGCAGTTACATTTTCAAAATGCTCAGCATAATCTACCTGTAGATAGGAAAGGCATCATGCCCTGTGAGTTAAAGAATGGAAACGTTCAGCATATCTATTTATGTAATTAGCAGCTGGCTACATACGGACTAATTACACAATGGCATTGCTCACCACATCTATTATCAGCTGCTGAATACAGCATCACCAGTAAAAAAAATCCCCCACAAACAATGCGCAAATGACTCACCCTGACGTAACAATGACAATGGCAAAACACTCGCGGATTTTACCCGGACACTCGCGGATTTTACCGGACACTCGCGGATTTTACCCACACTCGCGGATTTTACCCGACACTCGCGGATTTTACCCCGACACTCGCGGATTTTACCCGGACACTCGCGGATTTTACCCGACACTCGCGGATTTACCCGGACACTCGCGGATTTTACCCGGACACTCGCGGATTTTACCCGGACACTCGCGATTTTACCCGGACATCGCGATTTACCCGAACTCGCGAATTTTACCCGGACACTCGCGGATTTTACCGGACACTGCGGATTTTACCCGGACACTCGCGGATTTTACCCGGACACTCGCGATTTACCCGGACACTCGCGGATTTTACCCGGACACTCGCGGATTTTACCCGGACACTTGCGGATTTTCGTCTATTTCCACAGCATTTTCCTGCATTTTTGTGAGATTTTCCCCAACATTCACGATTTTTCGTGGATTGGGAAATCCCTGGAACCTATCCCCCCCCCCCCATTTCCCATTGAAACAATGCCCCCACATTTGCAGTTTCAACATTCGCGGGTTTTCCAGAATGTATCCCTGCAAAATTCGGGGGTCCTGGTGTAGTTAGAAATGTTCATGGTTTAAAACTCTTCAAAGCAATTTTGCTGTTTGTAATATTTTCTATAATTTCAAAAATGTCATTCATATTTGTTATCGTTTCAACGCATCTCACTCTCTTTTGCTGGTGAATATTTCACGCATTCTCCTTTTCATCGATGGTTCAGATCACCTTGACGGCACCATCGGCGAGTTTAGAGAATGCCTCAGAGACCCGAGGTATGATTGGCTGCCTTGGGATTTTCCGCCGTTTGTCCGGAGGACCCCTTGGAAATGGGAAGCAAGGTACCACATGCGATGCAGATGAAGAGTTCCAACCTGTCAATAAAAGCTTTGCCAGTCCGCATGGTAGCTTATACTTGGGCCACTACACGGCAATGCAACTGGCTTTTCAACTCACTCTTATGGAGGAGGTATGTGATTGGCTTTACTGCCTGTTAGTTTTGTTCAGTGGATCAAATGGAATATGTTTCACCATTATTGCTGAATAAGTTATTGCAAACCCAAATTATATGGATGCGGATTCATACTTGTGGCTGTGATGTAACACAAGGAACTTGGAAACTATAATTTAGAAACGACACAATTCATACTGCAGTGTTTCATGCAACATCATATTCTGGAGACGAGACAAACACAACCAATGCATCTTTGCTGAAATTTGTGATTCGCATGTTTCAGCAATGTTGTGTTTTTTAGCATACAAACCTGCATTGTCTTGTATTGTTTTGCAAAACCTTTTTCAAAAAACTACTGCTCAGAGCAATTTTCCCAACGGCAAATTTACAGCTACGAATCATGAATTCTGCCCATTGTACGTGTAACCATTGTATGTGTACTGCCAATTCATCTGAGCTCTGCAAGGCTTAGGTCACATCCCCTGCCCTCCTTACCTTCTCCAAAAGATTTTGGCAGATTAAAACTGGTATCTCGACCAAAGTAGCACCAAAAAGAGCTGCTGAGAGTGGATTTAACCCTTAGATGCATAAGTGGGTCAAAAATGACCCAGTTTGGCTGTTTTCTTGCATTATCTTTTTGCACTCATGCATCTAAGGGTTAAGGAGGTGAAAACTAGCATATTTGGACAAATTCATGAGGAAATGGGCTGTTTTCACACATTTAAACTGATACTTCTGCTTGTTGCTGTTTATCAATGTGAAACAACATTTCTGAATCTTATAATTTATACTACATACGTAAATATTGCAAAATTCCTCCTCCTCCTCCTCCACCTGCTCCTCCTCGGGGTGCAGCCCCTCCTAACCATTTCTTAAATTGGCAAAAAATAAATAATGATTATTTCTCCAAATTTGCTTCATTAATGGCATTCGAGCAGAGGGACGGAGGTACAAACTCGGCCATGGGCGTTGCCAATCTTTGCTACACCCCTGCCCCATTCCCCCTTACCTTTTCCTTTTCTTCAACCTCTCTCTCTCTCTCCAAGCTTATTTTCTCCCTCACTTCTCTATCTTAATTGCCCCACTTTAGCTCTGTCCTTGTTCATATGGAATCACCTTCATGAATGAGAACATTTTCATTCCATTCTTATATAATCTGTCAGCATCATAATGTGATGTAAGCAACATCAAGAACCCAGATTAGAACTTTATTGCTCCAAAGTTATTTTTGAAAAGCTTCTTCTCATCTTTTGAAAATTTCAATAACTTGCACCACAATTCACATTCATAATGAAATAATTAGGGAAGTTAGATAAACTAATGTCTTGATGCAGCATTATTAACGCTCATCTCTTTTTGCAAATGCACCATTCTTAGATTTTTACATCATACTTACCGATAAAGGGATAAATGCAAAAGTTAATATTTCTAAATAAGAGAGGCAGGGAAAGACAGTGAAGCCACCACTTGTTTTGTATTTAGGAACTGCTTTGCACGTGCCATCCTGTCTACTTTCTGGACTCGAGAGCGCAGGGTATAAACGAGACCTCTTCCAACACGCTAAGGTGAGATCGGTCCTTGTGTTCAAATGTCAGGAAAGTAGAATCAAAGGCCTGCTATAAATAGAGCTGCTCCAGGTAAACATAAACAAAATTAAAACAAATTAGACTTTTAATCCTTTCTTCAATTACCAGACTCTGTGGCGGTATGGTTAGAGCATCTGCTCTGAGTCTGGTAGGTCAGCGTTTCGAGCCTGACCCCAGCCGAGTCGTACCAAGCACTTTAAAAAACAGTACATGCTGCTACTGCTTTACTTGACGCTCAGCATTTATAAAGATAGAGCACGGACAAACAACCATGGGTTAGTAACCATTGGGCAGGCTTGTTGGGCCTCATGGCCTCCTCTTGCATTGAAGTTCCTTATAAGGAAACTCATGTTATTGTTATAAATTATTATTATTATCATTATTATGTTGTTGAAAGCTTAGATGAAGAAGTTTGTGCTTCCATATAAAAAACAAAAACTGAACCTGCAGAGGTCACATCATGAAAAAGTCCTCATACTGTGACATCAATCAAGCCACAGATAATTTTTTGATAATCTAGGCTTGTAGTCCAGTTGCTCCCACTCTCTCTCTCTCTCTGACCACAGCAGGAGTAGTAGTCTCTCAAACAGCAGAGTGGGCGGGTGTGAAGCAACGAGCCTGTGGGTCGGGTATGGCAGAGCTACAAACTGGCTACATTCTCTCCTCGATCACAGCATTGCTGTATCCACATGGGTATCAGCTGAGATTCTCAGCTGTGATTCTGTCAAGGTAGGTGGGCACACCTGATCAGAAACATTTCGACCTTGTGATAAACATGGCTACAAGCATGCTTCTGTCATTGAGACATGCTACGTTTGCACTGCGATGTTCTGCCGTTTCAATCGTTGTAACCTACCGAGCAACGATGAGCAGCCCGACTCGCTTTTCTCTCCACACCTCCATTGTACCCGGCTCAGAATGTGCTACACGTAATTAAATAGTCATTTGTACCTCTTGACAAAAGCAAAACGGCCAAAATTGAGAATTCTTTCGTTGACCTTTTCCTTTATGCCTGGTGTTGGCTTAATGGTTAGGGTGGTGGGCTTTGAATCCTAGGGTCCTGAGTTCAAATCCCGCTCAGCTGTTGAATTAATACTAGGTGGGGTTAACTCGGCCTGTCATCCTTTCAAGGTCGACAAAATGAGTGCCAGCATGCTTGTATACTGTGTTGGAGTGGCGACCCGTCCAGGATTGTGCCCAACAGCCAAGGAGACTGCTGAGGCAGCACCAACGCTCTGCATAGAGTGTGGTCCCAATCTCCTCCTCCTCCTTTTCCTTCCTGGTACTTGACAAAAGTTCACACTGAACGCTTCCCTCTGTCCAAAACACAAGTAACTCGTCAATCTCAAGGCTACCCCAAACAGACTCTTCAGGTTCGTCCACCATTTTCTGTCATTCAGCAAGTGCATAACGTCATGAGGTCATCTGACGTAGCTGGAGGTAATGATGCTTGATGCTATAAAATGAATACAAGTGGATGAGCATTTTTTGTAGCTAACCCTACAGGTTTAACACATCTCTACATCCACGTTGTAAAGCATGTTGTTGGGGAAGGTGGTGTGCTTTAGATGCAAAGGAGGCCAAGAGAGGACAGTCCTAATAAAAGGTGGTGTGATTGAGGAATTGGGACCCTCGAGGTACAAAGCTGGATGGTTCTTTTTCTCATTCTTCCATGTATTGTATTGTATTTCTCATTCATGTGTTGTACTGCAGACCCAACTCGCTGTGCTGTCAAAATTTTTGTACATCGGGAAAACATGCAAGGAGCTTCGGAACTTTGCCACAGCGATGTCAATTCTTTCTGCCCTTGAGAATTTTATTGTCAGACAGCTTCCGGTGAGTATTCCAGGGAGATCTATGCATGCCAGCAGTGTACACGTATATAATAGATATTATGCACGTACGATACTTCGAGATGTTCTTTGGTGTGAGATGCTGTGCACGTGTAACTACGGATTATAATGCTGTCAATAAATATTCACTTTCTTTCTCAGGTCTGGAAAAATCTACCATCGAAAGAAATGACCATCATGGATGAACTTTCATCATTGAAGGTGAATGTCGCATTGCAGACTTCAATCTCTATGTTATGTCCACAAAGATGTCCTCGTTTATTTATTTATTTATTGGATAATTTTATACAGGTACAATGAATTTTAGTCACGAGAAACATCCACTCCCTTCTGGAGCATTGGAAAGTTGGTCTCTTCCCCCCCCCCCTCCTTCCTCCATTGAAGGGAGGAGGGGATTTTTTTTTTGGTGGCTATGACCAGCACTGGGTACTACCAACACGTATCCAAAATTTGGTGGAGATCGAGCCAGCCCTGTGTTTTTCTATGATTTTCAGATATACATGCACATATACATACTTGCAGAGAATTGATTTATCAGCCCTTCCCCCGTGCAGTGGGGGACAGGGTTTTGCAATCACGTGTGTGTGTGTGTGTGTGTGTGTGTGTGTGTGTGTGTGTGTGTGTGTGTGTGTGTGTGTGTTGTGTGTGTGTGTGTGTGTGGTCTCTGTGCCATACTTTTTTACCATTTGAGCTTTTGTCATCAAATTTTCAACAAACCTTTATCATGAGAAAAATCAGAAAATAATTAAGAATTTGGTTGAAAGGTCAAAACATATGGAAGAAAAGAAGAACAAGAAGTCTAATAACAAAGTGGAACAGGGTTTTTGCTATTACGAGATGCTTTACAGCCTCGGAGTGGATTATGAAGGGAGTTCTTAAAATTGGCTTATCTGATAGAGGACCTTAAGCCGCCGCCCTGCAGATAACTCCGCAGCATGATGGGTTGCTAAGCAACCACAGATGCCACCTGAGAAGCTTAATTTAAGTAGGGTCCAGCGTCCAAATTCCGCTTTACCTTCCTGGCAAATCAAACACCCCAGATAGGGAACTGTGCTTCCCAATGCATAGCCGATTCCGGGATATGGTCGAGCGTTACCACAGGTGTACAATTTGGCTACCGACTACTCGTAATGGGACAGTTTGGGAGAACTCGCTCTCTGCAGCACATTATACCTAACCAATAGAAACTGACAACTGGACAGTTTGAAAAGGGCTATATTTTCAACAAAGTGCATATTTACAAGTCAAGCGTATCACAAATAGAATACCCTTACCTATACACATAAGCCCCTCAGTCAGTCAACTTCTCTTGTTCCAGGAAAAAGACTATAGGCAAGAGTGCAGGCAGAAAGTGAAAGTGAGAGTGATGGGGTGTGGGGTCGACCCCACTCTTACCCACACATGAACCGTCTGGTTCACGTGTGACTTAACGGGAGGTGGGGGCGGGGGGGTGACGAGAAGAGGGTGTGATATGGGTGCTTGAAGGGGTGTGGATGGTGAATGCGTGTGGGTGCAAGATGGAAGTGTGAGATGCAGAAATGTCAGATAGACCCTGAAGAGAGCTGTTGGTGCTTTTTGTGATAGCTATGCATCCAAACAGAATGAAGGTGAGAAAGATTGAAAAGGAAGAATGCCTGCAAGAGTCAGTGTGTATGGCCACCAAAACCAAGGAGCTCTCCTAAATCGGCCCCTCTCACTTGAGCTGGTTCTCGTTCACTCCAGCTTTCCCTCTTGGCTCCAGATTTCTCTCTGGGCTACTTCAGTCTTGTTTTCACAGCTCCCAGACACGGCGTGCTGTTTTGCACTCAAACCCAGCCTTTTATAGGCCACAATGCATTTTCCACCACGTCCGATCACCCCCATGATCCATCCGCTCCCACATTGATGGGTTGTGCGATCCCGCGTTGCCCATTGTTCGCCTCAAATCTCGGCCAGCGCAACGGGTGCCGAGGCTCGGCACCATGCCGCCATGTACTCCTTTCGGCACTGTTGTTTCACGCCCTTTCAATGCTATTTCAACGGCGATTGCAAGGGGTTTTACGTATCAAGTTGTTGGATTTGTGGTTGGGTGTTGTGTAAAGTGTGTTGGATGCGTTTTTGAGATAAGAGAGATAGATAAAGAACTGCAATGGGATTGACACCACTACAAGCACAACACATGTTCCCTTCCCATACTGAATGCTGGATTCCCAAGTTTGGTTCATAAAATATTGTGACATAACTATACAAGGGTATTTGTGCTTTGGTATGCACAACCCCATGGTTCTCCAAAATCCGTCACAATTCATTAGGATTGCAATACAAATACCATAACAATCTGACTAACAATCTTACCACCAACCCATTTCATGACAAGTGACAACCACCACAATCTTTTCTTCAACAGGTGTTCCTGAAAAGTGACATGGAGTGTCTGTTGAAAGACAACGATGTGTCCAGGTGCCGTCCAACCCTGCCCTGCGTACGCATTTTCTGCATGCACGTACAGCAGTTGGAGATCGGCAGTTTCACCATGGCCAATGGCATGTACAAATGGCCAAAGCTCAGGTATCGTGACTGACTATTTGACAATCATTTGCAAGATCCTATCTGCAGCAAAAATATTGACGTACGTCAGTTGTATGATGTGACGTAGTGCACGAGATTACCTTAGACTTTGAGAAAGTTAAATGCATTTGATCACTATTGCCTGAAAACAGTGTACATTCATACATTCATATATGCATACATACATACACAAGGGTGTTAAAATTTTTCTACCAACAAGATACAATCCTACAAGGTGTACCAACTTTTTAAAAGATTTGCAGCTCAAGATTCATATTAGTTAGAGATAGCAAACTGAGCAGTAAAAGAACAACTTCTTTATTTGCCTGATGTTTCGAGAACAAGCCAGTTCTCATCCTCCAGTCGATGCAAGTCGATGTGTCAGTTGATGAAGTTCTGCACCTGAGACCTGAGAAGGTGTCCACTTGCATCTCGCATACAAAGCACGACACAATCAATTACATCAACAAAAGCAGCAGAATATTTGAATGCAGGGAGTCCTGTGATTAGCAAAGACTTGGACCAATCCATGACGCAACCCGTCCCCAATGGAACTTAACACGATGTCACCACCACTCTTAATGCCTCTGAGAAAGAGAACTAGCTTGTTCTTGAAACGTCAGGCTTTAATAAATAATGTATTCTTTTACTTCTCAATGTGCGACTTTATGCCTTCCTTCCCAATGGTTATAGATATATATATATATTTATTTATTTATTTATTTATATATATATTATTTATATATATTATTTATATCTTCTTCTTTCGGCTGCTCCCGTTAAGGGTCGCCACAGCGGATCATCCGTCTCCATTTCGCTCTATCCTCACATCTTCCATTGACCATCCACACCCGCATGTCCGCCCTCACCGCATCATAACCTCTTTTGGCTTCCTCTTCTCCTCCTAACCTGGCGCTCCATCTCAGCATCCTTCTCCCGATATACCGCTTCCCTCCTGTGCACATGTCCAAACCATCTCAATCTCGCCTCTCTCACTTTGTCTCCAAACCGTCCACCTGCGCTGTCCCTCTAATATACTCATTTCTTATCCTGTCCATCCTCGTCACTCCCAACGAGAATCGCAGCATCTTTAACTCTGCCACCTCCAGCTCCGCTTCCTGTCTTTTTGTCAGCGCCACCACCTCCAACACATACAACATCGCTGGTCTCACTACCGTCTTATATACTTTCCCTTAACTCTTGCACGTACCCTTCTGTCACAAATCACTCCTGCAACTCTTCTCCACCACTCCATCCTGCCTGCACTCTTTTTCACTTCTCTACCACACCTCTACGTTACTTTGGACAGTTGTCCCAAGTATTTAACCATCCACCTTCCCCACCTCAACTCCTTGCAACTGCACCATACCACACCCTCCCTCTCATTTACCACATGTACTCCGTCTTACTCCTACTGATATCATTCCCTTCTCTCCAGTGCGTACCTCCACCTCTCGAGGCTCGCCTCAGCCTTCCCTACTCTCTCTACAGATCATGATGTCATCCGCGAACATCATAGTCCATGGAGACTCTAGTCTGATCTCGTCCGTCAACCTGTCCATCACCATTGCAACAGGAAGGCTCAGAGTCGATCTCTTGGTGCAATCCCACTTTTCCTTAAACCGGTCCGTCATTCCTACCGCAACCTCACCGCTGTTCACACTGTCCTCATACATATCCTGCACAATCCTCACATACTTCTCCACCACTCCCAACTTCCTCATACATACCACAACTCCTCTCTTGGCACCCTTCATAAGCTTTCTCTAAATCCAACAACCACACAATGTAACTCCTTCTGCCTTCCCTATACTTCTCCATCAACATTCTCCAAGCAAACATCGCATCAGTGGTGCTCTTTCCTGGCATAAACCCATATTGGCTCACAAATCGTCACCTCTCTTCTCAACCTCGCTTCCACGACTCTTCCCACACTTCATGGTGTGGCTTAACACTTTATCCCTCTGTAATTTCACAGCGCTGCACATCACCTTGTTCTTGAAAATCGGAACCATACACTTAATCTCCACTCTCGCCGCATCCTCTCACTTTCCAAGATTTTATTACAATCTTGTTTACAACCCCACTGCCATCTCTCCTAAGCATCTCATGCCTCCACTGGTATACCATCTGGGCCAACCGCCTTTCCACTTTTTCATCTCTTCATAGCAGTCCTCACTTCATCCTTACTGATCCACCCACTTCCTGATTCACTATCTCCACCTCTTCCAACCTTCTCTCTCTCATTTTCTTCATTCATCAGCTCCTCAAAGTACTCCATCCACCTTCTCAACACCTCTCCTCCTCGTCAGCACATTCCCATTTACGTCCTTTATCAGCCTAACCTGCAGCTCCTTCCATCGCCCTCTGTCTTGCCAATCGGTACAAATCCTTTTCCCCTTCTTTTGTATCCAACTTCTCATACAGCTCGTCATATGCCTTTTTCTTAGCCTTTGCCACCTCTCTCTTTGCCTTTCGCCGCCACTCCTTGTACTCCTGCCTACTTCTTTCATCTCTCTGACTATCCACTTCTTTTTCACCAACACCCTTCTTCGTTATACTTTCCTGTACTTCCTCGTTCACCACCAAGTCTGCTTCTTCCTTCCTCTGTCCAGATGTCACCAACAGTACCTTCGCAGCTATCTCCCTCACCACTTCTGCTGTAGTTGCCCATCCCACACCTCTTTACCCACACACACCCTGTCTCGCCTCCTCCCAAATTCCACACCAGTCTTCCTCTTCGCACATTGTTTGTGTTCAGCCTCACTCTCTTCCTCAACCTCACTCCAAAATTCATCCTACAGCCACCAATCGATGCTGTCGAGCTACACTCTCCCCTGCCACACAGTCTCTAACTTCTCAAGTGCATCTCATCGCTTCTAGCTAGTATCCACAGTGCACTTGCCCTGTTCTCACCTGTCGTCTCTCCTCCTTCTCCTTCCCATCTACTCTGTCGTCACCCACCTCCTTCTTCTTCTCTTTCAGGTTGCATCTCCTGCTTAAGATGTAATCCAAATGTGTGCACTTTCGTCCACTCGTGTACGTCACCCTGTGTTCCTCCTCCTTCTTGAAATAAGTATTTACGACTGCCATTTTCATTCTTTTTGCAAACTCTACCACCATTTGCCCTTCCACATTTCTCTTGTTGAGACCGT
>CM068963.1:98857522-98874538 GCA_035128595.1 Eptatretus atami
CAGTTTATACACACATACACATATATGTGTAATATATACATATATTAATTCAGTGGCCCAACGGGGCTTGAACTCAGGACCTTTTGGGTCCCAAGCCGCTGCCCTAACCACTGCGCCAACACCAGGTATATATATATATATATAATATATATATATATATATATATATATATATATATATATATATATATATCAGACTTGCTATATGATATGTATGAAGGTTCCAAGGGAATGAAGGATGACATTCCAAGGTATGAAGAATGACAGACTTGGTATATATATATATATATATATATATATATATATATATATATATATATATATATATATATATATATATATATATATATATAGCAGTAGACTAGGCGTAAGTCGTCACATCGGGACTGAGAAAAAAGTGACGACTTAGACATGTGACGACTTACGTGTATGCGAACATTCATGACTGTGGGGTGAAGGATGAAGTCGCGCATCGCCTGGACACGACGTGTGAGAGGGCGCAACAATCTCTAAGCCGGCTATTGTACCAAAAGGGAAACACAATCCTCGGGGCATAGGTGGGGGTTCATTGGTGAGTTGGAAGTGATCAAGCAAAGATGGAATTCATGAATCACTTTATCAAAAGTAAAGATAATGAACAACTGTAAGACAACTCATATACCATCGGTGATGGTATATGACCATCGACAAATGTGGAATGAATGGCTGTTAGAATTCATTCATTGGAATGAATTTAGAATGAGTTTCATATGGAATGAACTCATTACCATCGACAAATTACATGACACACAGTCATCATGATGACTACACTCAATACCTATGTGAAAGTGAGTGTGGTGATGTACAAAACAAGCCAATATAAAACATGATTGGACTTCAACACTAAGCTCGATCGATCCTTTACTCTTCCGCCAGAGACTGCATTGCGCAGCCTGTCTACCTCTTCAGATGCATGTGGGACGGCACGCTGACTGAGCTGAACGCAGCGCAGTTATAAATAGCCTATCACTGGCGGTGTAACGAATGAGCGCGCATCACGATTCCATGAAATCTGGCTTCTCAGAGGTAGAAGTTCCGTGTGACGAGTTAGGCGTGGTAATTTACTTGAGTTTCCATTACGGGGAACGGACAACTTCTGACGACTTTCAGACTTTATTCAAAGGGATTTAACATTAGATAAATTCGGGACTTTTTGACGCTGCCGACTTAGGCGAAGTGACGAGTTACACGCTGCCGACTTACGCCTAGTCTTCATATATATATATATTATATATATATATATATATATATATATATTAGACTAGGCGTAAGTCGGCAGCATGTATATATATATATATATATATATATGTATACCACACACACACACACATATATAATATATATATTAATTTAGTGGCCCAACGGGCTTCAACTCAGGACCTTTTGGGTCCCAAGCCGCTGCCCTAACACTGCACCAACACCAGGTATATATATATATATATATATATATATATTATATATATATATTTCAGTGGCCAACGGAGCTTGAACTCAGGACTTATGATCCCAGCCGCTGCCCTAACCACGGTGCCAACACCAGGCATATATATGTATATACATATATGTTATATACATATATACATATATATATATATATATATACATACATATACAATATATAGTCATCCCCGTTTATCGCGGGGGTTACGTTCCAAACCCCCTGCGAGAAGTGAAAATCCGCGATGATTGGAAGCCTCCCAAAAAAATCTACTCGTCTGGTCTGGTCGGCTTGGCAGTGATGCGGTTCGAGGTGCGGCGGAGATCGACTCGTCTGGTCTGGTCGCCTTGGCAGTGATCGGGTTGCGAGGTGCGGAGATCGACTCGTCTGGTCTGGTCGGTTTGGCAGTGCTCGTCCAACCGCAGCAAACCTTTTCCTCCCGAAGAATATCGAGCACCTTAACCTTCTCTTGGAGCGTCAGGACCTTCCTCTGGCGCTTCGGTTCCTTGCCAGAAGCCTTAGAAGGTGCAGGGCGTTTGGGCGCATCGTAGGGCTTGGGAGAAAAACGTAGAAAATATTCGAAGTTCACAAGCGAAACTTTGTCTCGTGTGTTGTGTGACTGGTCGAGCGCACGCGTTGTAATTTATTGCTTAAATAATTTATATTTTATGTATTATTACCGCGATATACCAGGGAATCCGCAGAAAAAATTAGTTCGGTTCCAAGTGAAAACCCACGATGAACCTGGGGCGCGATAGGTGACCGCGATATAGCGGGGATTACTGCATATATATATATATATATATATATATATATAATATTATATATATATATATATATATATATATATATATCGAAGGGGTCGAATAAGAAGGGGCGCCACAGCGGATCATCCGTATGATCCGCATGATCCGCATAGTGATTTAGCACAGGTTTACGCCGGATGCCCTTCCTGATGCAACCCTGGTCGCCTCTTACGACCTACGACACAGGGATATGGTACATTCTATTTTAACAGGGGGGCGACCGGCCCAGTACACTGGTACTACTTCGCCGACTCGGAAGGATGAAAGGTTAGGTCAACCTCCTGGTGTGTATTAATTCAAGCAGCCAACGTGGCTTGAACTCAGGACCTTTTGGGTCCCAAGCCGCTGCCCTAACCACTGCGCCAACACCAGGAATATATATATATATATATATTATATATATATATATATATATATATATATATATATATATTATATATACACATACACACATACACACATACACACATACACACATACACACATACACACATACACACATACACACATATACATACACACATACACACACACACACATATATACTATATATATATATATATATATATATAATATATATACATACATACATATATACATATATATATACATACATATATATATCTTCTTTCGGCTGCTCCTGTTAGGGGTCACCACAGCGCGATCATCAGTTATGATCCGCATACTGATTTGGCACAGGTTTTACGCCGGATGCCCTTCCTGACGCAAGCCTGGTCGCCTCTAACGCACAGGGATAAGGATTGGGTTTCACCATGATTCTGGGCTGCCCTACACCCTCTCATAGCGTGGCCCAGCGCAGAGCTCCCGTCCTCAAGCGATCCTCCATCCCAAGCCTCCTAGTAGCCGGATTACAGGCGCACGCCGCTACGCCCGATATGTATATAATATATATATATATATATATATATATATATATATATATATATATATACAGGGGCCTGCAAAGTAGGTATACAGTATACATGTATAATCCTACTGTATACCTACTTTTGCAGCCCCCTGTATATATGTATATATGTGTATGTATAATATGTATATATATATATATATATGTATATATATATATATATATATATATATTATATATATATATTATATACCCTTACCCTATCATCCGAGCCTATCATCATCATATCATTAAAAAAATGTCGCTTACATCACTCCTCCTTGTGGGGCCTCATATTTATATATATTATATATATATATATATGTATATATATCCATACATACACACCCCATTCTACTTTATGGCATCTTTGCTGCATGTCTTTACAAGATTGAGGCTCATGGATTACTGAGGTGATGGAGGGTATCTACTGACTGCAGGACATGGCTAAACAGTTGAACACACAGTAAGGGAACGAATGAACAGGAAAAAAGGAGAGGAGAGGAGAGAAAGGATTGGAGGAAATGGTGAAAACTGCAAGTCAAATGGTTGGGTTGGGAAGGGTTCATTGGTCCAATTAAAGCGGCTGTCACACGTTGACGTTTTAGCCAGTGTATGGCAAGGTCTCAAATTGTATGTAAAACGCTGGCGTACGCTGAACTATTGATGTTTTTTTTAAGTTTTGGGCGTATAATAGCGTGTTGGACGTATGCATAACGTATTAGTAATGTACACAGAACGTTTTAATCACATATAGATAACTTATACCAACGAATGCTGAGCGTGTTGTCGGCGTTCACAACCTATGCCCAACGATAGTCTAACTTATGCATAGCGCGCGGCAGCGTATCGCCGACGATCACCTGTCGTAGTCTATTCATAGGCTGCGGCTCGACGATTCAAATCATAACCGCACTAGACATCAAAGTGTCAAGCCGCTGTCAACCTTGACGTTTTAGTCAGCGTATGCCGACGTATGAAAAATTTGCCGAACCAAGCTGGCACATGTCGAAATACGTTATGGGTAAGTTTTGTATACATTAAGAGTACGCTGGCATATGTCGTCATACGCCGAGTATGTCGAGAAATTTTCAGCATGTTGAAAATTTCTTGACGTACTCGACGTATGGCACACGTTCCGCATACGCTGGCATAAGTTGTAGGCACGCTACGCGATCGTTGACACACGTCGACACACGTTACTTGTACGTTACTCATAAGTCGAAACACGTTGAGGTAATGGTTAGTGTCAGTGTTCCAGACTCCCTGGTTTTTTTTTTCTTCGGTATGACGGTGATGTTGACACTTCGATTTCTAGTGCGGTTATGATTTAAATCGTTGAGCGGCAGCCTATTAATTATATTGTATTATAACCGCACTGGAAATCGAAGTGTCAAACATCACCGTCATACCGAAGGAAAAAACAAACAAAAAAAACAGGGAGTCTGGAACACTGACGCTAACCATTACCTTGACGTGTTTCGGCTTATGAGTAACGTACAAGTAACGTGTGTCGACGTGTGTCAACGATCGCGTAACGTGCCTACAACACGTTACTCATAGGTTAGAAATAAGTTTCGGGTACGCTAAACATTACCTCGTGTTTGACTTATGAGTAACGTACAAGTAACGTGTGTCGACATGTGTCAACGATCGCGTAACGTGCCTACAACTTATGGCCAGCATATGCGGAACGTGTGAGTCATACGCTGGCATACGTCGAAAAATTTCAAGCATGGAAAATTTGTCTAACACCTCGGCGTACAAAGACGTATGCCAGCATACTACGAAAAAAAAGCCAGCGTACTATGACGTATGCCAGCGTGCTCTTAACGTATACAAACTTACCCATAAGTAATTCGACGTGTGCCAGCGTTTTAGCCAAATTTTGCATACGTCAGGCATACACTGGCTAAATCGTCAAAGTGTGACAGGACCTTAATATTGGGGGAAGGGATTATATGAGATCATTGTGCACGAGCTGCTTGAAGATTCGGAAGGAAAGGATAGAACAGCGTTTGGAAGGTTGTTCCACAGACAGAAGTGAAAAACAGGGTTGAAGTATACAATCAGCCTAGATTCTGGAAGACCACATGCATTCTGGAGTTCACCGTCAAAAATAATTTTTAAAAGGAAAAGAAAAAAAATTTACTGGGAAGGGTTGGCTTCAGATGCCCTTACCTGATGCCCAAAAGGCCTTCAAGTCAGCTTTTCAACTGTCATTCCAGTGTTTCACTGGCAGGCTAAGTCGTCAATATGTGTACCGTCCATTGGATGGATGTTAAACGGACGTCCTGTCTGCCAGTATTCGTTGGTGGACATTAAATATTCCACGGTGTCCTTCACAAAAAGTAGGCGAGCTATCGCCGGCACCATGGCCAAATTACAAATTTTTGCCCTGACCAGCAGAGGACATTCCACCATGCAGCAGCACAACCGCACCTTCAGCCAATGATGCTGCCCCACAGCCTTGTGCTGCATACGAATGAATAAGTCAAATTTTCGATCTTTGTCCACAGTAATATGCTTCTCTGGTCTTGCCGGATAAGGCTCGTGCCAATTTGCATGGATGAAATCGAGTAGAAGTAAAAGAATGTATGAAATCAACAGGACATTGATTGAGGTGTGCTAACCGATTCTTCCTTTCCAATGGAGGTTAGCTTATCACTTCTCCACCTGAATAAGCAAATAAGATCAACACTGTATTTGGTTCAGATTTGAGAGAAATGCAAATTATTTAAAGAGAATCGAATTACAAAAGTAAGCATTGGTTTGTGCCAATTATCACCGGTTTGAACTGCATATCACATCTCCTGCAAAGCAAAAGTAAAATCTGATGAGTGACTCACCCTGATCATGCCTCTTGCAGGACGCTGGCTCGCTGCGTTCAGCAAATCACTCTCTTTCAAGTAAATCGCCATATCATTCAGCCACACGAAAACCTGCAGAGTCTGCTCTGCCAAAGACTGCGTCTGTTCCACAACGTCGACCTCCAGAGCATTGCATCCGAACATCCGTCGAACTACCACAGACTGCCTACAGAAAAGAGCAGCCGAAAGGTCCAAGAAATGCTGGCCAAAGTTCGCGCTACTTTCCAATGAAGCTCTGCGGACATTTTGGTGAAGACTTTTTTTT
The DNA here is from genome assembly GCA_035128595.1 of Eptatretus atami. Classification (NCBI taxonomy): domain Eukaryota; kingdom Metazoa; phylum Chordata; class Myxini; order Myxiniformes; family Myxinidae; genus Eptatretus; species Eptatretus atami. Next base: position 98,863,847 of record CM068963.1, read on the forward strand.
CTTTTTCTTTTAAGAAACCTATTTTGCACTCGAGTTCTAGCATCCAATAAAGTACCGCTCTGTAGCGAGATGTTCAATGTTGGGACCTCCGTGAGTGCTCCCTGCTTGGGGAAGTTTCTGAGCGTGCCATGCTCGGTCCCATCAAGGTTCCAAGGCCTTGTTTACAATGTCATCACTTTGCGACTGATTGTACATGCTATGTGTTGCATTGCATATAATCTTTTTTTTGTCAAAGTGATGAGGGTGTGGATGTGCAAAAGCCTGCTTTGCACAGACATGGGAAACACCTCCTACTTTTTCTTTTTCCCCCTTTTTTAAAGCACAATTTTAGTTAAAATAAAATAAAATGGTGCCGTGCCATTAACACCAAAAGGATATTTTGCAAGCGATTTTACTAGAAACAACCATTTCCACTTTTGAAACAAACAAACAAAAACCACAAAAAGCACTATTTATATCAAATCCTAATTGCTGAGTTTTTAATTTTTGTTCCATTCATGTTTTTGAGGGGCAAGAATTTCGAAAAGTTTTACAAGATGCGACAGGCTTCCAGCAAACAGCTTCAAGGGAAAAACTTTTGATTTGACCTGACTTTTTAACTGTTGATGTCCAATTTTGGACCCAATTACTTGTCGAAGGCTCCAAACTCAGGGCAGATGTATTTTGTTGAAACGTTTTCAGTCATATCAGCAATCCATTCCAATACGCAATTGGAGGGGCTTGCATTGTAATGTTACATTTAGAGCAAAGACATGAGGAAACGTGAATAACAAGGTCATTGGGAGATGATGGATAAAATCAATCAATCAATCAATCAACACGATGTGCAAGTTGAATCTGGAATCACGGCGCCTTGAACCGTGCAAACTCAGGTGGGACTGCCAAACAAACCTTACTTTTCCATCGGCTGTTTTAAAGTTGCAAAACGTGTTTTGTTTTTCTCTGCTTCTCCATTTTGCGAAGATAAACTCGAGGTCAGTTGAAATGATTGGATTTGGGAGCCACGTGTACGATAGGCAGATGGCCTCTTTGTGTCCCCGAGTTGCTCCAACTTTTGTACAAATGTCTGTATAAATTACTGTCATTGCCATAAATCTCAACGCAGATCTCAAGGTTTCATACTTCATTTGCAATGCCATAAGTAAATAAATGGCGATGCTCACAATCTGCTGTTGTACACTTTTTTTTAAAGAAAATGCCAAAATGTTGCAAAATGTGACTGAGCTGTGATAACCATGGTGTGAAGGATGACCCTCTTAAGCAGTTTTATCCAGCACAAAAATTGGTGCAATCTTTGCACATATAATGAAAGAGATGGGTGTGTGAAATTTTGGGAGGCCTCGCCTCTTATTATGGAGGACCATACTCGAGGCAGCGTTTCAGGGTGTTCACGAGAAGTCGAGAAATGTTTCATTTAGAACTGGACAGATGTTCATCCTGGACAGATAGTCACTTCGTCTCAAGATACTCAACTGAAGGGGAAAATAATTTGCTCATTTGTTCACACACAAATGGCCTTCTTCGGATGTGAAGAGGAACAAATTGTCATTAGGCTTGCCGATTGGCCATGCCTGCGTATGGTGATGGGAGTAGTAGGGGATAGTTAATCACTATTTCAGGTTCACTATGGATGTGTGCAAGTTGAAACAATGCTTCAGTGTTGAACCCGGAGCCTAAAAACAAGCGTACAGGACATGTGGTTGAGCGTGGCCATTAAGACATCCAATAAGAGCATGTGTTAGGGACAGCCAAGCTGTGAGTACTAATTCTTCTTCTTTCACGTGCAGCACATTGCTGTTGGTAGAATAATTTGCTTGCAAGGTGAGGGGGGGGGGTGGAGGGAAGGGATTGCAGATCTAATAATGCAGTGCCCCCTATAAATTAGAGCAGGAATTTATATTGCCCAGGGTGCTGGTGATAGCTTGTCTACTCCTCTCGAAGGATACCGTTGGATTTTTTAACATCCAACTAATGCTGGCAAATGAGCAAACCAAGTAACCAGTCTTTTCACGTCATTATCAAGAAAAGTGCTAAGGGCCAAGTATAATAGACTTTTCCATCGTTTGGTTTACAGAAATCACAATATCAAACATGAAAACCTGACCAAATTAGCATAGTTGACAAAGTCAGATCCTAGAGTCTGACACAAAGCGAGAGTGCAATCACATTACCTTTCAGTACTGAAGGGTACCAATCGAGTTTCCAATGAACGTGATCATTCATGAGTTGCTGACACAAGGTGATCAATTAATATGCAAACACTACAATTCTAAATGGCATTCATCTTCCCCTTGCATTCCTTGAATAGGTTTGAGGGTAGAGGAGTAGCAACTGAAACCCGAATCCTATCCAGGTTCCTCCTGATGACTCCATATTTGCCTCTCCGGGTTCCTCCTGATGACTCCATCTTTGCCTCTCCGGGTTCCTCCTGATGACTCCATCTTTGCCTCTGCAGGTTCCTCCTGATTACTCCAACTTTGCCTATCCAGGTTCCTCCTGATTACTCCATCTTTGCCTATCCAGGTTCCTCCTGATGACTCCACTGCTGTATTTGATCTTTTATTTGATTCAATATAATGCCAAATCCCATTTTGTGGGCTGGTAGATATAACCAGAGTTGGTGTCCAAGCCACCCAATGCTGCCTGTTTATACATTTATCGTTTTTAAAAGACTAGTCTAATAATTAATATATTTTTTAAAGCATTGCAGTGAAGTCTGATCCAAATAATTTTTAAGCAATATATGTATTTGTATATTGTAATCAGTAACAAGAGCGCAAGTGAGCACAATATACGCCCGAACAAGTAGGTATATACAGAATTGTGCTACTACATGGAAAACAGCAACCACTTTAGATGACGAACGTATGTCGTGACACACCGTCTCCACAGTCTGTACCTATGTACCAAATATGAAACATGAAAGTTGAAACCTTTGGGAGTTAGAGTGCGGACAGGAACGGATGGAAAACAGCATCCTGGTTGCCATGGCAACAACTTTAGATGACGAACGTTGCCATGGCAACACTTTAGATGACGAACGTATGTCACGACACACCGTCTCCACAGTCTGTACCTATGTACCAATATGAAACGTGAAAGTTGAAAACTTTGGGAGTTAGAGTGCAGACAGGAACGGATGGACGGACAGATGGGCAGACAGACAGACAGACGGACAGACGACCGGTATCACATAATACGCCCTGATACATATATATATATATATATATATATATATATATATATATATAGATTGGGTGTATAAAAATAGTGTGATAGATAAAAACATGAGAAAGGAAAAAATAACTTGCACCAAAAACTCTAACATTTTCACGCTCACGCTGACGCTCACGCCGGGGTATCGCGATAGCTCTCTGTTCTTCGAACAGTTGAGCTAACCAGAGTTGGTGTCAAAGCCACCTAATGCTCGCCTGTTTATACATTTATCGTTTTTTAAAGACTAGTCTAATAATATTGGGGGGGGGGTTGGAATGACTTAAAACATGTAGAAATGCAAAAAAAAAGCAATTTTTTTTTCGGGGGGGACCAAGTGACTAGTCTAATAATATTAGGGGGGTTGGAAATCACTTATAACATGAAGAAATGCAAAAAAAATATATTTTTTTCTCTAACAATTTTTTTGGGGGGGGGGACCAAGTCCAAAATGTAATGGCATGATCCTTGGACATACCTAACCCCCCACCAAGTTTCGTCGAAATCCTAATCACTTAAAACATGTAGAAATGCAAAAAAAAAAATCGAAAGTTTGTTGAAAAAAAGTTGCAAAAATTTTTTTCTCTAACAATTTTTTTTTGCGGGGGGGGGGGGGGGTGGAAATCACTTAAAACATGTACAAATGCAAAAAAAATTTGTCTAATTTTTTTGGGGGGGGGGACCAAGTGACTAGTCTAATAATATGGGGGGGGGGGTTGGAAATCACTTAAAACATGTAGAAATGCAAAAAAAAAAAAAATAAATTCTCTAACAAATTTTTTTGGGGGGGGACCAAGTCCAAAATCTAATGGCATGATCCTTGGACCATACCTAACCCCCCACCAAGTTTCGTCGAAATCCTAATCACTTAAAACATGTAGAAATGCAAAAAAAAGAAATCGAAATTTTGTTGAAAAAAAAGTTGCAAAAAAATTTTTTTTTTCTCTAACAAATTTTTTTTAGGGGGGGTTGGAAATCACTTAAAACATGTAAAAATGCAAAAAAAAAAAATTTTTCTCTAACAATTTTTTTGGGGGGGTGGGGGGGTTGGAAATCACTTAAAACATGTAGAAATGCAAAAAAAAGAAATCGAAATTTTGTTGAAAAAAGTTGCAAAAAATTTTTTTTTCTCTAACAATTTTTTTTTTTGGGGGGGGGGGTTGAAAATCACTTAAACATGTAGAAATGCAAAAAACAGAAAATCTCTAACAATTTTTTTTGGGGGGGGGACCAAGTCCAAAATCTAATGGCATGATCCTTGGACCACCATAACCCCCCCCACTGTTTCGTCGAAATCCGTCGAGGAGTTTTTTCGTAATACAAAAAATTTAACATTTCACGCTCATGCTCATGCTCACGCTCACGCTCACGCCGGGGGTATCGCAATAGCTCTCTGTTCTTCGAACAGGCGAGCTAACCAGAGTTGGTGTCAAAGCCACCTAATGCTCGCCTGTTTATACATTTATCGTTTTTAAAAGACGAGTCTAATAATATTGGGGGGGGGGGTTGGAAGTCACTTAAAACATGTAGAAATGCAAAAAAAAAAAAAAAATTTCTCTAACAATTTTTTTGGGGGGGGGGGGACCAAGTCCAAAATCTAATGGCATGATCCTTGGACCATACCTACCCCCCCCACCAATTTTCGTCGAAATCCTAATCACTTAAAACATGTAGAAATGCAAAAAAAGAAATCGAAATTTTGTTGAAAAAAAAGTTGCAAAAAATTTTTTTTTTCTCTAACAAGTTTTTTTTTGGGGGGGGGGGTTGGAAATCACTTAAAACATGTAGAAATGCAAAAAAAAAAATTTCTCATTTTTTTTTGGGGGGGGGACCAAGTCCAAAATGTAATGGCATGATCCTTGGACCATACCTAACCCCTACCAAGTTTCGTCGAAATCCTAATCACTTAAAACATGTAGAAATGCAAAAAAAAGAAATCGAAATTTTGTTGAAAAAAAGTTGCAAAAAATTTTTTTTTTTCTAACAAGTTTTTTGGGGGGGGGGGGTTGGAAATCACTTAAAACATGTAGAAATGCAAAAAAAAAATTTCTCCAATTTTTTTTGGGGGGGGGGGGGACCAAGTCCAAAATGTAATGGCATGATCCTTGGACCATTCCTAACCCCCTACCAAGTTTCGTCGAAATCCTAATCACTTAAAACGTAGAAATGCAAAAAAGAAATCGAAATTTTGTTGAAAAGAAAAGTTGCAAAAATTTTTTTTTCTCTAACAATTTTTTTTTTGGGGGGGGGGGGGGGGTTGGAAATCACTTAAACATGTAGAAATGCAAAAAAAATAAAAAATTTTCTCTAAATTTTGGGGGGGGCGGTTGGAAATCACTTAAAACATGTAGAAATTCAAAAAAAAAATTCTCTAACAATTTTTTTTGGGGGGGGGGGACCAAGTCCAAATCTAATGGCATGATCCTTGGACCATACCTAACCCCCACCCCCACCAAGTTTCGTCGAAATCCGTCGAGGAGTTTTTCCGTAATACTGTTCACAAACAAACAAACAAACAAGCAGTCATAGACTGGTACTTACGAAATCGTCAACTTGACCTCTGACCTTGTCTAATAAAAGCTGTCTCTAGAGAAGGTAGCGACGCAAACCAGAAGTTTCTACGATGATTCTGTACCAAACATCAAAAATCGAATGTTTGACCTCACCGTGACCTTGACCGTTGACCGATTTTGACCAAAATATAATCAGCACTAGCCATCACCCTCCTGAATCACGTGGTGTAATTTGACATTGTAGCTTCTTCCGTTCTCGAGTTATCTGTACCAAACCATCAAAAATCGAATGTTTGACCTCACCGTGACCTTGACCTTTGACCGATTTTGACCAAAATCTAATCAGCACTAGCCATCACCCTCCTGAATCACGTGATGTAATTTGACATGGGTAGCTTCTTCCGTTCTCGAGTTATCGTGCCTACAAACAAACAAACATACAAACAAACAGAAACGGTAGTCATCATATACTTACGAAATCTTTAGATTTCGTAAGTAACAAACAGAAAGGGTGAAAACAGTAACCTCCGATCTTCGATGGCGGAGGTTAAAAATAACTTGCATCAAAAATTTAACATTTTCACGCTCACGCTCACGCTGACGCTGACGCTTACGCGGGGTATCGCTATAGCTCTCTGTTCTTCGAACAGGCGAGCTAACCAGAGTTGGTGTCAAAGCCACCCAATGTTCCCTGTTTATACATTTATCGTTTTTAAAGACTCGTCTAATAATTAATATCTTTAGCCACGTCTCGCGTAGCGAATGCTGTCTCTAAGAGAGCTCCACTTTAGATGACGAACTTATGTCACGACACACCGTCTCCACAGTCTGTACCTATGTACCAAATGAACATGAAACAACATGAAACAAACATGATACATACATGAAACATACATGAAACAAAGATGAAACATACATGAAAACATGGAACATACATGAACCATGAAACATACATGAAACGTACATGATACATGAAAATACATGAAACATGGGACATACATGAAACATACATGAAACATGGGCCATACATGAAATATGGGACATACATGATTGATACATGGGACATACGTGATGGGACATATGTTTACACACGTGATACACACGTGTCATGATACAGACACACGTGATACACACGTGATACACACGTGATACACGTGTCATGTAGACACGTGATAACACGTGTCATGATACAGACACAAGTGATACAACGTGACACACGTGCATGATACAGACACACGTGATACACACGTGTCATGTACAGACACACGTGACATGGACACGTGCGACACACATGGGACATGGGACATACATACGATATACATGGGACATACATGGACATGGGACATACATGGGTCATGGGACATACATGGACACACATGGGACACACATGGGACATACATGGGACACACATGGAAAAACAAGCGACAAGCGACACGCGACGGACGGACGCCGGACATATAAAAAATAGTGTGGTAGATAAAAACATTAGAAAGGAAAAAATAACTTGCACCAAAAACTTTAACATTTTCACGGACGCGCGGGGTATCGCTATAGCTCTGTTCTTCCAACAGGCGAGCTAAAAAATAAAAAACCTCATCAAAAATTAAATAATTCTGGCTGCAAGACCATGCATCCGCCCAGGAGTAGATCATAAATGTGAAGTTTCATGTCGATTGGTTAAGTGGTTCCAGAGAAAACATGAATTTTTTTTATTCAATCCACTATGGCTTCCAAACATGTGACCTATCAATTATTCCTAAACAAACTTGTACACCCATGGCTTGGGGAACATTTGTGTGAAGTTTCCCCTCTGTCCAGCCGTTCTAGGAATGTTTTTTACAGGTTTTATAGTAAATCCAATATGGCTGCCAAACCATGTGACCTATACATTTGTTTAACCTTTTAATTCCTCATAGATAGGCAGTCATATGTGTAAAGTTTTGCCTCTGATCAGCCACTTAAGATTTTTGAATGTTTTTTTTTTTTATAAACACTTTGGCTACCGAATCACGTGACCAATTAATATCATCAATGTTTTTTCTGTGGACCATTTTATCCCGAGATGACCCTCAAATTTTCATAACTGATTCGATGAAGCATTGTACATGTGCAATTATGATGTCATAATAACAAAGGCACCTCTGACAAAAAATTTTTTTTAATCACACTCATTCCCAATAAACACTTATATATATGTTGTGGCGTGCGCCTGTAATCCGGCTACTCGGAGGCTTGGGTTGGAGGATCGCTTGAGGACGGGTGCTCTGCTCTGCGCTGGCCACGCTATGAGAGGGTGTAGGGCAGCCCAGAATCATGGCGAAACCCAATCCTTATCCCTGTGTCGTAAGAGGCGACCAGGGTTGCGTCAGGAAGGGCATCCGGCGTAAAATCTGTGCCAAATCAGTATGCGGATCATAACGGATGATCCGCTGTAGCGACCCCCTAACGGGAGCAGCCGAAAGAAGAACAACAATATTCTCAATAAATACCTGTTATGTACCAAGTTTGAATTTTTTTGAGATCAGTCCAAAGTTTGTCAGTTTTTCTGACATGACCTATGACATCATACTTATCATTAAAATATTCTCCATGAGTAGTCACACCGATGGTGAAAATTTATCTCAATCCGACAAGTGGTTGCGGAGAACAAGAGTTGGTGTCAAAGCCACCAATGCTCGCCTGTTTATACATTTATCGTTTTAAAAGACGTCTAATAATTAATATTTTTTATAATTCTCTAACAATTTTTTTTTGGGGGGGGGGGGGGGTGGAATCACTTAAAACATGTAGAAATGCAAAAAAAAAAAAATTTCTCTAACAATTTTTTTTGGGGGGGGGACCAAGTCCAAAATCTAATGGCATGATCCTTGGACCATACCTACCCCCCCCCCACCAAGTTTCGTCGAAATCCTAATACTTAAAACGTAGAAATGCAAAAAAATGAAATCGAAATTTTGTTGAAAAAAAAGTTGCAAAATTTTTTTTTCTCTAACAATTTTTTTTGGGGGGGGGGGGGGGGTTGGAAATCACTTAAAACATGTAGAAATGCAAAAAAAAAAAAAATTTTCTCTAAATTTTTTTTGGGGAGGGGGGCTTGGAAATCATTTAAAACATGTAGAAATGCAAAAAAAAAATTCTCTAACAATTTTTTTGGGGGGGGGGGACCAAGTCCAAAATCTAATGGCATGATCCTTGGACCATACCTAACCCCCCCCCCCCACCAAGTTTCGTCGAAATCCGTCGAGGAGTTTTTCCGTTATACTGTTCAACAACAAACAAACAAACAAACAACAAACATAAAGGGGTGAAAACAGTAACCTCCGATCTTCGATGGCGGAGGTTAAAAACAACTTGCATCAAAAAATTTAACATTTTCACGCTCACGCTCACGCTGGCGCTGACGCTCACGCCGGGGGTATCGCTAGAGCTCTCTGTTCTTCGAACAGGCGGCGAACCAGAGTTGGTGTCAAAACCACCCAATGTTCCCCTGTTTATACATTTATCGTTTTTAAAAGACTCGTCTAATAATTAATATCTTAAGCCACGTCTCGCGCAGCGAATGCTGGCTCTAAGAGAGCTCCACTTTAGATGACGAACGTATGTCACGACACACCGTCTCCACAGTCTGTACCTATGTACCAAATGAAACATGAAACAAACATGAAACAAACATGAAACATGATACATACATGAAACATACATGAAACATGAAACAAACATGAAACATGAAACAAACATGAAACATGAACCATGAAACATACATGAACCATGAACCATACATGGGTCATGAAACATACATGGGCCATGAAACATACATGGACCATGAAACATACATGAACCATGAAACATACATGATACATGAAACATACATGAAACATGGGACATACATGAAACATACATGAAACATGGGACACACATGCAGCATGGGACATACACGATTGATACATGGACATACGTGATGGGACATATGTGGTACACACGTGATACACACGTGTCATGATACAGACACACGTGATACACGTGATACACGTGTCATGTTAGACACGTGATACAGACACAAGTGATACACACGTGTCATGATACAGACACACGTGATACACACGTGTCATGGTACAGACACACGTGATACACACGTGTCATGGTAGACACACGTGACATGGGACACGTGACACGTGCGACACACATGGGACATACATACGATATACATGGGACACACATGGGACAAACAAGCGACAAGCGACATGCGACGGACGGACGCCCGGACATATAAAAAATAGTGTGGTAGATAAAAACATTAGAAAGGAAAAAATAACTTGCCAAAAACTTTAACATTTTCACGGATGCCGGGGGTATCGCTATAGCTCTGTTCTTCCAACAGGCAGCTAAAAAATAAAAAACCCTCATCAAAAAATTAAATAATTCTGGCTGCAAGACCATGCATCCGCCCAGGAGTAGATCATAAATGTGAAGTTTCATGTCGGTTGGTTAAGCGGTTCCAGAGAAAACATGAATATTTTTTTATTCAATCCACTATGGCTTCCAAACCATGTGACCTATCAATTATTCCTAAACAAACTTGTACACCCATGGCTTGGGGGAACATTTGTGTGAAGTTTCCCCTCTGTCCAGCCGTTCTGGAGAATGTTTTTACAGGTTTTACAGTAAATCCAATATGGCTGCCAAACCATGTGACCTATGACATTTGTGTTAACCTTTTATTCCTCATGGATAGGCAGTCATATGTGTAAAGTTTTGCCTCTGATCAGCCACTTAAGATGTTTGAATGTTTTTTTTTTTTTTAAACACTTTGCTACCGAATCACGTGACCATTAATCATCAATGTTTTTTCTGTGGACCATTTTATCCCGAGATGACCCTCAAATTTTCATACTGATTCGAGAAGCATTTTACATGTGCAATTATGATGTCATAAAAGGCACCTCTGACAAAAAATTTTTTATCACAC
>CM068963.1:98893398-98916292 GCA_035128595.1 Eptatretus atami
TGAAGACCCTGCCAGTTGGCCTGAGTGAAATTCCAGACTACGGAGATGAGGTGGTTCTCTAATAACAGCCAGAGATGTCTACTTTGACAAGTAGGTGGTCAGATTAACTGATTGGTGCGGATGAAAAACAGCAAATATTTTCAAGGAAAGTGGTCAAAATCAGATGCAGAAGAGATGGAGTACGGTTGGTTGAGATCCGGGTCAGGAGCGGGCAATGGGGGAGGTGGGGAGAGGGGAAGGATGAGACTTGGTCGTGGTATGGTGAAGAAGGGAGCAGGCAGGGTGAGGTACAAGATTTTAGGGGTTAGAAAGAGGGGGAGGTGTGATGAGAGAAAGAAGGAGCATGTTTGAAATGTTGAGTGTGCTGAGGAATAGAGTCTTTGATGAAGAGAACAACTTCGCCGCCAGGACGAGGCTCAGGTCTGTCATACCGGAGGAGGGAGGAACTCAGGAAAGATACTCAGGAGTCAGAGATGTCTTAAGGGAGGAATGTTTCTGTTTTCAGCAGATTATGTCTGGTTTGTCAGTGGCAACCTGTATGGAAAGATCTGTCAGGTTTTAGTGAAGGCCCCGGATGCTTGAGGTCCACACTGCTAAGGAAGAGGGAGAGAAGGAGGTTTTGTGTGCATGGGAGGTGGGGGAAGGGGGGAGATAAGGAGAGTTATTGAAAGAGTGGGGGGGATTGTAGAAGAAGTTGGGGAGAGGGTTGGCATGAGGAGAAAAGGCTCGTGGTGAGGGTTGAGGTACAGTGGGGAGTAATAAGAGAGAGGCAGAGGGCAGTTGAAGATTGGAGGAGGTGGAATGATGAGGTGAAAGAGAGGGGAGGGGAAGGAGGTACCTTTGTGATGTGAGGGGGGAGATTGGAGGGAGAAGGCTGAGATGGGAGAGTTGAGGGAGAAGGGTGAGGGGGAGTTTTGAGAAGGTGAGAGGAACTTGGAGGGGGAGGGGAGAGTTTTAAGGTTGCTTGCAAGGGAGGGGAGACGATAACAGCAGGCACGGCCAAGGGGAAGGAGGGCTATGGAAAAGGTGGGGAGAGGAGAAGGATGAAAATTGGTCGTGATATGGTGAAGAAGGTTGCAGGCAGGGAGAGGTATAATATTTGAGAGTTTGGGAAGAGGGAGAGGTGCGAGAGGAAAGAAGGAGCATGTTTGAAATGTTGAGTGCACTGATTGGGAGAGTAAGATATCTGTGAGGTTAGAATGGAGCCCACAGATGATGATAGAACACCAAACACTTTGGGACAACAGAGGAGGAGCTGATGCTGAAGAAGAAGACAGTGAAGAGGTGCAAAGAGCAGAGGTAGGATGAGGGGCAAGATTGAAGGGGAAAGGAGAGGGGATAACAGGTGAGGTTGTTTGGAAGAGGTAGATTTAAGGAGGTGGGGTGAATTGGCACTGAAGTTGGAAAAAAAAAAGGGATGATTGATGGAACACTAACATACATTACAAACGGTGACATTTTTTAAGTCAGAGATGCGATTACAGACGTTACGTGAGGGATGCAATAAAGGAGAATTAAGAGAATGGAGAAAAGAAATGTAACAGTTGGACTGTTTTAGACACCGGACGAAGGAAAGGTCAAATTGAAAACAGCCCTTTGAAAAACGAAGAAGAGTAGTGAATTATGATGCAATACCGAGAACCACACGTGTGAAAGAGGAAGATGTAACATTTTAAAAGACTGTTTTTTTGTTTTCATTTTTTTAAAAAAATAAAGATTACGTAAGGTTAGTAAAAAGAAAGGTTTCAGAAAAATTGTGAAGGTGTGTGGTGAATTTGGATCGGCAAACACAGAAGGAAGCTGGTAGGTCGACAAAAATAACAAGAAGAAGAAAGGAGGTCGAAAAACACGTGGTCCTTGTGGAGAAACACGAGAAACACGGGGAGGTGTTCGGTTAGAAGTAAAAAGATATAAATAAAAAAAACGTTTTTTTGATTTATTTTCAAAGATTAGGTAAGATTAGGTAAAGGAAAGGTTGAAGAAAAAAATTGTGAAGGTGTATGGGGTGAATGTGGGTCGGCTAAAATGGAAGGAAGATGTTCGGATGGCAGAAGAAGGGGGAAGAAGAGTCGGTACAGGAAGTCACGTGGTTACGTGGGGAATAAGGTAATAAGGAATAAAAAAGGGTTTTTTTTTGTTGTATTTTTTTATATTTTAAGACAAGAAACAGAGGGTGTACTTGGGAGGGATAGAAAGAGGGTGGTAGGAAAAGTGGAGAAAATAAGAATTGATGGTATTAAGGAGAAAATATAAATAAACACGATCGTGCACATAGACGGGAAGACAGGTAGGCCACAGGGAAACCCGATTTGACAAAATCGACAAATCTCACCAAATAGCACAAATTTTGAAACAACACCGAACTAGGAACACACAGTAAGCAGCAAAATCAAGTCAAAATGCGACAAACAACGACCGGAAACTTATGTTTGAGAAAGTCAGCAGAGACCCCTGGAGAGAACCAACCGTCGCCTCAAAAAACCAAAACCGGAAGAATGTTGTATTTTGAACACGAATGAGAACATGAATAGAAAGACAAGTCTTTAGTTTCACTGTATTCGTCTCTGAATTAGACCGGATCGCAAACGTGCAGAGAGTAGCGAGATATGATTTCACTCTGACTGCCAGGCAGGCAGTCAAACAGAATTGAGAATCATTCCAAACAGAAAACTTCCTGTTTTTAAGGATATCATAATGAAAACATACATCAGGCATGAATAACTAATGTCACGTGTTCGATAGGGTGATGTAATAGACACTGGAGAAAATGGTGATAGAACCTATAATTTTTTTGTAGTCATACTCCTTTAAAACTCTTTAAGCCTTTATTTAAATTTAGTGATATACTTGAACACTGTATAACACCAATCACCTTCATAATACATTCAAGAACTATGCAATATATCGATATATAGGGATTATAGCATTAGAGGGTGTGGCATGTGAGATAGTACAGTATTGGGGGTGAAGAACAAGCTGCCATATGGCTATGTACATCTACGGTGATCAATAAGACCTCCATCTTCGGAACTGCAACTCAACACCATCTTATTATAGTGCACAGTGTCTTCAGAAGGTATTCACACCCCTCAACTTTTTCACATTTTGTTGTATTACAGCCTGAATTTTAAAATGATTAAATTTTAATTTTTTGCAACTGATCTACACAAAATACCCTATAAATGACAAAGTTCTAAAAACATGTTTTCACTTTTTACAAATTAATCAAAAATGAAAAGCTGAAACATCTTGCATTCATAAGCATTCAACCCCCTGAGTCAACACTTTGTAGAAGCACCTTTGGCAGTGATTAAAGCTTCGAGTCTTCTTGGTATGTCTGTATCCAGCTTTGGACATCTGGATTTTGGGATTTTCTCCCATTCTTCCTTGCAGATTTGCGATAGCTCTGGCAGGTTGGATGGGGAGCATCCATGAACAGCAATATTCAAGTCTTTCCATAGTTCTAAAATGGGATTCAAGTGAGGGCTTTGGCTGGGCCACTCAAGGACTTTCACGTTATTGTTCTGAAGCCATTCCAGTGATGCTTTGGCTGTATGCTTGGAGTCATTGTCCTGTTGAGATGTAAATCTTTGCTGCAGTCTAAGGTCTTTTGCACTCTGAAGCAGGTTCTCCTCAAGGATTTGCCTGAATTTGGCTCCATTCATTGGTCCCTCTATCCTTACGAATGTCCCAGTCACTGTTGCTGAAAAGCATCTCCGTAGCATGATGCTGCCACCATCATGCTTTACAGTAAGGATGGTGTTAGATGGGTGATGAGCTGTGCCTAGTTTCTGCCAAATGTAGCACTTTGTAGGCATGCCAAAGGGTTAAATTTTCGTCTCATCAGACCACAGAATCAGTCTTTCATGTGTCTTGTTGCAAACTCTAGGTATGCTGTCATGTGCCTTTTTCTCAGGAGTGGTTTCCTCCATCTGGCCACTCTCCCATAAAGCCTAGATTTGTAAAGTGCTGGAGAGACTGTTGTCCTTCCGGCAGGTTCTCCCATCTCAGCGAAGGAACTGTGTAGTTCTGTCAGAGTGGTCATTGGGTTCTAGGTCAACTCCCTGACCAAGGTCCTTCTTGCCCGGTTGCTCAGTTTGGTCAGACGGCCAGCTCTAGGAAGAGTCTGGTTCCATATTCTTTCCATTTTCCAATGATGGAGCTCATTGTGCTCGTGGGAACTTTCAACACTCAAGAAATTGATTTTATAACCTTCCCCAGATCTGTACCTCCTCACAATTCTATCTCAGAGTTATATGGACAGTTCCTTGGAATTCATGGTGAAGTTTCTGCTCTGACATGCACCGTCAACTGTGGGACCTTATATAAAAAGGTGTGTTTCTTTCTAAATCATGTCCATTCAATTGAATTGACCACAGATGGACTCCATTCAAGTTATAGAGACATCTCAAGGATGATCAAAGGAAATTGGATGCACCTGAGCTCAATTTGGAGCGTCATAGCAAAGGGGTTGAATACTTATTGACTCGAGATATTTCAGGTTTTCATTTTTAATTAATTTGTAAAAATTTCTCATAACATGTTTTCATTTAGTCATTGTGGGGTATTTTGTGTAGATCGGTGACAAAAATGTAAAATTCAATCCATTTTAAATTCATGCTGCACCACAATAAAATGTGAAAAAAGTCGAGTGGTGTGAATACTTTCTGAAGGCAGCGTATAAGGTGATTTATAAAACTGCTCCAGTCGCACTAAACTTCTGGATTTCTTTTAATGATCTTTAACCCGTTGACTGCCCACTCTTAAAGGATACACCACTCCCATTTTCGAGCCAAGTATGCATGTACATAAACTGTACTTTATTTTCAAATTTTACCCTTCTATGAGCAAATGTTAGTTCATTTCTTATCCATTGCTGGGAAAACCTCACGTTATGAGAAAACTCGTAGCAGGCAGTAGGACAAGATTTTCAATTCCGTATGCCAGGTACGAGCTGTCTGGTGGGACTGTTTTATGCACTGTATCGACATTGGTATTACATCATTGCTGATGGTAGATCGTGTGCTGAGTACCACATTTTTTTTCATTTTTTGCTAATTGTCATTACCATTCAAAATGGCGTGCATTAATGCAGATGACGTGGCAAAACTTCTTATGGAGACTGATAATGATGATCACCAAACTGCCAACAGATCGTTTGTTGCATTATCCGGCATGGTAGCATATTCTGTTTACAAACAATAACGTAATATTTTCGACAAGAATACTCAGTGGCAGAATCTGATACACACAGCACTACAAGTATTGTCGTAATCGGCAGTCAACATGTTAAAATCATTATTTTATTAACATTCAAGTATATACCTAAACACTGCACAGGTATTGTGTTCTATGAACTCACTAGTTATTTATTAATTGGTATCAGTTTGTTTCACCACTTGAGGCTGTGCTCTTTCCCTTTCTCCCCTTTCTCCCTCTCCCCGTTTATTACCAATACATTGCTTACTGATGAGAACCTGGAATAAATCCCATAAATGGGTATAATCTGGAATTGCATATTAAAGGTGCCATTAGTAATGTCGAGTCAAAGTGAGGATCCCACCAGAAGTGAGTGCTGTAGACAACGTCCGTGGTCTTTTGATACACATTGGCGTTTCGGAGTTATCCGGGCCGCATCCATAACAATATATAATCATATACACACACACACACGCACACGCACACGCACATGCACGCTCAGTAGAAAACCTTCCATCGTACTTACAACAGTGAAAAGAATCAGTTACACAATCTGTTTGCATTGGATCTTGCTCTCGTGGAGAGGTTATTCTCCATGTAAATTATGGAGTTGTTTGTTTGTGGGGATGCAGGGAGGAGAATAGGAGCGTTGCAATATTTCCATAACATGATTGGTTTGTAAAGAGGGATAGTCTACATTTTTCAACAATCTCAATTCCACTATCGAATTATTATTTTGCTTTATTTACACCGACGTCAATATCTGGCCAACAGCATCGAAGGCCAACAAATACATGCGAAAGCATAAATCTTTGAAAGGCATCATATGAGATGTTAACATTCATGAGTGTACGTACAGTTAGGACAGCTATCTTGTAATATTCAGAGTAAATACTGTTTAGCTGTCTCTGATCTGAACGTCTAACCAAGTCGTTATCAATTCCTAACATAGTCTTAGCCAGTGTATTGGTATGAAGCTTATGGCAACTCTTGCAATTAAAAAAAAGCCGTTGAAAACTTTTGGCATTTCCATCCAAGCATGATTTGCTTCATGATGCTGTGACCCCAGGTTTAAAACCCACATACTGTGTTAATTTGTTCTGTCACCCAGCATGTCAATTATGGAAAAAAAATAAAAGTACAATGCTGTCTCTGTCTTTCAAACTTTGTGTGTACAATCTCCTTTGGTGGCTCGTAGCTCTATTGCATCATACAAAATGTCACCCATTAGCCAAATGGATGTTGTTTTTATGCTGGGATAAAATTAATATGTGGAATTTTTAAAAACTAAGGGACTAACGTAGGCAAGTGGGGGTATTAAACCACACAATCATGCTCAATTCGCCATGCGACGAAAGTCGCAATTTCTCAAAATCATGCCATAGCCACACAATAAAAATGGCTGCAAAAAGGTAAATAAACTGCATTCTGAATTAAAAAGAAAATGAGAATCAACAGAACAGGTTGCATATGTATGATGTTTTAAACTAGATCGAGCAATCAAAGATTGCAGACCATAGCCAGGACTTGTTTTGTGTGGTCTTATCGTACGTATTTTATAGACGTACTCACATTCGAATTATACATTCCTGATAGAGGTACTCAGTTGAAAAAAAGATAACATGTACTACTTGCTACTACTAGGTGGCATTTATTTCCTATGTTTGCACGTTCTGTACAGACAGACAAACAAACAAACAAACCGATGGACCCAAATGCAATTCCCTCTCCTCTGGCGAGGGTAATAAGACACATCAAATACTTGGAGGAACAAATGAATGTTTCGTTATGTTTTTGTTTTTGTTGTTGCACAAAAACCTCTCATCCTCTATCCATCGATTCACAAACAAATGAGGTGTTATGGAGTCGACAATTTACCACCTCACAGAAAGGCTCTTCGACACGGATGAGCAAGTGTGCAAAGCAGAAGCGCACCATCGGCTCTATCAGCGGGAAGAACATCCTTACGAAAGGGTCACACAGAATCTCATGTCACGAAGGAATAAATATTTCAATTGATAAAGAGTGCATGCTTGAGAAAGAAAAATGAGAAGTAGCTTAACCCATCTGTGCTTATGATTCCTTTCCTGTTTGTGGTTCAGTAAGTAAAAGGCTGACTTTGTCAATCAAGCACAACCATGTATGGGGCAAATCAACCGATAATGCAACGGGTCATCAAGATGCTAACAATGATGAGAGAAGATAAAATTATGGAAGTAATATAATTTTAAGAGGGTGATTCAATGACGAAGCAATCTCCTGCTGTGCAAAGTGTATTCGGTGCGGCACGGTATGGTTCACTTGTGGTGCAAAAGGAGCTAAAACGCACCTGCAGAGTTGAGAAAGAAATATTGCGATGATGCAGACGTAATACAGCTGCACCAAAGGGGTTTATGTGTCACTGTTCATCGTTCAAAGTTACTGCGATGTCTGTAATCAATATTTTCACCATACTTTCTGATCAACCCTCACGTCAATAGTGCTTTATAACATGAGTTCCCGTACAAGGAAATTCAAAGCAGAAGGAGGCCATTAGGCCCATCAATCCTGTGCAATGGTTGCCAACCGATGATTGTTTGTTGATGCTCTGTCCTTTTTAAATGCTGAGGGTCAAGCAAGGAAGTAGCACGTTCCATTTGTAAAGTATTTCGTATGACTCGGCCGGGGTTTAAACCGCTGACCTCCAAGGTTCAGAGCGGATGCTCCAACCATTACGCCATCAAAAACGCCAGAGTCTGATCAAAAACTATGAGAAGTAGCTTAACCCACTTAAACCAGATAAAGCATAGATTAATTATTAATGACCAATATCAAAGAGATAAAGTAATGAATATCAATAAATAAACAAAACATTAAACATACTATTCTGTAATCGTTTCCTAAGAGTTTAAAATTACCCACAATGCATTTAGAAATGGCATTCCTTTTGCAAAGCATGGCTTGCCGGTTGTATTTCTTTACTCAGACAGTCAACATGACACCATTGCCCTGCCAACATCCGACAACGCAGTACTGAGCAGAATCACCTAATGCAGATTAATGTTTAATGCAGGGTTTGAAAAGTAAAAATGTGCTTTTCATCAATTTTAAACAAGCAGGAGGAGGAAATATTCGAGGATACTACAAGTTGAATAAGATGCCAAGTACAAGCGGCAGTTGCTGCCAAACAAAGATAACATGGGTGGCACGGGTCCAAGAAAATGCCTACCTTGTTGTTCACTGGAAGTTTTCCATTCTGGTTTGGTATCAGGTAATGCAACCTGAGGGATAAGATTGCAAATAAAAACACATGGAAAAAAACAAAAACCTATTAACACAAAATACTACGACATCCGTCAAAGCCTTTATCATGGATGGGACGGAGGTTTAAGTTACAAGGAAGTAGGATGATCCTTGTTTTTGTAAGGAAATAACTTTGGTGCATTATATAGTAAACATCCCCACCAGGACCCCTCGGGAATAAGCCTTACTCTGACATCACGAGACATAATGGAGTCACCGCTTGACTTGGAGGACAATTTTGTGGGATATTGCCTTGCGTCTCTGAGGCCTAAGCTAACAAACTTCCATTGCGACATTGTGAGAACAAGCTGGTCATTTGCAGATGACACGGGTTCATGTATTAGAATATAATATAATTTGGTCCGCTGTGAATTAAAAAGGTGAAACTGGGTTGCTTGTGCCGGTCAAAACGTTTCTTCCAATCAGGCAAAACTTGTCTTACGGAAACATCGCACCCTTATCACCATGGAGCAATTGTGTACCACAAACAAATAAATAATAATATTAAATCATATATTTAAAATACTTGAAAGAAACCCTTGTAGGAAGGGGAATGAAATTATATTTGATAAAATGACAAACCAAAAACAAATGGCAAACTTCCTTAATATGAACTGCCTTGCCCTTGAACCCCATTTCATTAAGGAACCAATTTCATTTGTCCCGTCTAAGATGTCATACATCATCCTATAATTCGAGAAGTGTATTGGAATGAGTTGAAAACTGGTGGTTGTACTCTGGGAGTGCCCGGGGGATTTTAATGGTTAAAGGAAATGTCATAGTCCAGGAGTTCAGGGTGGGGTGGCGGTTGTGAGGGGGGGGGGCAGTTCTCTCAATGTAAATATGAGGGGGTATTACACATGTGGGGGAATTATCCCATCCATAACGATGGGTTATTCAGTAGCGGTTATTAACACATTCTGAAACACCCCATAAAAGCAACAAATAAATTAACAGCAACACAATATGTGAGTGAAACTTTGAGTAAAAAGATTATTGTTTTTAGCCAGGAGACATTTGAGAAGATCTTTGGACCAAATCTACTCAGTTTGGTTTTACAGCCAATTATCCTCTAGTTTTTAACCATTCCTGCTTCGGTGCAAGAGGTAAAACAATTCCTGTGTTTGACTACGCCTCATCCTCACACTCAACAGGACACAATCAAAAGTTCCAGTTATTATGACAAAGGAAAACCCACCCTGAAATATAATGGTTGGAAACAGAACATCAAATAAACCCCCAAGATTATCATTCCATAACGAGCGAGTTGGCCCATATTGCCATGTGCGGAGCTCACTCTCACTGCCGGCACTTCTTCCTCGAGGTGTTCTTCATCTTTTTCTTCTTTTTCACTTTCCATTTCCCTGGAGGGACATAACAAATAGCCTCCTACACAAGGTATTCACTGGCAACACCAGAAATGAATTTCCTATTTGGAAACAAAACTAAATCTCTAAAACGAGATTAACATGTCTGCCCAAAACAATATGTTTGCGTTGATGACATTTGTGATTCCCATCAAAAATCTACCAACTTCTTTCATCCAATATTGACATTGCCACAAACGGAAAGGACCTCTTACCAAAGCCGGGGGAGTGGAGAGGGGGGGGGGGGTCCATAATAGGGCAATCATTCCCCCAAACGTAGGCAAAAACAAATCTGACTGTTTGGTATTTCAGATCTTATAATTCGATTCTGTGGCAATACCGTCATGTGTACAATCGTAAGTAGTCCCATGGAGTGCAATGTTATGAAGCTTCAATTTGCACACAACAAACGACACAAAACTCCCCTCCACAAAATCTACCCTAATGTGCTTTATTCCTTCTTCCTCAGCTTTTCCTTACTGGAGGCTCAAGCCATGGGATGTATGAGGGATAAGGGTATTTATGGGAAAGAAAAATATTTCAATGGCAACGAGCAACTACATCAAAGGAGTTTGAATGAAGAAAAAAGGTGATGTGAAAAAAAATAAAATGTTCGACAGAACATGCAGGACTTCAAAGATGTTAGTTGATCAATATGGTTCTATTCGGTTTGGTTCCATCTTCCCCAATCGCCGTTCGCATGCAACATGCCAGTTATTAATATCTGACTTTTTCCCACGTGAGTGCAAACTAAAAAGGATGTATGATGCGTCATTCAATGTGCCAAAATGGAAATACAAATATAGAAGCAGACGATTGAGTTACTACTTATACATCACCTAGGGATTCCAAAAGTGAAAACATAGCAGACTTGGACAAAAAATAAAAATTAAAATGAAGGAAACTTGCCTTTCGGAGGGCCGTACAAATGAAGTAGGCTACTCAATCTATAAATAGGCTGTTTTCCAAGGGTAAGCTTTTGGGCAGGCATGATATTAAACGTAGGCAATTAATAGAATATCGGTGTTAAGTATATGGAGTTTAAAAGTGAAAACATGGATCCAGTTAATAAGATACATAACGTAAAAGGAATAATGCATGAGATGGCGGATGCAGAGGGTTGCTGGGCAAAAGGGCGAGCAGTGTTCTTGTTTTGGGGAATACAATGTTCTTGCAACAAATTTAATGGGATTTATTTTGAAAAAGCCTTTACTCTTTTGTTGCAGCATAAATCCAAGCATAATATTTGGTGTTTAAAGCGGAATGGAAATGGATGTGAATGAGATATGTAACAACTTGGTGCGTCAAAGGGCAACCTTAAATGAGTTGTTACACAATATTTATTTCCTGGAATGAACCACATGGATCGTGTTTGGGGGGGGGGGGAGGAGGGAGGTAGGGGTGTGGGAAGAAATAGTCTTGCAAAGTAACCTTGTATAATATTTTAATCACCTGCAAAAGTAATATGCTAACAGTTAAACTTTTAATTAATCAACAAATATTGTGATGGCTATATCATTGCGATGATATAGCCATCACAATATCACAAACAACATACATACTGTGGTTTTATATACACATGCAAATATATGCATTTATATACATATATACACATATATATATACATATATATATATATATATATTTAATATATATTTATATATAATATAAACCCCGCTCTCTGAACACCCCAATTATCTGAACACCCCATATGCACGCGTTTTGGCCAGTCCCGAATTTTTAGATAGGAAATCCTGTACATAGTGCCCCCGATAATCGGAACACCGCGAAAATCTGAACACCCGGATATGAACATGCTTTTTACCAGCCCCAAACCAGTTTTTACCCCGCACTGTGAACGCTACTCCAACCTTTGAAGGCATCAGTGCGAAACATGGCTATTGTTCAGTTGCGGCTGCATGGCAAACGTCATAACAAACAAACGCCGTTGCTAATTACCACGCATCGCACAGTTCGTTTTACTGGATGCAATGGCTGGATAGAAAATGCAGCGGGGTGTGAAGAGATAAGTGACTTAATTAGAACCTGCTTCTAAATTAATCAATGGTAATCAACCAATAAGCGTCAAGAATTACAATTTCGTCCAATCAGGGAGGGGCACAAGAAGGACCTGCACACCTCCTTTCCATCAATCTTCACTTGCTATTGAAGTTCACGCAGTACGATACACCAAAATGCCGAAAACGCGTCACGATCTGCTTGGAAGATAAAGTCCGTCTGGTAAGGAAGCGGAATCCAAGTCGCAACGAAACTCGCTGCTGATTTCGAAATTTCGCTGGGCGCAGTGAACGGTATTTTACGTCGTAAAGAGTCGATGTTGAAGGAATTCGAAGACGGGGCCCTATCTTCGCAGAGTCGACGAAAAGGAGGCGAGCTCATTTTGCGCGGTGCAGAGAGTGGCGTATGCGACGACGTGACCCCCGAGAATACGTTCGGTGCGACGATACGGTGCACGTTCATGACTGAGAGGAGACGACTGGAGAACAATTTAATGCGGAAAGACGATGACGAAGAGAATGTGGACAAGAGAATGGGGACGATGAGGAAGTGGAAGACATGCAGGTGACAGTACAAGATGGACTCAGTTGTGTGCAAAAGCTTAAAACTCTCTTACTGAATCAAGGATGGGCAGAGTTGCTCGCTCCTTTGGAAAGAATCGAACATTCAGTTCAGGTTCATTCCTGGAGAATGCCAAATCGAAACCACAGAGTTTTTAACATCTTGGCTTAGAGACAAGTAATTGTATAAATTTCAAATTTTGATTCTCGTGCTGTCAATTTTGATCTTATCAATTTTCTATCTTCCGTGGCAAATAATTCGAAATAATTGTTTATTACTACTGAATGCCAATAATTGCATGCTCATTTTGTCTGTGGAATGTGTATTTAGATGTGTATGTATTGATTAAACGACTTTTGTGATCTATCGAATACAGATGACGCGTTCATGGTCGTTGATACCCTAATCCCCGATAATGTGAACACCCGCATATGAACACATTTTCGTCCAGTCCCAGAAATGTTCAGAATAGCGGGGTTTTACTGTATGTATATATATATAATATATATATATATAATATATATATAATCAACAACATCAAACACGCAAAGCTTGTGGATATGCAGCTCTCTGAAACGAGATGGACATTTTTCTTTGTGTATTTTTATTTCAAGCACAAGCAGTCATCTTGGCATCATATAATTCTCTGTGATAAAAAATATATATACATAAACATAATATAATATATATATATATAATATACATATACATATATACATACATATACATATATACATATACATATATACAAATATATATATATATATATATATAACATATACATATACATATACATATGAGGCCCCACAAGGAGGAGTGATGTAAGCGACATTTTTTAATGATATGATGATGATAGGCTCGGATGATAGGGTAAGGGTTAAAATAGTGCTAAATGGCATTAACTCCAAAATGGCCGATGTGTCCCTTCACACTCCTCCTAGTGGCGCCTCATATATATATATATATATATATATAATAATATAATATATATATATAATATATATATAATATATATATATATATATAAAGCCTGGTGTTGGCTTAGTGGTTAGGGGGAGGCTTGGGATCCCAGGGTGCTGAGTTCAAGCCCGTTAGCTGCTGAATTAACACCAGGGGATTGACTCAGCCTGTCATCCTTCCGAGGTCGGCGAAATGAGTACCAGTGTACTGGTCCCGGTGTATTCCCCGGTTAGAATAGGTGTACCATATCCCTGTGTGTCATAAGAGGCGACCAGGGTTGGCGTCAGGAAGGGCATCCGGCCATAAAAAAACATTGCCTCAAGAAAAAGCCCAACCCTGCACAGCAGGGAAAAATGGCTGTAAAGGGTCATTATATATATACATATATATACATATATATATACAATACATAAATACATATAACATATATATATATATATATATATATATATATCACATATACATACGTATACATATACACATGTATATATATTGTTGCGAATTCACGCCCGTCGGCGTGCGATCGGCCACGTGACTCGAATCGCGACCGCCTCGCCACCGGCGGACAATTCAGTCGTGACCCTCCGGCTAACGCCGGGATCCAGTCACGGGTGACCTTTCGGCCTCACCACAACCCAGTCCGCATTCTACCCGCGCGGAATAGGGTGAATCGCCGAAAGTCGATATACCTAAGTACCCGCACGGGTAACCAACCGAGGGGTTGTACCTCGCCACAGGCCGACTTCGGACACGATCCGCTTAAGCGGCTCGTTCCGGGCTAACGGGATAACCGAGCGGTGTTATCGTCGGCCTTGACGGTTCAGATTAATTATCGGCGCGTCCCGCCCCGACGAACCCTTTACGTGAAACAAGATGGAGACCAACGAAGGAAGGACGCAGCGAAACGGGGGAAGAATTCACAAGCAAGCATTTTATTTACAACGACACACGAATGGCACACATAAAGCAAACAGTCAGAATAAGCAATTGCACATATATCAAATAAGAACAAACCACAATGCACATATAAAAGAAGGAGTTAAAACCGAATACGCGACACACGGACCACTTACACAATTCTACTTCGCGAGACACGGCGCACACACACACGTCCACACAAACCAAAAGAAAATGGAAGTCGACTTCCCTGAGATGGTTGAGTCCTCGGCGACCGTCACTCGCCGTGGCCCGCGAGCTCTCTCCGTGCCGAAACCCGGAAGCGAGCAGAGAGAATCGACGACGAAGAGAAGACAAGAGAGAAAGAGGCCGAACCAAGAGAGAACCAAAGACAAGAACCTCATTCGCCTCCGCTTCTTATACGCCGGCGCCACGCCCCGTTCTCGGCTCCACCTCCTTCGAGGCGCTCGAGAAGGGGGCGTTTCCTGTCGTTCCTCCCACCTGCGGCTTGTGGGGGACGAGGCGAATTCATTCTGGCCCGGGCCAAGGAAAGAAATAGCGGGAAACACGCACCCTCGCTGTGGGACTTCTCCTTCCCACTCGCGCTCGACGGTTCCCACGCGGAACCGTCGTACGTAGACCGCTGAGGATGGCGTTCGTTGCTGTGGGTAGCGTGGTTGAGATGGTGGCGTGGTTGTGAGGGTGGCGGTGCTGGCGTTGTTGGAGTGGTGGCTTGGTGGCGTCGTTGACGTTGAAGTTGTGTTGGTTCGAAAATAAAGCAGAACAGAAAACGCCCAACTCAAAGCGTCGCAGCCCGAATGAATCACATTAATTCCCTCTATAAAAACGGGTTTGGAGCTAACTACACATGTACTTCAGAAATACCTCACCTATGGGACCTGGATGGTGTTGCGAATTTCCACAGCCGTAACAATATATAATATAAATATACAATATAATATATATACATATACATATACATATATACATATATATACAGGGGCTGCAAAAGTAGTATACAGTAATGAAACAAGTACAGTCCTTACTGTATACCTACTTTGCAGCCCATATATATATAATATATATATAATATATACATATATACATATATATATATATGTATATACATATAACAAATATACATATATACAAATATATATATATATATATACACATATACATATATAACAATAATACATATAATACAAAATAATAACATATACATACAGGGTGTCCCAAAAAAATATAACTTTCATTTGCAAAGAGGATGGTCATGACATATATTTTTTTTAAAAGACATGTGGCTGGATAGAAAGCTGAAAGGTTGAAGTTTATTGTACCAATGTCAAAATTGCCACAAAATTTAAATTTTGGTGTAGAATCGTCGTTTTCTTTTGGACCACATGTTCGACGTAGGCTCCACGTTGTCCGATCACTGCCTGCAAACGCGTTGTCATGTTCCTCCATCACTTTGGGAAACGTTTCCTGAGGAATGTTCTGATTTCTCGGTGGATGTTTTCCTTCAGCTGATCAAGAGTCTGAGGCCTAGGGTTTCCATAGATCCTGTCCTTGAGATACCCCACAAAGAAGAAGTCTGGAGGAGTAAGGTCAGGGGAATACGGTGGCCACTCAATGTCTTCGTAGAGGGAGCTAAAGCGGCCCTCAAAATGTTGGTTGAGAAAACGCCTTGATTCCCTGGCTGTATGGGGCGGTGCCCTCCTGCTGGAACCAATGGGTTCTCATCTGGATCAGGTTGTTTCTCCTACGGGCCTGAGTACGTAGCTCAGGCAGATAGAATTCCTGAATCATTTCGCGATAGTCCTCTGGTTTACCGTGCAAGTGTGTCCCTGGTCATCTTAAAGAAGTATGGACCAATTATCCATACCAACCAACCGCACCACATGGTGACTTTGAGAACAGATCGAGGCACCAGTTCAGTTGATGCATTACCAGGATTTTCAGTTCCCCAGTACGAAGAAGTTTTGCTGTTTACCTCCCCGACAAGTGAGCATGGCATTCGTCCTCATGTGAAGTTTTTTGAGGAAGTCTGCATCATCCTCCAACTTTCCTGAGAACCAATTTGCAAGTTAGTCGTTTGCATTCTGTTGATCAGTAAGCACCGTTTCCATTTGATTTTTGTATGGAAAGCATGAATGTCTTGGCCAAGGATCCTCTGAACGGTGCTATTATTAGTTTGTCTCGGCAGAAAGTCGTCGAATCGATTTTTTTGGACTCTGAACGACCGCCTGTCTCACATTTCCACATTTTCTTCACTACGACCTGTCCTCTTCCGACCACTGTGACCCTTGTGAAGGCCACAGATGGTTCCCATTGGTAAACTGGACTGCTCGGCTTGGTGCATTGTGCGTCTGGTGTCACGCGATGCTGTATTGTCGGTACCTGAGATGCCTTCATAGCGATGCATTATGCGTACATGCAAGTGATACCAAAATGTCTCGAGTAAAGACGTTGCATCCTGTATGACACTTTTTGTCTGGCCAAAGTTAACACATTTTCGTCCGTTGTTGTACGGTCGACTTGGCATTTTTCTGGCACTTGTTGGTACAAAATAAACTTCAGGGTCTATGCAACAAGAAATGAAGCATTAGTGACAAATTTACTGCTTTTTAGGATCAAACGAAGCATTTTAGAGTGTATATTTTTTTGGGACAACCCAATATATATATATATATCTACATATACATATATACAGTACACATATATATTATATATACATAATACATATATATCATAACAATATATATATTATATACATATTTATATACATAATTCAGCTCTGGAAAAAATATAAGAGACACTGCAAATTATCAGTTTTTCTGGTTTTACTATTTATAGTATGTGTTTTGAGTAAAATGAACATTTTTGTTTTATTCTATAAACAACTGACAATTACAAATTCCAAATAAAATATTGTCATTTAGAGCATTTATTTGCAGAAAATGAAACTGTACAATAACAACAAAGATTCAG
Organism: Eptatretus atami; assembly: GCA_035128595.1. Classification (NCBI taxonomy): domain Eukaryota; kingdom Metazoa; phylum Chordata; class Myxini; order Myxiniformes; family Myxinidae; genus Eptatretus; species Eptatretus atami. The sequence goes on from CM068963.1 coordinate 98,910,675, forward strand.
GTTTCACACCTCAAATAATACAAGCAAAACAAGTTGATATTCATTTTTAGCTCGCCTGTTCGATGAACAGAGAGCTATGCGATACCTGGTGAGCGTGAGCGTCAGCATGAGCGTGAGCGTGAAAATGTTAAAGTTTTTGGTGCAAGTTATTTCCTTTCTAATGTTTTTATCTACACACACTATTTTTTACTGATTACAATATACAAATACATATATTGCTTTAAAATTATTTGGATCAGACTTCACCACAATGCTTTATAAAAAATATTATTAGACTAGTCTTTGAGCGTCAGCGATCAGCGTGAGCGTGAAAATGTAAAGTTTTTGGTGCAAGTTATTTCCTTTCTAATGTTTTTATCTACCACTATTTTTTACTGATTACAATATACAACATATATATTGCTTTAAAATTATTTGGATCAGACTTCATTCAATGCTTAATAAAAAATATTATTAGACGTCTTATAAAAACGATAAATGTATAAAATGGCAAGCATTGGGTGGCTTTGACACCAACTCTCTGGTTAAACCAACACAATACTAATGTTTTAACGTCGGAAGAGTTCAGAAATCAATATTTTGTGGAATAACCATGATTTCAATCACAGCTTTCATGAGTCTTGGCTTGCTCTCCACCAGCTTTATGCTGTTGGGTGACCTTATGCCACTCCTGGCGCAAAAATTCAGAAGCTCGGCTTGTTTGATGCTTGTGACCATCCATCTTCCTCTGTTACTATCCAGAGGTTTTCAATGGGGTTCAGGTCTGGACATTGGGCTGGCCATGACAGGGTCTTGATCTGATGGTCCTACATCCACACCTTGATTGACCTGGCTGTGTGGCATGAGACAATTGTCCTGCTGGAAAAACCAATCCTCAGAGGTGGGGACATTGTCAGAGCAGAGGAAGCAAGTGTTCTTCGGACAACCTTGTACGTGGCTTGATTCATGAGTCCTTCACAAAGACAAATCTGCCCGATTCCAGCCTTGCTGAAGCATCCACCCCCAATCATCACGATCCTCCACCAAATTCACAGTGGGTGCGAGACACTGTGGCGTGTAGGCCTCTCCAGGTCTCCGTCTAACCATTAGACGACCAGGTGTGTGGCAAAGTTGAAAATTGGACTCATCAGAGAAGATGACCTTACTCCAGTCCTCCGGTCCAATCCTAATGGTCTTTTGCAAACTCAGCCTGGCTCTTCTTTGCTTCTCATTGATGAAGGGCTTTTTTCTAGCTTTGCACGTTCAGCCCTGCCCTAGGAGCCTGTTTCGAACCGTCTCGCCGTGCACTTCACCCCAGCTGCCGTTTGCATTCTTTTGTAGGTCACTTGATGTTCCTACGGTTGTGAGTGACATCGAATGAGTTAGTGGTCATCCCGGTCAGTGGAAAGTCGTTTTTCGCCCTCTGCCAGTCTGTAATTTGTTGTCCCCAATGTCTGCTGCTTGACTTGTTCTTATGAACCACAGTCTTTGAAATTTTAAGGATGGAAGCAATGTGACGCTCACTGTATCCCTCTGCCAGTAAAGCCAAAATTGAACCCTTCTTTTCCTCACTCAAAACTTTTTTTTTCAACTCTTTTGGCATGGTCAATAGTTATTTTTTTGATTCCAATTACTTTGAGGTACTACTAGCACGTTTTTGCCATCCAGCTGGCTTATTGCAAAAGGATTGTGATGACCACAGCAGTGGTTTTTATACTTTCCTTGTTAAATAACATTCGGTTCAGGTGATCACCTAATCAGTACCTCACAAGTAGAATGAGGTGTGCCTGTGTGGGAATTCAACAGACACTGGAATGGAATGGCTGCCATACATGTAGAGATGCTGATTTAAAATATTTTTTAGTGTCCTCTTATATTTTTTCCAGAGCTGTGTTATATATATATTATATAATATAATATATGTTATACAATATAATAAATATATATACAAAATATATTAACATATACATATCAATATATACATATATAACACACATATATAAATATAATATATATATATATATAAATAAATATATACACATATATATAATTATATATATATATATATAATAATTTGTGTCAGTACCCTTGTGAGTAGGGTGAATATACTGATTCTGGCTCACTTTCCCCATGTTAAGTGAATGGGGATTCTCAGCGATTCATATTTTTTCCCTAAAAAATAACCTCCTTTTTATCCCAACCTGTTGAATTCTCTGCTGTTGAAATACCTAAAACATGTAAGTGAATGGAGATTTTAATAGCCTCCCTTTTAGCCTAGGAGCACTTTTTCAAATAACCAATGCATATTGTTTAGCTCACTCATTGAACCTATAAAGATTTGTTCATTCTCAATCTTCAATAGTTTAATTTTCTTTGCACAATAATCCCCATCTAAAATATTTAAAAATAAAACATTTGAATCTTTATATTTTTCAAGATACCCCTTTTGTGTCATTATGAAATTATATACTTCTCTCATGCTCTTGTTTGACTACCTCTCCTGAGCCTCAGATTATTTTTTGCAAAAAGCCACGCCCACTTTTCATAAGCCCCACCAACTTTTTCTTAAGCACGCCCACGTTTCATAAGCCCCGACCACTTTCATGAGATTTTGCATAAGCCACGCCCACTTTTCCTAATCCCCGCCACTTTTAAGCCCCGCCTACTCTTACATCATTTCCAGTTAATCTCTGACTCAATAATTCACTAGAAATTCTAGAATGTTATGCTTTTAGAAAATTTCCCCGAAGGCTTGCCTGGGCTTGCCCAGGAATTTCCAAGGAAACCACACACCAGTCTTCTGTATAAAAGCTTCAAACCCAGACTGCATTTTAAACATATTTTTACTTTTACTGAGAATGGACTGCTGTGCTGAGCTTGAGTGGGCTGACTTTGGAGTTCCTTGGAGTTCTACTACTTGTATGGAACTAACTTCAAGTGATGAACTGGATTCAATTCTTATCTATTGAGGTAAGATTTTATTTCCCTATTTGCAGAGTTTGATTTAGCATATAATCATTTAATAATTAAATCACTTAATTATACATTATTATTTTCTCTCAATTAGTATATGATAACACCAATTAGTATATGATACAAGTAATTTAGTAAGAAGAGTGAGTTATTTTCAAAAAAGAATGAAAAGGTTATTGTAAGTTTAAGGATGAGTTGGGTGAAAAGTAATGAGTGAGTTTATTGGATTGAGACAAAGGCATATGCATAAATATGGTGATCAGATTGATAAAAGGTTAAAGGGAATAAAGAATAATGTAATAAAGAATCAATAACTTTTAGAAATTATTATAATTGTTTGATGAATAAGAAAGAAGAATATAGGAAAATGAATACAATAAGAAGTTCTAAACATAAGATATATATAGTGAAGAAGTAAATAAAAATACACCGTGCGGGAGTGACGGTCATCCTGCGAGAAAATATATAGCCTCCTGAAGGTAGGGCAGTTTTTGCAAACTTTGAAGTCACGTGACGCGAAATTCGAAATCCGGCCCGACCAATTTAGATATTGTCCATAGATTCATATGCCACAATCAAATTCAAGATTGCCTGAGAAATGTAGGAGGAGATAGATTTTGAAAATCGTCATTTTCGCATTTTTTGCCAACTTTGAAGTCACGTGAAGCGAAAACGAAAGGGAAATTCGAAAATCCGTCCTGACCAAATTTAATATTGTCCCATAATTCATATGCCACAATAAATTCAAGATTGCTTGAGAAATGTAGGAGGAGATAGATTTTGAAAATCGTCATTTTCGCATTTTTTGCCAAACTTTGAAGTCACGTGACACGAAACGAAAGCGAATATCGAAAATCCGGCCGAGCAAATTTAGATATTGTCCCATAGATTCATATGCACAATCAAATTCAAGATTGCTGAGAAATGTAGGAGATAGATTTTGAAATCGTATTTTCGCATTTTGCCAACTTTGAAGTCACGTGACACGAAACGAAAGCGAATATCGAAATCCGGCCCAACAAAATTTAGATATTGTCCCATAGATTCATATGCCACAATCAAAAAGAGAGAGAGGACAAGGAAGAACGTCATGGCAAGAAAAACAACATTTGCGAAATGTAGGAGGAGAAGATTTTCGTCATTTCGCTGAAACTCATTTTCGCATTTTTTGCCAACTAGAGTCACGTGACACAGAAGCGAATATCGAAATCCGGCCCGACCAAAATTTAGATATTGTCCCATAGTTCATATGCTACAATCAAATTCAAGATGCTTGAGAAATGGGAGGAGATAGAATTTGAAAATCGTCATTTTCGCAATTAAAGGCCTCGTGACCTTGACCTTGACCTTCGGTGACTTGAAGTCATACCATCGTGTACGTCTCATCGACCTCTATCAGGATCACTATGACCAGATCTCCCGCTTCAACTTCATTGTGAAACGACGGACGGACGGACGGATCGTACACCCCTCTCAACAACCATATTATTAGGTCATGTCGAAGAGTGACCTAAAAAGGCATTAGGAGCCTTTGATGATGAGATTTATTTTAGATAATGAATAGATTGTGTTCCATATGGATATTGTATTATATAATATGATAGAATAGATTGTGTTCCATATGGATACAAGTTTTAACTAAATAGAATATGGGTTAGGGTTTTTAAGGTACTGCCGGCTTTTTCACAATATATAAATGAATAATTAATCAAATAAAGAGTGGAGAAATCTCAGTCTTGAAATAAATGGAAAACATAATGAATGCGAAAATATCAAATAGTCTTATTGAAAAAATAACTAAAACAAGGTAAATAAAACAAATAAGCAAATCAATTTAAAAACTAGTAAGTTAGAGGATGTAAAGAAAAAATAAATATCTTGAGAGCTGAAAACTTTGATGGTTATCAATTGAGAAAATAATTTACTACAATCTCAAATGATATGCAACTCAGGAGGTGGTCAGATGAGATCAATGAGAGAAGTAAATCATTTCGATAATGACAACAAAGGGGTATCTTGAAAAATTAAAAGATTCAAATGTTTATTTTAAATATTTTAGAGATGCAAAGAGAAAATTAAACTATTGAAGGAATTTGAAAATGAACAAATCTTTATAGGTTCAATGAGGAACAATAATGCATTGGTTATTTAAAGTGCTCCTAGGTTAAAAGGGGAGGCTATTAAAATCTCCATTCACTTACATGTTTTAGATATTTCAACAGCAGAGAATTCAACAGGTTGGGAAAAAAGTTTATTTTTTAGGGAAAAAATATGAATCACTGAGAATCCCCATTCACTTAACATGGGGAAAGTGAGCCAAATCAGTATATTCACCCTACTCTTGTGCATATCCACAGGATATCAGTACCTTATCACCCCCCCCTTGTCTGTGCTCATTGTTAAGTAAGTCAATCTCCAATAAGCATCTGCTCTCTGTCTCTTTTTCGATCATTTTGATTGATCTTGCCTGATTAATTATTTATTTGCTTGCGATCATTTTGATCGATTTGGAATTTATTTATTTCTACCTCACGGAAATAAAAAGTTCTTTTTATTTATTTATTTTCTTATTAATAAATTGCTTGTTGATGTTCCAACCTGTCTGTGCTTGACCTTTCCTTCCATTTATCCAGCATTGTCTGAACCTAGATAGACTGGGAGGTAAT
>CM068963.1:98916302-98950432 GCA_035128595.1 Eptatretus atami
TTGACCAATAATAGTCGGCACGCACCAGCGGTTAAATACTCGGCCGTCCTAATTAAGATCTAATCAAGATAACATTGGTGCTTTGCCGAGGGCGCACTCCCCGTTCAGGTAACCACGTGACTTCTAGTTAAATGGCATAATTAGATGGCGGACACTGGAACTCGTGGTTAACTGGGTGGCGTTCGTGGTTCTAAACTCTAAAGCAACCCACCGTACCACAATGTTAATTGTGAGCGGTGGCCCCAGGTCCGGCTCTTCCGAGGACAACCGGGGATTAACCCCCCTGAGTAACAAACTGGTGTTTCGGTACCCGCGTGGCCGTAACAATATATATACAATATACATATATATGAAAATTATTCATGTTATGATCAAAAAGGTGTTTGTAGTTAGTTATGTCACCATCCGCTAAAAGTAGGTCAAGGACACAAATCAAACATCAGGTGCACAACTTCAGTGCAGATCCATGATTATGGTGCAAAAACAACTTGAAAGGCCAAGCAGTCTTTGAGATTACGTATTGGCAAAATACGTTGTTTTTTTTTGTCAGCTCGCCATTTCACATTGACCTTTAACTCGAAGGGATATGATGTAATGAAGTGTAAATGAGACTTGCTCTAGACTATATGGAGAGGGCAATTAAGTTCCGATTGGCCAAACCTTAGTCGAGTTGTGGTGAAAAATGTTAAAATGTCGATAATGTGGTCATGAGCTTAAACTATTTCTGTGCTCTGCCTGGAACACAGGCATCATCCCAACTGACTGGAAGAAGGGCCTTATTGCCCTTCTCCGGAAAGGGAATGGTGATCGCCAGGACTGCAGCAACTACCGAGGGGTGACCCTGCTCACAGTGCCGGGCAAGGTCTTTCCTCGAATAATTCTTGATGGGGTTTGCCACCATCTGCTTGAGCACCAGCATCCAGAGCAGTCAGGCTTTATACTAAAGAGGTCAATGATTGACCGTATCCTTGCTCTTCGGGTCCTCACCAAATGCAGACAAGAGTTTCGGCAGGGGCTGCTTGCAGCCTATGTTGATTTCTGCAAAGCCTTTGATTTAGGGAATCTGGATGCCCTCTGGAGGATTCTTTGTCTTCGTGGGGTGCCACCAAAACTGATCTATATGATGTCTGAAATATGCTGTGGTACTGAGAGTGCTGTGAGATGTGGTGATACCATCTCTGACTTATTTCCAGTTGTTACTGGAGTTCATCAGGGGTGTGAACTGGCTCCCACACTTCTCAGTGCTTGGATAGACTGGATTCTGGGGAGGATGTCAGAGAGATCAAGCTGCGGTACATCGTTTGGTAATGTCAAGATCTCTGACCTTGATTTCTCAGATGATGCAGTCATCTTTGCGGAGACTCTAGATATCCTTTTGGGGGCCCTCGAGGTGCTGAATGAGGAGTCGGAGCCACTGGGATTACGGGTTTTCTGGGTCAAAACTAAGATCCAGGCTTTCAAGGACATCTTGGATGCTGCTATCTTGTCGGTATCGGTTTGTGGCGAGGATGTTATGTTGAGGTCACAGAGAGATTCACTTACCTTGGCAGTGATATTCATGTCTCTGCTGGCTGTGAGCCACAGGTCAATAGATGTCTGGGTCAGGCCTTGGGAATCATGGATTCACTCGATCATGGAGTGTGGCGGTGCCGGTACCTGAGCAGGAAAACGAAGGTCCGAGTCTTCAGGTCCTTGGTGCTTCTAGTCATCCTTTACCGATGTGAGACTTGGACTCTGATCAGGGATCCGAGACGGAGACTTAATTCCTTTGGTACCAGGTCTCTTCGGAGAATCCTTGGCTATCGCTGGTCAGACTTTTTCTCCAATAAGCGGTTGCTGAGAGAGACTCAAATGAGATTTGTTACCTGCATAGTCCATGAGCGTCAGCTCCGGCTGTATCGACGTGTGGCTGGTTTTCCTGATGCTGATCCTGCTCACCAGATTCTCTCAGCGAGGGAGCCTCGTAAGTGGAGGAGGCCAATGGGCCAACCACGTTCCTCGTAGTTGCAGCAGGTTGATCAGCATCTCAAAGAGATGGGGGCATCTACCTGGGGGATGGCCAGACAGAGGCCCCTGGAGTACCGGCAGAAAGTGGATGCAGCAACGCACTGCTCTGGCGCATGCTCTTATACCTGACCTGACATTAAAAACTAGGGCAAGATCTAAAGAGTTAAGTCAACCCCACATACTTTTTATTCCCATTATTGGTGGAAAATTGCATTCGGAAAATCCCAGCTGGCTCCGAGATTGAGCTCGGAAATTGATACAGTTTGGAAATTTGGAGTGTTGAGAGTGCAGGAAGAAAAAATAATAATAATTTTCTAAATGGTGGTTTAGTACTCTTCGTGGTTGAAGAAACTCTGTGGTTCCATGAAAAATTGGAGGCACTCATTGTTGAAACAAACCCTACAACACCAATAAGCCTTCCACTATCCTACAGGGGGAGGCTTAAATATATGCACAACCTATTATGAATAAGGAAGCACAATGGTACAATTATTCGAATTGTTTGCCACATATTAACAAGATAAATTTCTTTAATAAAATGCAAGCAGTAAAATTGATAATTATTTCCATTAATGATTCCGGAAAAACTCAGAACAATGAAAAAAAAGATGAATGCAAACTTCCAAAGCACAGCATGACTGGTGAGATGAAAGTCCAAGAGAAGATCCGATGTTTTGCCTACCGCTGGGCACGGACCTGAGCCCCCCGCTGGCATGCTGCGATGGCTTCTTGCGTTTGCTCACCAACTTTCTCAACCTTGTTGGCATTTCGTTCATTATCTTCTTGCTGTGGATCAAAACAAGAATGACAAGGCTGACAAGGCAAATGAACTGATGAGACCATTATTACTCACATATACAGGTTTTATCCCCTTTCCTCTACAAAACCGTTTTCTTTCCATAAAGCGCTTGATTGGAGCTAGAAGGTTTCTGTAGTGAGCTCGAGTAATGAACGGCAAAAGCAACTGTGAACATTTCACACAAGCAAAAGGCACCAACAAAGAGATTCAGGTGTTCGATCAAAATTTATCTTTATTCTTTTGCTTTAAAACCATTGAAAATTATCTCCAAAGATATTCATTATTTGAGAGCAGACTGTATCTCAAGAGAGAGAAAAGAACATTCAACGTTTGATTTGTTGAGAGATAATTGGCTGCTGCCAAATATTTTAAACATGTCTATCTATAATCGCACCAGACTCGGTGGTGTAATGGTTATTAGAGCGTCCGCTCTGAGTCTGGGAGGTCGGTGGTTCAATCCCCGTCAGTCATACCAAAGACTTAAAAAAATGGAATGTGTTGCTTCCTTGCCCAACGACGCTCAGCTTTGAAAAGGACATAACATGGACAAAATGCTGGGAAGGCAATGGCAAACCACCCAGTATAACCCTTGCCAAGAAAATGCTTCAGCAGTACTAATGCTCTGTAAAGAGTATGGTACATCAAAAAAAAAATCTATAACCAGGAGGGATGTGCACACTTGTTTTTGAGCTATCTAGCCTGGGTTTGAATCTGAACACAGCGATAAACAGTCACCCTGGTGTTTCTCATTCAGGGGGATACATCAACATGCATGGCGTCCAATAGAAGTTAGTCAAACAGGACGACCCCTCTACCAGAACTGGTCATTGGTGAATGTGAAAGATCCCATAGTGTGTCTTTGTGAAGAGTAGGTCAGTTATCGCAGGTGCCCAAACTGACTTATAAATCCTCACGCTGACTGACTCTTGGGAAGACAATGAAAAACCACCTGTAGCATAATCTTTTTCCAAAAGATTGCTTTGGCAGCACTGGAACTCTTTACCGAGTGTGGCATATCGACGATGACATCCGTCAAACCTGTGAACCTGGTGTAAAGAAATTTTGAAACAAGCTCAAATGAGCTAAGATCCTCGTCCTCTTAATGATGACGTCATAAAAACGAATATGACGTCATTGTAATGTATCAGGTTTGCGATAAATTATCTGTGCTAATGCCCGGCTTGATTCCCGAGAACAAAATTCAAACAGCTTGCCTAGTTTCGGAGATAATGGTATAGGCGATTTTCATTAGCGGCGATATTATGACGTCAACTTTTTTTTCTAGGAAGAATTTTTTCCAAAATCGGAGATGTTTACTGCCTGCGCGTGGACTTTCTGCATATACATGGCAAGTTTCACGAAGATCCGATTAAAACACTGGGTTGTGAAACAAAAAATAGGAATGACGTCATAAAAATTGATATGACGTCATAGTGATGCCTTCCATGCAGCCGCCTTCCCATACAAAGCAGCATTGGTAAGAGATTACAAGTCATACATTGCACAAACGTCGTTTTTATAAACAAAGAAACGCCATTACTTGTTTAATACCAGCAAATACACTTGAATTTTGGTAAACAAGTATTGGGGAATGAAAGACGAAGTCATGATCATGCCGGAATCGGCATCAACTGAAGAATGAACTAACTGGGTGTAAAAGGTAAAACAAAGTCCAACAGTATCAACTTGAAAATGAAACAAGCAGGTTCAAATGAACCGTACCCCTACCTTGATCTTCTCCCAGTACTTTGACTGATGTGCTTGTAGAATCTCATTTCCAGCATCAGTTTTCTGATACACCGAATGCTGAACACAACAAATAAAGTGCAGCATTAGCTGGATGATGGCGAGATGTCCCTCGTATTCATGCTGCCAACAGTATTCCTCATTGGGAGTATAATGTGTGCAAATACTCGTATGCACAAACAGCAGTAACCTGAGCTGCCCATTCAGTAGACGTGTACAACAGCTGAAGCCACAGATTAGGTGTCAAAGTTGGAGCCAAAAAGAAAACGAAAAAGTAAAAAAATATATATATATAAATAAATTAAATTTTTAAATTAAGTTACCATTCACCTAATTTTTCATTAATTTGCGAGATGTGCTGTTTACCCACCCTACAGCTGGGTATAGAAAGTTCAACTTCAATTAATTAAATGAAAAGGTAATTCGGTAATAACCAAACGATGACACAGACATCCAACTAGAACGGCCACTCGAGAGAGTGCATACCGCTGCCAAGCCGATTAGTTTACGTCTTCTATCCCACCGATAGGTCGATCTGGATTCGGACCTGAATTAAAATTTAATTGGCTTGTTCCTGTCACCTAACCTTACCATAAATCAAGTTTCGTCCGAATCCGTCGTCCATAACTTTTTGAGATATCGTGCCATATATTGTTTTCACCATATCACTCAAAGGTGAAGAATCACTTAAAAAATTCGCAGATCCGGATTCAGTTATTTAACAAAACTGAATCGGTTCTTTCTTGTTACATACCCAACCCTGACCACCAAGTTTCAGCTGAATCAGTCTACAACTTTTTCAGAAATCTTGCTACACGTCGTTTTTGAACCGATCTGTCAATGGTGAAAAATCACTTCAAAAATTAGCGGATCCAGATATGGATCCGGATCTTCACCAAAATCTAACCATTTCGTCAGTGTCACATACCCAAGCTCTCCACCAAATTTCGTACGAATCCGTCTACAACTTTTTGAGATATTTTGTTCACAGACAGAAAGACAGGGGTGAAAACATAACCTCCATCCATCTTCAGTGGTGGAGGTAATAACCACGAATGTGATAGACACAAAATGATAACCACGAATGTGATAGACACAAAATGATAACCACGAATGTGATAGACACAAAAAAAAAACTCACTATGCCCATTGTAATGTATGAACGATCTGCACAACCGCAAATTGTAAGCCGAGCTGGCGATAGCGGAATGGAGTGGCCATTTCCATTGACATTGTACATGTGGCAATAGGATATGTGATCACATATCTTCATATTTGCCACATGTACAATGTCAATGGAAATGGTCCCTGTCAATAATGTCAATAATGTCAACAACATAAACTAGAAGGGCACTCGGAAGAGCGCATACCTCCACCACGCATTGCCTGATCCATGAGAATATATCGGGCCAAATACATTTTTGAAATATTATGCTATATATGGTTTTTGGCCCGATCTCACAATGGTGAAGAATTACTTTAAGAATTAAATAATTATTGTATCCAGATTCGGATTTAGATCTTCACCAAAATAGAATAGATTCCTCCATGTCACATACCCAACATGACCACCAAGTTTCATCCAAATCTGTCCACAACTTTTTTGAGACATCGTGATATATATCGTTTTTGGCCCAATCTCTCAATGGTGAAGAATCACTTAAAAATTCCAGTAGCCAGATCCAGATCCAGATCTTCACCAAAATCTAAACAGTTCATCACTGTCAGACACCCAATCTCTCCACAAAATTTCATCCGGATCCGTCAGCAACTTTTTGAGATATCCTGTACACAAACAGACAAAGAAACAAACAAACAAGCAGACAGACAGACAGAAAGGGTGAAAACATAACCTCCTTCACCTTCGGTGGCAGAAGTAATAAAATAATAACATAAATAATGTCAAAAACATATAATAATAATAATGTCAATAACCCCTGGTCAGTGAACTATAACACCAGGACTAAAAATAAAAAATTGAGTTATCCTTCACACCATCTTGGACTGTGCATGCATATTTGCCTGAATTTTGTTCCTGCTCTGCCCCATCTTGGTTAAGAGAGGGGTGGAGCTTGCATCAAGCAAGCACACTCAGAGATATATGTGAGGGGAGGGGGAGAGAAGGCAGCATGAGGGGAGGGGAAGGATGCATTATGACGGGAGGATAAGCAACATGAGGGGAGGGAGGGAAAAGCAGTATGACGGGAGGGATGTGAAAGCAGTGTGAGGGAGGTGAAAGCAGTGTGAGGGAAGGAAGGCAGCATAAGGGGAGGAGAAGGAAGCAGCATGAGGAGAGAGGAAGGAAGGCATCTGAGGAGAGAGGAAGGGAAGGCAGCATGAGCAGAATGGAAGGCAGCTTGAGGGAAAGGGAATTGATGGCAGTTTCAGGGAGGATAAGCAATATTAGAGGAGGGGAAGGGAAGGCAGCATGAGGGGAGGGAAGCGAATGCAGCGTACCGGTGATATAATGCCCCAAACAGCAATGTTTTCTTTTTAACTGCTGGGTTCGATATAAAACCGGGTGGGAGTATTTAAAACCCACAATATCCACCTGGCATAGTCCTACCTGCATGCATGCTCGCACATGCAGCGACCTTGCACCCCTCTGGTTGCTCACTCCGAATCAGATTTGTACATGCTACACTCTGGTGAACCATTTTAAATTCAAAGCTAAACCATCAGTCCTTACCAGCCCCGTGTTCCGACAAACCTCCTCGTGGTCCATGCGAAGTGCACGTACACCAGCGACATATTCATCTTTTCACTCGCACACATGCACGTATTCTCAACGGCGTGCTCAACTTTCCCCACACCCACACTTCACTGCACGGCAATGTCCCACGTGCCCTCGGCACCGCACCACATTTGCTCCACATGTGCCGAAGCACATGGTTCGCGAGATGCCACGTCACCTCCACTAGCGCACCACACACCACGGCCGGGTGAACGTTCAGTCCGCACACTCGCCAAACCCGTGCACACGTAACCAAACATGCAGGCAAGCACACACACACACAACCCACAGAGCACGCACACTCCCCATTTCTACCACATCCGTGTGTGCTGCCTACCGTATTTCTTCATATGTGCAGCAACTGCTGGCTATTAATATATTGCAGCAAATGTCAATATATTTATATTAGTATTTATAACAAAAGCAGATTGCACAAAAAAGTGAAAAAAGCAAACTGCGAACGTAATTGCCGAAAAAAAAAGGACCCTTTGGACTGTATCGACATGGTTTGCAAAAGACTGGACAGGTGGGTAAATGAAAATTAACCAACGGACTGAGAGCACGCAACCCCCGTTCGTTCATTATTGTTGTTGTGCTCAATGAAGTTACACTTTCTGCACATTCCTTAATCTTTTCTTCACCCTCTATAATCGTCCGAACAGTAGAAAAGGTTAAATTTGATGCTTTGCTTTAATAAATGCACTTATACGCTTAGTTATAATAATCGGTTTTCTTTAAATTTACACATTTCACTCCAGATTTTGAAAGTTATTTAGTCCATGCGGTCCAATCCTCAAATCCCAAATCATTTTGCGATTATACACTTTAATGAAGTCTGTGAGAGTATATCATCTTTCTAAGTCGAGACATCTTTAGTCGGCGGAATCAAAATAGCCGCAAAGACCCCCGTGAGGTGAAGTAGGGCCGACCGAGGATAAATTTTATCCAAACACCCAGTTTTCATTCATGCACTCCCTTGGAGTTCCGACGGTACGCATGCAAAGTTTTGAGCTCCTAGATGTCATGGTTTTGGAGTTATGGAGGAGACACATGCACACACTCACATTTATTATTATAGATATACAGTCTCCGCATTGGTTCTGCCAAAGCATTACTTGGCAGAGGGTCATGCTTGGCGCTTTGCCATTCTTCTCCCAGCACTAGTTAGGCCAGGAATTTGGAATTTGTTCATGGTGCCGGAGGTAACTGGCCTACTCTTCGAGAAAGACAACATGAGGATCTTTAACGTCCACAAACCAATGTCGGCAGACGGGACGCCGAGTTTAACATCCATCCGAGGGACGGCGCACACATTGTCGAATCACCTTGCCTGTGAAACACTGGGATGACGGTTTATAGCTGGGTCGGGATTCAAACACAGACTAGACAGCTTTGAGGTGACTGTGCATACCTCTTGGCCATACTCTCAGCCATATACTGTAAATGAAATAAAAAAAAATTCAATTCAATCAAACAAATAAATTTCGCAGAACATAGGTTCACCTTCTTTAAAAAGCTCTGTTTGCAGCATATTTATATTTTGTGTACCGTCACCAAAAGAAAAATCTCAAATTTACCCACCTGTCGCGCTTGCCACATCATTAACCTATGACAACATATTATTTTTTGGAATCAAGATGATGTAAACGCAGCAGCAAACACAATTAATGCAATAAAAAGTCACTAGTTTGATTTGGAAGATTGGGGGTCCAGATGCTCAATCGCTAACAAGTCAACAACCTTGGTTTAATATCTTGCTCACACAAGTGTGCATTTTTCACTTGCATCGTAAATTTTAAAAACAAAGGTTTCTGATTCTTGTCCGAAATAAATATTTTCAGAGCCTTCTGGGACTTACGGAAGGGCAGCACAACCGCAGCATAACCAAACACCCGTGGTGCTTCAGTGCTGCTTTATCACCCATTTTATGCTTCTCGTCCGTGTTGGAAAATATCACAGGGTGGAAATGTTATCGACACCGAAGGAGGCCTATTGCAGTGCAGAGCTGCATACAACCTCGTAAGAATAGCACAACGTGAGGGACATCAATATCCTGAGAAAGGTGAGCGTGGTGGCTCACTGGATAGTTCAATGGTAAGGTACTTAATTTTGAGCTGTGGTCTGAGTACGAGTCGCAACCCGACTATAAACTGAGGCAGGGCATCGCATTGTAGAGTGCTCCATCTTTCGGAAGACACATTTAAGCTGGCTGTCCCATCTGCCAATCCCCGCTTATGGGCGTTAAATATTCCATGCTGCCTTAATAAAAGAATAGACCACTGTGTGCCAGTAGTCTGTCAAAATTCTAAATGATTGCCCTAATATACAGGTGGAAGTGCATAAATGGCATTGGCACAGCACCAAAAATGACGCAAGCCGGCAGTGCAAGCTTCAAGTGTTCGAAAATAAATAATGTCTCGCAGAAAATGAATGAGAAAATAATGCTACATGTGCAGATCGGGTTGCACAGGCCCATAATCGGACATATATCGGCAAGAAATCATGTTGATGATATGTCCGAGCCAGGTATGATCTCATCGTTGAAGCAGCACATCCAGTTGAGGCTGTCCAGAAAGCCAATTACAGGCATGCACTCCATATAGTTTGCCTTGATTAATTAATTTCAATCTGTAGCCACCCAAACCCTGTGGTGGCATCAGTAAATATCAGGTGACAAAGAAACAATGAAGGCAACTAAATGTCTTGTAACATTTAAATCGTTCCGACGTGTTACGTGGCACCATGCAGACTATGAGCTCCACTTGGCATGAACCTCAAGGTGCTATCTTGAAAAGTAATCTCAGCAACACCCACGCCAGTAGTACGTACATCTCAAAAATAAAAATTAAAAATAATTCTTTTGTACGAGTACACAGAAAAGTCGATAAATGTAACTCAAAATGCAATTTTTTGAAGTTCAAAAAAGCCTTAAAAACAATAAAATTATATTGTGGTAGGGAGAAAGATGAGACTTGATGGCAGCAGGCTTGGTTTTTGGATGGTCGTCTTGTTTTTCAATTTCTGGTAACTCAGATCCAAACGAGAAGGGCACTCGGTAGAGCGCATACCTCCGCCACGCAATGCCTGATCCAGGAACATATCGGGCCAATAACTTTTTGAAATATCATGATATATATTCGGCTTGTATATATATATATATATATATATTATATATATATATATATATATATATATATATATATATGTCGTTGTTGGCTCCATATCTCAATGGTGAAGAATCATTTAAAAAGAAATAATTCTTGTATCCGGATTCGGATACCGATTTCACCAAAATTGAATCAATTCGTCCGTTCACACATCAACCTGTCCACCAATTCTTATCCGAATCTGTCCATAACTTTTTGAGATATTCTGCACAAACACACAGACAAGCCGGTAGGCGGCGATGGGTCGCGAGCATGGAACTATAGAATAGAGCAATGGATGTCATATAGCGGATAGGGAATCACCTTAAGATTATGCGTATCAAATCTCATCCAGTTCCATCTACTGATAACTACTCGGTATCCATTTGAATGAAAAGTACCGATGCGGTTTGAAATCGGAAATCCCCAAAGTTCGAGGGGTGCTGTGGGTGAACAAAGATATATCGAAACTCGGCTCATCGTTTGTGCACAATGTATTCCAGACGATTAGTGTGAATTTTCATGACCATCCAACCATAACCCTAGGAGGAGAGCATTTGGCGCGAAGGCACCTCCAGCTCTCGCATATTATCGATTTTTGCACTAATTGACCTTTGATCCCTGACCTAAGCGAAATCGGTCAATATGTCCTGAGGCAAAGTTTTAGTACTCATTGATACCATGACCGTGCAAAGTTTCATTCGTATCTGCACTCACTGGTCGCTAGGGGGCGCCAATTTTCGCGCATACCCTAATTGTAGGGGGTGCTGCGGGTAAAGTATTCCATATATCACAAAAACCGGAATATATTTGATAGAGCATCACCTGTAGATCTTGTGCCAAATTCATAACCCTAGTGGGATATGGCTTCGGAATTGATTTCGCGTGAACGGTACCGATTTTGAAGGTTTTCGGTTGTTGTTGCTGGGAACCAAAGCGTCCCTAGCAGCCATCACAATTTCCAAACACTAGGTCATAAGATGTACCTACCACCGAGTTTGGTCAAATCCGCCACGTTTACTACCAATTATGCTCATGACAAAACAAACAAACATCCAAACAAACAGACAGAATTACTGACATAAGGGTCACCTTTTCGGCGACCAACAGAAGACAAATAAACAAACAGACCCAACAAGGGTTGAAACATGACTCCTTCCACCTTTGGTGGCGGAGGTAATAAATCTGCCAATAGATGCATTGTTAAGAGGGAGAATGCATTGTTGAGCATGTAATCTGTGTAATCTGTCTGCAACGTGGATGACAAAGATGGCATACATAAGTCTTTGGATTCAATCCCAGTTGAATGCCTTGGAGCACGACTAATGTGGTTAATGATCTTGCACTCGTAGGTCTCCATTTTTCTTTTAACATTCATCTACGGTTTACAGTGGAGATTATACACAAGCCACACGGAGAGCACAGACACAAGTAGACATCGGTGCACTTCACTGAGGATGACCAGGCCATTAGGAGACACCGGACAAACATATGATACATGCGGTTCAAAACAGCTCGGGGTTACGATGGAAATGCTAACAGGCCAACCCTTGCTGGTGTTCAAATGGCACCAATATGGTAAGACTCCAACGGAAGATTACAACAAATTATCAAACAAACAAAAAATAGTGTAAAAGCATTTTCAGTGAGATTGTCATTTTATGAAGTTGGCATCCAAACTTCAAAGTAAAAATCAAAAAGCAACAAGCTTGTTATACAACACGTTTAAACGTTTCAAAATTCATGAACAACGGAAAATTAAGAATTCAGGCTTGCCACTTGATCCTGCGGTGCTCGTTGCCCGGGATGAGAGGCTTCCTTATGCACACCGTACTTGGCGCCCGAAGCTTGGGCGACTTTTGCCATCAAGGTGTCTGGATCCACGTCGTCCTCTGTGCGGGCATTCACAGACACATGGGCCCCCTGAAAATGTTGGAAAGTCAGGGACAACATAGTTGGAGGAAGAGGAGCAAAGAAAGTGAGGTTAAGATAAAAAATAAAGTGGTAAAACTAAAAGCGCAACATTAAGAATTATCCCGCAGAGTGACCCAAACAAATGAAGAAATGGTTGATGATAAGAAGACGGAAGACAAAAAAAAAAAAGGACGGAAGATACGGTGAATGTAAAAGGAGTGAGGGCAAGTGGGTTAAGGAATCTTGAGACGTGCAGTTTGCAGAGGTTGTCACGTGACAATCAATTCCACTTCACGTCCATTCCATCCATCCAATGGGGACCATACTCTGTACGGAGCGTCGGTGCTGCCGAAGCAGTCTCCTAGGCTATTGGGCACAATCCTAGACGGGTCGCCACTTCAACCCATGATACTCGAATGGCTCAATCATCCCAGCAAGCTGGTACTCATTTTGCAACCTCTGAAGGATGACAAGCTGTCAACCCCACCTAGTATTAATTCAACGGAAGAGCGGGATTTGAACTCAGGACCCGAGGCTCTCAATCCCACCACCCAAACCCCTCCATGTCAGTATCCTCCCTCATCTCCCACATGCACTTCCCCTCCGCACCCACAACTTGTGTGCAATACGTGCGTTATACCATTCCGCCAACAGTGACTCCATTTGCATCTCTCTCTCTCTCTCTCTCTCTCTCTCTCTCTCTCTCTCTCTCTCTCTCTCTCTCTCTTCTCTCTCTTCCTCTCTCTTCTCTCTCTCTTCTCTCTCAAACGGCATGGACCAACATTTAAACACTCTTTCTCATATGTGGCAATTTCAATTATCACCATGCCAAATGGCTGGGTGTTGGAGCCTCTCTCACCAGCCATGGAACTTCAGCAAAGGACTTCTGTGACTCCATGGGACTGACTCAATCTGTGAACTTTCCAAACTGGATTTTTTTCCCAATGGCAAATCCTCGCTTCTGGACTTGGTGATGACATACTTCCCTGCTAATGTCTCCTGCTCTTCCTCTGCTCCAATTGGTTCGTTGGATCATATGCTTGTGAGATTCAAAATCTCTCTGGCTATTCTCGGAGAGCTGCTTCAAAGTCGGCACGTCTCGCACTTCACAGTTCACAGACTGCCTGGCAGGGACTGCAAGCAGCCATCTCACGACATGACTGGTCTCCTACTGCATATCAGGGGTTCCCAAAGCAAAGATTGCAACCTGAACTTGAAAAAAACCCCTTAAAATCCCAGTTTTTGAGCGGGGTTTTCACGTCGAAAGCGTTTTCTTTGACAATTTTTATCGTAGCTACCGGTACCAAGTATGTACTGGTACCATTTGGGGTCACGAGGGGAATGCGATTTAAAATTTTGGCCCATGGACAAAAAGGTTTGGCAACCACTGTCCGCTATCTCCTGCCCCTGATGTTAACTCAGCCTGGGAATTCTTCAACAGAAACCTGCTCACATTAATGCACAGAATAGCATGATGTTGGCTCAGTGGTTAGGGTGGTGGCTTGGGATCCTAGGGTCCTGAGTTCAAGCCCCGTCGGCTGATGAATTAATACACGAGGGGGTTGACTCAGCCTGTCATCCTTCCGAGGTCGGCAAAATGAGTACCAGTTCCAGTGTGTGCACTGGTAGAGGGGCACTGCATCAGCGACACAGTTGTGCTTCAAGAAATGATAGCTACCCCGGCAGCTAAGCTGCCATACGACCACCACCATGCACAGAATCATCCCATCTCATCTTCAGTTATCCTAACCTTCTTCCCACGCACAGCACACAGAATACTGTGGTGAAGGCAGTTGCTCCGAAACAGCTACCCTTCTCTTCCTGGAAGGCAAATGTGATCGACGACAATCTCAGTGCATTCCAAAAGGCCTGCTGGAGAGACAGAAAATAGCATCTGTCCAACCTCAGGATTGATCATTAAAAACTTTCCTCCCTCCTCTAAAACCTGGTGGTGCCTTGTTAAGTCTGTATCTGGAGTATGCTCCCCCTCTATCCCTTTCCCTCTCCTCAAACGGTATCACAGCCGACTCTGTTTGTGAGAAGGCCGAATGCCTCAATTCTGTGTTTGCTTCCAAATCTTGCGTAGCCACCCTACCCAGTCACACCCAAATTATCCTGGGGTCTGTATCTTTCGTACATGAGATGGTGGAAACATTTCCAGCAAGCCTCGACTCTAATTCTGCAACTGAAGCAGCCGACATCAGCTCACATTGTCCTCCAAGCCTGTTCTGCTGCTCTTGCACATCATCTTTCTGCCATTTTTCACCTGATCATTTTCCCGAGGTTATATTCCACCTGCTTGGAAATCAGCCAACGTCACTGCATTACATAAAAAGGTGCAAAAACTGTTCTAACTTAACTGCAGACATATCAGATTACTTCCAATCATCAGCAAGGTCGTGGAATCCATCATCATAATTGACATCAAATCCTTTCTTTTTCTCTAACAGCCTCATGTCAGGTCATCAATTCGGATTTAGACCAGGTCACTTTACCTTGGATGGACATGCTGCTTCTGGCTCAGTCAGACATGAGATCAGGGCTGTCTCTCTACCTTGAGCATTTGATACAGTCTGGCATCTCACCTTGCTCACCAAATGCTCTGCCTTATGGCATCCCAGGTAATTCCACTCTTGAGTTACTGACTTCCTCTACTCCCTTAACCAACATGTGGCTCTCAACAGAATCCTCTCATCACCTCTTCCTGCCAAGGCTGGAGTGCTCCAAGACAGTGTTCTGCACATTGTCCTATTCTTAGTCTTCACCACTGATCTGACTGTAAAAACAAAACAATAAAAAAACCATTTTTATATATTTGCTGATGACCCCATCCTCTGCCATGACATCTCTTATCCTTCAGATAGGCAGGCAGCAGCCTCTTCCCTCTCTGCAGACCTTGATAGAGCTAATCAAACAATTGGAATACTGGACATCATTAATCCTGACAAATCTCACACTCTAGCACTATATCTATGTATCTATGTATCTATCTCTCAAAGGACCATCTGGCCAAACATCCCAGATACTTTCTTCACAATCCTCTTGAAGAAGTTCAATCACTCAAATATTTGAGTCTCACAAACAGCCATGATCTTCTTGGGCAAACAGCCTTCTAAGTTGGCCTCCAAAGCCAGTCGCCGCAAGGTGCAGGATACCCAGGATGCCAACTGGGCATCCTGCATCACACAAAGTCCTTCCTTGACACACCTGAACTCTTATCCACCCATAGCTTGGTGAAGTACTACCCTCCCCTTTTGGCGAGGGCCACCGCCTCACACCTTGTTTTGCTTGATGTCGTGGAAAATAAGGCCGTCAAGATCATTGGAATCTCCTGAGATGAAGTTCAGTCAATGAGCCTATCATTTTGCCATTGCAGACAGGTCGGTGATTTCTCAGTGTTATACCACCTCCTTTCTGGTCTTGCACTCTCTGCCGTTTCCATGCTTTGTCCCCCCCCCCCCCCCCCCCCCCCCCCCCCCACCCCCGAGTCCACCAGGCACCTATAGGGCTCACATGGTCCACTAGCAACACTATTCTGGTGAAACTATCAAAATCCACAATCACTGCTCACCTCCACTCATTCATTCCTCCTTTTTCCCACAAGTGGAACTACCTTCCACATTCCTTTCAATCTCTTTCTTCCCTCCAGGGCTTCAAGACAGCTGTTCACCTCCATCTCATACCATTCCCCATTCAAAACCATGATCTTTTCTACCCTCGTTAAACCTCCCCATGCCCAACTCTTTCCAAATTTGCAGTTTTTTTTTTTCCTTTTGAGAGTTTGCTTCTGTATCCATCTTGTCCACTCTATGTGTCCTCACCTCACCTTCAGTCTTCCCCACATCCATTATTTCTCCAAGTCTCTCTGTATTTTGTCCATCATCCCTGCTGTTGGTGGTGTATTCTCTCTATTGTTCCTATTGTACTGTTACGTGTTGATCCGTTATACGTTCTCGCTCCTCTATGAGCCTCGACTTTGTAGCCAACTGGTTATTTGGTTCATCCCTTTGCTTTTAAAACCACTTCACTGCGATCTCAGTCTCCACAAATTTACCCACGCCATCGAAACACGCGTTCAACAAGGACCATTCGTGAACAAAATTCTTCACCCGTCAACACGCACCTTCAAGAAAGCTGCGACGGCACTGACGTGCTGAGCACATGTTCCCTTTCTTGCCGTTTTCACGCCTTCGCCCGTCTGTGTGGGAGATAGCATCGAGACATCGTCGCAGTAATCTCTTTTCAGCTCATTACGAGTGCATGCATCAAGCCCCATGCTGGCATTCACGTCTTTACGTGTACCTGTATCTACCCGAGGGATCCTAGCAAATGCATCCCCATTTCTGGAGGCTGAGAATCGAACAATGCGACTAAATGAAGAATTTCCCACGTGGCTAAAAAGCAACCACTTTTGCTAGATTTGAACCTGGATGTTCCAGCACTCCATCCAATTCGGAGTTTTATCACCATCTTTCATTTTTTTTTTGTATTGATTTGATACACGCAACAGGCAATTGCTTGGAAATTTGTTGCAGACATAGGTCTTGTTGGCAATATCAGCTGCTCATGCAACCGGCGATGGTCGAGCAATTTTGTGCCATGTTACAAACGCTCAAAATTGATCATTCACCAAATCTGCGGATGCATCGGAGCAAAATATTCCATCAAATGCGGGCTCATTTACAACTTAAACCGTTCATCTTGTTCGTATATGGTGACATCACAACGTGACCAAGCGATGCAAATACCTTTTTGATTTTCAGTGCGGCTTATGTCCCGCCGACGGAGCTGCACATTTACATTCAAAATTGCGGTGTCTTTCCAATTAAAAAGCGAGTTCAAACTGGAGCAGCAATAGCATTTGAAGCAACACCCGTGACGGACTTACAAATGCACTCGGTTCTTTTCATAAAAGCCACATCATTTGCCCAGAGAAGGCAGGTGTGAACAGAAACATCTATTCCCGGAAACAGGTTTTTGCTGCCACTTAACAGTGCGCAGCCAAGACATAGGGTGATCACGCTTCTGGCAGGCAATTTTCAGCGTCTATTTTAAACAATGGATTCGCAGGGCTGTGCTCATTCCTGAGCAAATACATCACTTTGCTGCTTGGCTGCGAAAGCTTATTATGTGCCAGAGATACATTTATAACAAAGGAAGTCAAAACTTTATCTTCATGGAGGAGTTTCACTTCAAGCACAAAGTGAATTACACTCTTTCCTTATTAGTCTCACCAAAAGCTCTTGGCCACACTCGATACATTTGTCCAGCAAAATATGTGCACGTGTGTGCCACGGGGTGTTCCATCAAATGTATGTGTATGTGTGTCAAAGGGTGTTTCGTCAGATGCGCGTGTGCGTGTGCACGAGCTCGCGCCACATTAGCACGACCGCAGCTCCATCACTGGATAGAAAAGCCAATGTATGCCAGCGTCGTTAAATGGCCCATCAGTCCAACAGGAAATTGGGAATGCTCAGCAGAAGTAAACGTGTAAAGCAATTTTGCAGTAAATGTATATATGCAAAGCTGGTTCAAAAGTCCATAGAATTGTGTGCAGTTTCCATCAGCATACGACGTGCGACGCCTCGAAGAGATCAATTCTCAATATTGATTACAGCTAACACTCAAACCACAAACTTTAATACAATGGCAAACGAATAATAAATTATCCAAGAGGCATAAAAAAAAAACTCGACATATTCATTATATTTAGATATCTCTTAGAACTAATTTGAAGCTGTTTACCAATAATAGGAGAGTGTGGGGGCACAGCAAGGATGGGGTGCATTAAGCAAGAACAACGTTAGCAAGATAGAATATTTACCAGGAAGTAAAGCCATCTATCATTTTAACAGGAAGCTACATGCGATACCACAATCCACTTTAGACAAGGCTACAATTGAATTGCAAACTATTTGGTGGTGTTTTTTTTCTTTCTCTCACTCACTGGGCCACACCCTCTCCACATTGGCTGGCAGGATAGCCTAGACGTACACACACTCACCTCTGAGTTGCCTCGCCTGGGTTCTAATCTCGGCCCAGCTGTAAACTGTCAGCCTACTGTTTCGTAGGTAGAGCAAGGCATCAATATGTGTGCCGTCCCACGGATGGATGGGCGTCAATTCTGCCAGCATTAGTTCAGGTCAGGGAAGGTATGGGAGCATGCGCCGGAGCAGTGCGTCGCTGCCTCCACTTTCCACTGGTACTCCAGGGCCATTCCCCAGGCAGATGCCTGGCCCGTTCCCATCTCCTTGAGATGCTGGTCAACCTGCAGCAACCATGAGGAACGTGGTCGGCCCATTGGCCTCCTCCACTCACGAGGCTCCCTCGCTGAGAGAATATGACGAGTAGGGTTAGCATCAGGAAAACGAGCCACATGTTCATACAGTCGCAGCTGATGCTCACGGATTATGTAGGTAACAAATCTCATTTGAGTATCTCAGCAACCGCTCGTTGGACACAAAGTCTGACCAGCGATAGCCAAGGATTCTACGAATAGACCTGGGACCAAAGGAATTAAGTCTCCATCTTCGGTCCCTGGTCAGAGTCCAAGTCTCACATCCGTAGAGCAAGACTGGAAGCACAAAGGACCAAGAACAGCTTTAACATGAAGACTCAAAAAAAGGACCTGCACAGGTACCTACAGCGCCACACCGCATGATCCAGTGAATCCATGACTCCCCAGGCCCGACCCAGACATCTATTGACCTCTGGCTCACAGCCACCAGACATGAATATCACTGCCAAGGTAAGTGAATCTCCGTGACCTCAACATCCTCGCCACAAACAGGTACAGACAAGATTGCAGCATCCAAGATGTCATTGAAAGCCTGGATTTTAGTTTTGACCCAAGGAAACCCGTAATCCCAGCGGCTCCGACTCCTCATTCAGCACCTCGAGGGCCCCCAAATGGATATCTAAAGTCTCCGCAAAGATGACTGCACCATCTGCAAAATCAAGGTCAGAGATCTTGACATTCCCAAACGATGCACCGCAGCTTGATCTCTCCGACATCCTCCCCAGAATCCAGTCCATACAAGTGCTGAAAAGTGTGGGGGCCAGTACACAATTCTGATGAACTCCAGTAACAACTGGAGTTCATCAGGGGTCTGTGTTGCAACTGGAGTTCATCAGGTAATTCACGGATTAACTCCAGAACTGAAATTTCCATTTTCTTGTTCAAGTCTTTGGTTTGGGCCAAGCTAAGATGAGTCTGCAATCAAGGATAAGATTTCTATACGAATCAAGTACAAGATACGTCATATGGCACCAAAGAGGTTTGAGACAAACAAGGGGACAAACAACATACAACATATTTCACACATCTAATATTCAGATGTCCAAGAGCGGCTTTAACATGCTAGATATTAAGTTTAGAGTGTAAAACTTGAGACGAGACTTAGCGACACATGACTAATAACAATTGGACATTTTAGTTCACAACACTGCCTTTCACCCAAAGCAATTACCACAAACTTTTGTATTTTCATTCTCACCCTCATTCCTCTTCACACATTTTTCTCTCTTAAATTCCCCTCTCCAATATGCCCACACATTAAGCGTACACACTGTATGAGCATTGTGTGCAATCATTTAGGAGACATGTTAGCAACGGATTTTTTAAGAGATGAATTATCGTGGTGATGCCCAAACAAGTAAAATTGAAAACACAAGGTGGTCCACAATTAATTTCTCATCCATCTAATCAATCAGTCCACATTTCCATATATATTACACATAAGTGATGATTTTGATTCTTGAAAGTGTTTGTAGATACTTAAACGTTGGAGATCAAGATGTACAAGTGTGTCCTGATATTTTTCACCAAAGTTGTGAATATAGGTTGTTTTTTTGGGGTTTTTTTATCATACAACATTGAGGCTCATGTGGTTTCGCAGGTTAGCCGAGGGCAGGCATGGGGGAACCTCTGGCCCATGATTCATTTTGATATTTATATAAAAGTGGGATTAAGCAATTAGTTCACTTCTTTATGTCTGGCTCTCTACAAACATTCGTTTATGATCGAGGAACAACTCGATTTCAATTGAATCGGAAAACGAACCTGTAGTTTAGTAGTGCTTTCGCTCCGAATTAGTCCCGATTGCAAATGCGCAGAGAGGAGTGAGACAATTGGGATACTCCGTCTGCCTTTCTGGCAGCCAAACAAAATTGAAAATTATTCCAAACAGGAAACGTACCGTTTTAGTGACGTCGTAAAGGACACAAACAACGGGCATGAATCGCTAATATAACGTGTTAAATAAGGTGGAGTAAAAGACGCTGCATCAATGGTGGTAAACTTGTGAATTCTTTTTTTCTACAACCTTTAAAATCTTTATTTTATTTCAATTGAGCTATATACTTGAACACTGCGGAGCACAAATCGCCTTTTGGGTGCTTTGAAAATGCCTTCTGGTTAGCTAAACTTCGACAAAATATTCATCCCCTGAGAGCAGAGTGTGTCTCCGTCTCCGTCTCCGTCTCTCTCAGCCTGTGGCTGCTGGTTGCATCATTGGTTGGGACGCGGCTATGTCGCTGATGCAGTGTCCCCCTTACCAGTGCACTGGTGCTCATTTTGCCGACCTCGGAAGGATGACAGGCTGAGTCAACCTCCTGGTGTATTTTAATACAGCGGCCAACGGGGCTTGAACTCAGGACCCGAGGATCCCAAGCCGCCACCCTAACCACTAAGCCAACACCAGGCTTAGCAGAGTAACTATGAGAAAAGCTATGAGAATCAGTGTTAATGCCATCTCATGCCCCGAGGGAAACATAACTGTTTGAGATTCCGCATTTCGACAAATATGGCGGCACCTTGCGCTGTTTGTTTGGTACATTAGGTTCTCAAAGATTGTTCCAAGATCATCATTTTCTCCGAGAAGAGCCGGCCAAAAGTTTGCAATTGAGCAAGCGCATCCTGTAGATAAGCCTCGATAATTGTGGAAAAACGCATCTTGGCGTCGTATCCTCAGCTCTGGACTGTTCCGTTTGACCCATCGGCTTTGTGTGGTTACCATAACCCCTGTTACGCAAGGTTCACAAACAAAAAGAACATAGATCGTGCTTGGAAACGCAAAGCAAGAGTTTAAAAGACTCTTCCCATGTCCTTTTTCTCAAGACTGCAAAGAGTAAGGTGTTAGTTACATAAAATCTCGAGTTTTGGTCAGTGTTTGCTGTCGCTACTACATCACTGAACATTAAAACAACATAAAAACAGCAACAAAAAATATTCCACCCAACATTTACATTCTTGTCAAAAGGGAAGCAATCACAGAAGTCACATTTGTTAAGTTACTTTGAGATAGCTATTCGTATTATGACCATTAATAAAATGTATACGATTTCCTGTGATACTGTTCCAGCCGTCGGGTCGTCCCAGTGGCCTGGTACAAATCCCAGCGAACCGCATCAAAGCGGACACCCGATTCGGTCGCCAGGGCCAGATCATGGGTCTAGCCATCCCGATACTGTACCGAGTGAGACAACCGAGCCAGTTGATGCATTGTGCTGATCGGAACCATACACCCGATTCCAATTAACGTCCCAGCCGAGCCAGTGAGCGCATGGCACAGTCTTTTGGTGGGTGCTAATCATCCGTACCAGATCAGTCCATTTGCAGACATGCCAATTCCGAAAGCGATCACAACCACTCTAATTCACTCCGTGACCGAGTGAATTTAAAAAAATAAATGTTACACGGGAGCGGGAATACAAGAACGCAAAGACCAATAAATACAATAAAAACCCCCTGCTCTGTACAGAAATCATGTCCACAAAATGAACGAACAAACGAGAAATTCCTTAAGTAACCACACCCTTTGTAGTCCAGTCATACCACACCACAAGAGATAGACAAGTCAGAGGCAGACAAGACACAAAATACCCAGCGGGACACCGCTGGACCTTTATGAGGAGCAGACCCAACGTTCTTGTTCCAGGCAAGCCGAGGTTTGTGCTGTACGCCAGCACGAGAAGAGGAGAGTGGGCATGGCCGGCTGGGTGGGGCATGGCGCAGCAACTCGTGTCGACTACACAAGGTTTCCCAGTATCTGCTCTGGGCATCTGTTCCCGTGCACCTCTCTGCACATGCTTTTTAAATGTCTGGCCTCACCTGCCACACTTCGTCCCTCCTCTCTCGGCTGCTATTGGCCTGAGAGTCCCATTTGATGGGCCGGAGTACCTCCCCTTGACCTGTCACATGGACGGTCCTTAACTCTATCTTGAGCAGGATCGATACTCAGATGTCTCCCTAAAACTTGTGCCGAAACACCGACTGTGACGTGAAAAAGAACATAAAAACAGATTACAAAGGATAGAACACTAAAAATGGGGTGATTTAACTCAGGAGGTTTTAGACATATATTGGGGAAAGGGGGGGGAGGCGATACCTTTCTATACGTACATGAAAGCGACGCATATCAAATATCACAATTAAATTATCTCACACTTATTCCATGACATTAAATACATGCAATAACTAAACTATCATATGCAATGTTAGCCCCCAGAACTCATTTCCACAACTCTACCAGATGAACAAAAGTAGCAAGAATCAGGATGTTTAGTGTTTGTTTTTCATCGTCTTCGTGTGCAGCCTGTGGCTGCTGATTGTATCATCGGTTGAGGGTGCGGCTGCACCCCTGATGCAATGCCCCCATTACTAATACACTGAAACTTATTTCACCGACCTCAGAAGGATGACAGGTTGAGTCAACCCCACCTGGTGTAAAGTGAACAGCCGACAGGGGCTCTAACTCAGGACCCCAAGATCCCAAGCCAGCCACCTTAACCACAAAGCCAATGCCAGGCTTCGGATGTTTAGTTACATTACAATCATTTTAATATGTGCAATAACAACAGTTAGTATTAGTTACATTACTTATCTGCATATGTGCTGTTTATAATTACCACATATCACTCCGCATGTGCGACCTGCAGCGAGTTTAACAACAAGCTATACGGTGAAATAACTGGGGAAGGTTCCTCCCACTGGGCCAAGAAGCAAGCACGTTCCCCTCTCAGCTGTCTAGCTTGGATTTGAATCCTGACCCAGCTAAAACTGTCATTCTGGTATTTCGCAGGTAGGAGGCATCAACGTGTGTGCTGTCCCTCGGATGGACATCAAACTGGGCCAGCGCACAAGTTGACGGACATTAAAGATGCCACGGTGCCCTTCACAGAGAGTCGGTGAGCTATCACCGTCACCATGAACAAATTCAAAATTCCTGTTGTAACCCTATATAGTCTCCATCGAAGTTCCTGTTCTAACCTATAGGGGACACTGCAGCAGCAGCAGCAGCAGCAGCAGCAGCAGAGCTGCACTCCCAGTGATTGATGCAAGCCGCAGCCATGTGCTGAGTGCAGAAGGGGAGAAGAAGAGGAGGAGTCAAATGTAAGATTAAGGTGATGGAGGGTATAAAGGCAACCAACTGACAGTGGGGCAACAAATGGACACAATAAACAAGGGGAATGAATAAACAGGGAGAGAGGATGGAAGGAAATGCAGCAACCTGCGAGTAGGAGTGTTGAATTAATGGCAGTAGAAAAGATCACAAGTAGGTTTGAAATGTCTGGAACCCCATTCTTAATGACTAGCTTGATCTTATGTTCTGCAGTGTACTCTGTAAATACAATAAAGGGCCGCGTGCAGTGCAGCCTTGAGAGTAAAGAATATGGCTGTGACGTGTACAATTTAATCAACGTATGGGCTATCTAATCTGGTTAAATGATTCACACTATTTATGGCTTGTGGAAGAATAATGGTGTGGTGGGGTAGTATTGTGGGATGGCAAAATGAGGAACTAGTCTTGCTAGTTAAAGCTAGTGTCAATCTGCATCGGAGGATGGGTAAAACAATGGACGTTGATCGAGTTGTGATAACCGCTGTGCGTAGCAAGGAGAAGCTGACGTTTCAATCATTAACCCTCCGATGAAGGGTTACCACCCAAAACATCAGCTTGTCCTTGCTTCCCACGAGGTTAGCATACCTCCATCAACATCCTGTTGATTTCATCCATTATGGAAGGGCAGTCTGCCACAGGCGTTACCCCGCTGATTCAGGCTGCTGGAAAAGAGCGTCCTGTTCAAAAGAACCCTTAAGTGACGTTACATGGATCAACTCCTGCTGAACCACAAATTATCTAATGTATCTGTCAAAGGACATCATGTATCCCCAAAAAATAATGATTTTTGTACATAGATAAGAATGTGATGTTACAGGGTAATTAAAGGAAGATCAATAGCAGCGCACATTGTATGATGAGTTGTAAAACATGAGCTATCACACGATCACACCGTTTGTGGTCTGCAAAATTTTCAGCAACCTTGCTCCTTCATCGCCCAAACTACTATCTCACACGGTGCTACCCACTTCCTTCTTTAGTCGAAATTGAGCATGGAGTTTTCGAAGTGAGATTCGGTCATTTGGGTCGCAATGACTGTGCCATATCCACAACCTATTATAACGTATTGAAGTATCTTATAAACGACAAGGAAATACAAGGAAGTTCATTGCAGGAGAAGGCGATCAGGCCCATCATGCTGGTACATTTCTGCAAACATCCATGCACCCAGCTACAATCCCCAGTACTTTGAGGTACCTATTCAATTCCAGTTTTAATCTATCTATGGTTTCTGCTGCTACTACCTTTCCAGGGAGACCACTCCATGCATTAAGTACTCTCCAAATAAAAGACCCTTGCCTTAATGTCATCATAACTCTCCTCTTCTTCACTCTAAAACTATGATCCCTGCTACTAGGTGGGCTGCTTACGTCCCACAACGATTACCATAGTCAGATCCCTCTCCTATATCAAAGGTTGAAAATAAATTTGTGGAGAATCTAGAAAAAATGAACAAAAACAAAGTATGTATAGAAAGAAACTGACTAGATATCTGTGGTCGCAAAGTCATCGCCAAGGGTACACCTCCCGTGGCCCCCACGATCAAATGATGGCCATATTTTATCTGGACTGCCCTATGACCTTCACCATTTAAAGATAGAGTGTAAATTAAGAAAATGTGTAATAATCAACAATATATGCATAAAAATAAACATGAAAATCGGAGGAGAATTACTCAAGTTTTGATCAACAATGTGTTTTTGGTTAATTAGGTCACAATCTGAAAAAGTAGGTCAAGGACACGAATCAAATATCAGATGCACGGTCCACTATGATGATGCAAGAACTTCTTGGAAGGCCAAGCGGTCTGATATTCCATACCGGCAAAATTAAGCGATGACAACAACAAAAAAACTTTTTTTCAGACCGTAATTTGACCTTGACCTTTAACTCAGAGGTATGATATAAATGCGCCATACTCTAGGCTGTCTAGTGTCTAGTAAGGGCACTTTCATTCAAATCGGATAAACCATAGTCGAGTTATGGCGAAGAACGTTAAAATGTCTATAATTAGATCATGATGTTAAAATTTAGGTCAAGGTCAAAAAAAATTGTCAACTGTGCGTACTTTTTAACCTCCGCCATCGAAGATGGACGGAGGTTACTGTTTTCACCCCTGTCTGTTTGTTACTTGACGAATCTACGATTTTGTCAAGTATGTTGGTTTGTTTTGTTTGTTGTTTGTGTGTACATCTCGCTCTACTGGTCGCATTTCGAGTCGGAATGTCATGGAACTTCACCAATGGACTTATTGGCCACCAGAATAGAACCCTATAACTTTTGGCATGTCAAGGTCAAAGGTCAAGGTCAGGAAAAATTCTGAAAATCGCGAAAATCCGTATCTTTTAGCATGGGCCGATTTTCAAAAATTCATGTCTCCGCAAATCTTAACGATTCCTTTCAATTTGAAACACGGACGTAGGAGGGGAGTATCTTTGACTGGATTAAAAATTGGTCACATCCGTTACGGATTATGGAGGTGACAGGTATTTTAATTTAATTTTTTGTTTTTTTGTTTGTTTACCCTAAAAACTATGTTTAACCCCAAAATACCTATTATCGCTCAATATTCTCGATGGTACGCGACCTTGTTGAATTTCGTCAAGTCCTGGCCCTATGGGCCATTTTTATTTGTTTGTTTGTTTGTTTGTTGTGAACAGTATTCAGAAAACTCCTGGACGGATTTCGACGAAACTTGGTGGGGGGTTGTTAGGTACGGTCCAAGGATCATGCCATTAGATTTTGGACTTGGTCCAAGTCCAATATGGCCGCTATGGCGGCCATTTTTGAAAAAATATTTGAATTTTTGTTTTTGCATTTCTACATGTTTTAAGTGATTGTTAGAGAAAAAAAACCAGAAATTTTTCACTTTTTTTTCAAAAACATTTCGATTTTATTTTTTGGGCATTTCTACATGCGCGTCGATCTAGTTTTATTTATTCAATCGTGGTTCAGTAGAGTCTGATCCGTTTTGACCTACAATGAATAGGATATCAGGTTCACTTAAGTGACCCAGCAGTATTGCGCGGCGGCGGTTTTGCACTCTACCGAGTGCTCCCCCTCTAGTTATTCCTGTTATTGTTGCAAAATTTCATTCTGAATGTCCCAGCCGGCTTTGACATACAGAACGGACATTCGCAGAAAAAAAGGGAAGAAAAAAAAAAAACATTAATAGTGGTTTAGTACTCCGAGGGGTTGAATAAAATCTGAGGTATCATTAAAAAATGGATACCAATTGTAGAAACAAACCCTACAAAAGGTATAAGCCTCCCTCTATCCTCTCGGGGAGGCTTAATGAAAAAGAAAAAAAAAGAAAGAATCCTTACTAGAATTCACAGACCGGTGTTTGTGTTTGTATGTTTGTCGCAATACTCCTCCTACAGTTCTTGGCTGATTACATGCAGACTTGCAACATAGGATCAGCACGACCCCAATTAATGTACAGGGGTGTTTTTTTTTTTAATCTTTGCCGGTGGTCTTGGGGAGGCGGGACGCAAATTCTCTATGTAAATGTGTGTTGTGTTGTGCCACCTCCAGGTGGGAGAAAGTATTACAAGTATCCACCATTTACAGTACAGTATTCCTGCCCTATGTTTTCAAGTGCAGTGAGGGGGTTTGAATTATAAGGAGTAGATTTGTTTTTGCTTCATAAACATAACCCAGGTTTTTGTGGGTTTTTTTGCCAATACAGAGCTGTCAGTTGCCTACACAATTCCCAAATAAAGGTAGGCACCAGAAGAACGTGTTGCACGCTTGGAACAAGATTGCACATAGGGCGAGCACTCTGCTAGTGAAAAATAATTCACAGCAGTCACTACAACATGCACTTGGGAGAGTGCATACCTCTGCCACGTTGATCAGTTTCCGTTTTGTATCCCACTAATAAGCCAGATTTGCATCCGGACCTTAACCAAAATGTAATCGCCTTGTTCTTATCACCTCACAAACTCATCCACCAAGTTTTGTCCAAATCCGTTAAAAACGTTTTGGAACATCATGCCAGACATGTACAGTATATAGTTTTTGCCCACATCTCTCAATGGTGAAGAATTACTTTTCCAAACATGATGTCTAGTGGGGTGCAAAAGTATGAGTCAATTTGGAAATATATTAATTCAGATGTGATAACAAAATAAACCAGACAGACGCTCGTTAGTGTGTAGTTTCGTCTCATGTGCTCATTCAGAACAAAAATAGCATTGTTAACTGAACACGCTACTATTATGGCCCATATATCAGCATCATCTATGCACCCTACTATGTCACATACATTGTCATTATCCTTAGCTTTATTGATTAATTATTTGGATACTTAATGATCACTTTTGTGCATATTAAGGATAAATTGTGTCAAAGAAGATGAATACGAAAAAAAAATTCAAACTACATTCCCCATGGCTATTTGATTATATATATATATATATATATATATATATATATATATATATATATATATATATATATATATATATATATATATATATATATATGAAAGCCTGGTGCTGGTTGAACGGTTAAGTTGGCAAGCTTAAGATCTTAGGGTCTTGAGTTTGAGCCTGTGTCGTTCTGTTGAATTAACACCAGGCGGTTTGACTCAGCCTGTCTTCCTTCCGAGGTCAGCAAAATGAGAACCAGCTTACTGGTAACAGCACTGCATCAGAAACACAGCCATGCCTCCAGGAAATGGTGCAGCCTAGCAGCCAGACGGTGCACATGAATAAATACATAAATAAATATGAATGAAGTTTTGTATCGATCTGTTAAGCGGTTCTGGAGAAGATTTTTTTTTTAATCCAATATGGCCACCAGATCACGTGATCGGACATAAATTTAATTATCCATTCAAATCAGGTCGTAGATCAGATGTATGAAGTTTCAGATTTTTTTGGATAAGGATTTTGATTCAACCAATTGTGGCTGGAATACTTCACTGATGACATTATTATATATTGGTTGCGCAATTACGTTTGCGCGGGCGTGCGAACGGCACGTAACTCGAACCGCGGCACGTCGCCACGAGGACGGACAATTCAGTCGTGACCCTCTCGGACCAACGCCGGGAGCTAGTCACGGGTGGGGTTAACCTCACCACGATCGTGCCAATTGCCACCCGTGCAGGATAGGTTGCTCGCCAAATTCGATCTACCTAAGTCGTGCGCGAATGGTCGACGGGGCGATCGTACCACGCCACAGCCGCGACTCCGGACACGAACCGCTTAAGCGGTCCGTTCCGTGCTACATGATAACCGAGCGGTGTTATCGTCGCCTCGACGGTTCCGATTACTTACCAGGGTATTAAACCCACTACGAACCCTTACGTGAAGCAGGATGGAGAGTCAAATAGAGAAAAGACGAAGCGAAACGGGAAACAGTTACACAATGCACATTTATTTCACACACACAGACAAGCACGTATATACAGCCATACAGTCAAAATGCACATAAAGCAACCAAAACATAAAAGCAACAACGACGCAGAGTTAATACCGACTACGCGCACCACGGCAACACTTATACAGTTTTACTTCACAGACGGCGCCAACACACATTTACACAAAAGCAAAAGGAAGAAGCCACCCTCACGGACAAGGAGGCAGACAGGCCCGTAGGCCAAATGTGCGCGGGACCTAGAGGAGCGGCCAGGTCCCGAGACCGGGTGGGTCTTACCCGCGTCCTCGTGACGCGTTGGCGGGCAAGCCGCAAACGTGGGCGCGGTGTGCCCCGACTCCGTGCTCCTTGGCGGTTTCGTTGGCACCACGTGTGGGGTGGGGTGGACGGGCCCCTTTTGCACTATCTCAGCGCGGGGAAAGGGAGATTGTTGATGCCCGGGGAGGGGAGTGGCTGGCTGGCTTGGGTCCCACGACGAGACGAGCGATCCCACACCGCAACCTCGTCGCCGACCGCCATCCTTCTTGCCTCGGACCCGAGCTCCCTTGCCTGCAGTTCCACCGCGGCACTCGCCTCAACTTCACCAACGCAACGCAACGCTCCCTGTCCCCAACAGCCACTTCTCGACGACACTCTCCAGGCAACTCCAGAACGCAACTCTCTCTGCAACTCTTCTCCGTTCCACACTCTCCTCACCCGACCGACTCTCAATTCGCCTTGCGCTCGCCTTTTTATAGGCGGGCAGGAGCAGCCATATGCAAATTTTAGGATCAGAACCGATTGGAGGCGGGCACACCCGCCCCCCCCCCCGGTCACCATTGGTCGGGCAAAAATGGGCGTGAACCTCTCCTGATCCTAAAATTTGCATATACGGACTTCACATACACACGCTTGGAGGCGGGCAAGCCCCCCGCGCTCGCTAATTGGAGGAGGAGAAGTGGGCGTGTAGCGTTTTTGATCCGAATTTTCCCCTCGGAAAGGCCGCCATTCGCGCTTGCGGCTCGGTGGGCTCGGCACCAAACACCGAACGGGCCCGAGACAGCCCGACGTTCAGTGTTCACAGGTGGTGCGGGAATGCCGTAGAAGAGAGAGGTGAAGGTGGTGGAGGGTTTTCGGTGGTGATTTGATGGTTATGGTGCCGTTTGGGAATGGCGGTGATGCGATGATGTGGGAGCGTAGATGTGGCGGTGGCGTGGTTGTTGTGTGATGGCGATTGAGACTTGGTTGTTCAAAATAAAGATAGAACAGAAAAAATGGCTAACTCAAAGCGTCGCAGCCAGGATGAATCACATAAATTCCCTCTATACAACGGGTTTGGGCTAACTACACTGCACCTATCAGGATATCTCACTACGGGCCCTTTATGGTGTAATGCGAATTTCACAGCCGTAACAATATATATATATATATATATATATATATATATATATATATATATATATATATTATATATATATATATATATATATATATATGTATATATGTATCCCATGGGGAGTTGATGACAAATGCCAAATTTCAATTCTTTTCGTTGAGCGATTTCAGAGAAAAAGATGTCCAGAATTGCCCCTTCAATCCAATATGGCTGCCATATCATGTAACCTATGACATCAGAGTTATCAATAGAATATTCTCCACTGGGAGTCCCTCCTACCTTTAAAGTTTCACATCGATTGGACAGGCGGTTGCATAGAAAAAAATTTTTAAGGGAAAATATACGGACACATTACAATTGTCTCGCAATGCCTTCGTGGGAGACTAATCATTGTAATATGAAACAAAAAGCACTTTTAAGGGATTTCCAGGAATCCTCTGAAGGATATCACACTTATTATAATAGGAAAAACCAAATCTGTCTTTCTGTATAATCAATAATCAGTGCGACCCCCT
Source organism: Eptatretus atami (assembly GCA_035128595.1). Lineage (NCBI taxonomy): Eukaryota > Metazoa > Chordata > Myxini > Myxiniformes > Myxinidae > Eptatretus > Eptatretus atami. The sequence goes on from CM068963.1 coordinate 98,947,329, forward strand.
TTTGCCTTGAGAACTGCTGAAACTCCATTTGGGATTGATTTAATTAGTTTATGGATGATGTTTGAGTCAATCTTTCCCCAACAGTGTTTTAATGCAATCCAGAGCATAGTCAGACTGCTCACATAAATATTATCTTTCTCTCAAATGTATTCACCCTTTATTTATTCTAAGACAAAGTGTCAGTCAATAATAACCATTATAAACTAAAAGGGCACTCGTTAGAGCGCATACCTCTGCCACGTAATACCTGATCCACGAGAACATATCAGGCCCATTACATTTTTGAAATATCATGCTATACAGCACGATATCGTTTTTGGCCCTATCTCTCAATGGTGAAGAATCACTTTGAAAATTAAATAATTCTCGTATGCAGATCCGGATTCGGATCATCACTTAAATCGAGTCAATGCATCCTTGTGACACCCCAAACTTGTCCACCAAGTTTCCTCTGAATCAGTCCACAACTTTTTGAGATATCAGATATCAATACTACTGCTATATATCGTTTTTAGCCCTTTCTCTCAATGGTAAAGAATCACTTAAAAAATTATTGTAGTCTGATCCGGATCCGGATCTTCACCAAAAATTAGCAGTTTGTCCTTGTCACACACCAAACCAGTCCACAAAATTTCATCCGGATCTGTCCACAAACAAACAGACAGAAAGGGGTGAAAACATAACCTCCTTCACCTTCAGTGGCGGAGGTAATTAAAGAATATGGATACATATCTTCAATATGATGACAAATTTGTGTTTGAGATCATGATTTGAAAAAGCTTGGCATATATTTAATTGTGGACTCATACTTTTACACCCGACTGTATTTATCTCCGTCTCGTTATAATGAACACATACGTTCCGTGGATTAGTCTAGTCTCAGAAATCCGTATACTTCCTTCACTCCCACATTGACATGTCACTGCTTTATACAACACAATGAATGAAACGTGCAATCTGACATACAGCACAGGAAACTGTGAACCTTAGCCAATAACTTCATAAGGTGCATGCACGGTAAGCTTGAATCAACACAGATCATTCTGGGAACATGGAAGAATCCATCATGCACACAAGGCTGCTCATACGGAGAAAGCATTGCACACCCCCAGACGGTGTTAATACACCGACCTCTATGCTCGCCACACGAAATGTACATAGACCATTCGACCATCACCATGAAAATGGTTCATCCCCAACAATATGTGAAGGTTTTTTTTTTTTTGCAATACTACTGCATTGCATTAAACTTTCCATATTAACGTGATATCAAACCAAATCAGCTAGTATCAAATATAAAGTACTTCACTTGAACTAATATTATGATAACCATTTTGATATTAAAGTAAGCATTATTGGGTTTGGGAGTAGGGGGATTGGGTGGGGGGGGGCACGGAGGGTATAGTCACCATTATGAGAGAGAACAGGTTCCCCTATTTTGGCAATTCGATGAGCTGACCTTTTCACATTCCCAACTCCAGCCTCTTTGGCATTTGGCTCTCCAGTTACACAACAAGGAAGCAATATTTCACAAATTTGTCAAATCTCTTATGCATATATGCACAGTTTTGCCAATTCCTTTGTTCGCAACCATTTATTAATATATTCACTAGCTTGCCTGCTATACCAACAACTATTATATATTCAATGGTGAGCAGGCCAGAATCTGCCATTGTGTTCAGGAAGCTGTTGATTGCTGACTTTGCTTGAAGTATCTAGACCGTTTCCTTTCCTTGCAGAGCTAAAAACAGATGCAAAAAAGGCAAAGCAAAGTACGTCATAATCCCATGTTAACCCTCAATAGTGTGGAAGTAAAAGAAGGAACAATAGACAATTTGAGTAAAACAGAGCTTTGTTTTTTTATTCCAAATTCCTGTGATGCCCCAAAAAACATGCAAAACAACATGGACATCGGCAGAAGCTGCTCATTTTTGCCTTTGATTTGGCATTTTTTTTATTTTAACAATTCCTCCATCATATCTGCTATCTCATCTCTTCAACCCTCCCCTGCACCTCCAAGATGTATGTGTTCTTCAGGTAACCTCCTTCTGGTAAAAAAAATCCCAAATATATAGGTTTACTACACACCTCCACCCTTTTGTTCTTCTCTTTTCCTTGTCTGTGTCACTGCCTTCAAGGGACAGTTAAATTACTCTTCCCTTCCGGACTTCAAGCAGGTAGTATTCGCGGCTAGGGATAGGTGATGACAAAATATGCACCACCATCTCATGTCACACCTCTCCCTACCTACAATAGCATTATTGCTTTCCCAATTAAGCTTACCTAACCCAATCATTCCCTTGCTTGTACCTAATTGTGGCCTGACTGTCAGTACATTGGCTTTTTACAATCAATAATCTCATTCTCCTGAGTAGAGGTTTTTGGAAAGCCGAGAACGTTTCTTTTTAGCTCCGCCACTGAAGGTGAAGGAGGTTATGTTTTCACCCCTCTCTGTCTGTCTGTCTGTCTGTCTGTCTGTTTGTTTGTGTGCAGGATATCTCAAAAAGTTGTGTACACATCCAGATGAAATTTTGTGGACAGGTTTGGTGTATGACAAGGACGAACTGATTAGATTTTGGTGAAGATCTGGATCCAGAACCGACTACTAGAATTTTTAAAGTGATTCTTCACTTTTGAGAGATAGGGCCAAAAACGATATATAGCACGATATCTCAAAAAGTTGTGGACGTATTCGGATTAAAGTTGGTGGACACATTGTGTGTGTGACAAGGAAGAATTGATTCAATTTTGGTGAAGATCCGGATCCGGATCCAGATCTGATAATTTTTAGCCCCTCTCGCGTAGCGAACGCTGGCTCCAAGAGAGCTCCGTGTTGTTGTTGTTGTTCTTCTTCTTCTTCTTCTTCTTCTGGTGAAGACAAAACCTTTATTGACTGGTGGAATGACGTGGCTCTTGGACACATTTGTCCTTGTAAAGTGATTGTTTACCATTGAGAGATTGGGCTAAAAATGATATATAGCATGATATCTCAAAAAGCTGTGGACAGATTCGGACGAAATTTGGTGAACAGGTTGGGTGTGTGACAAGGAGAAATAGTTTCGATTTCGGTGAATATCCGAATCCGGATCTGGATACGAGAATTA
>CM068963.1:98984729-98999345 GCA_035128595.1 Eptatretus atami
CGGACCCTCCTCCCTTTATAATCTCATGACGTTTGAGACCCTCCACCGATAGCTCTCATGACATTGAGACCCTCCACCCTTTTGTCAAATCAGGACATTGAGAACCTCCACCCCATATCATCTCATGACAATGAGACCCTCCACCCCATATCATCTCATGACATCGAGACCCTCCACCACATCATCTCATGACATTGAGACCCTTCACCCCATGGCATTGAGACGCCACCCATTATTGCCTCATGACATCGAGACCCTCCACCCCATATCATGACATTGAGACCCTCCACCCTATAGCATCTCATGACATTGAGACCCTCCACCCCATATCATCTCAGACATTGAGACGCTCCACCCATTATCGCCTCATGACATTTAGACCCTCCACCCCATGACAATGAGACCCTCCACCCCATATCATCTCATGACATTGAGACCCTCCACCCATATCATCTCATGACATTGAGACCCTCCACCACATATCATCTCATGACATTGAGACCCTTCCCCATATCATCTCATGCATTGAGACCCTCCACCCCATATCATCTGACGACATTGAGACCTCCACCCCATATCATCTCATGACATTGAGACCCTCCACCCTTTGTCAAATCAGACATTGAGACCCTCCACCCCATATCATCTCATGACAATGAGACCCTCCACCCCATATCATTCTCATGACATTCGAGACCCTCCACCCATCATCTCATGACATTGAGACCCTTCACCCCATGGCATTGAGACGCTCCACCCATTATTGCCTCATGACATCGAGACCCTCCACCCCATATCATGACAATGAGACCCTCCACCCTATAGCATCTCATGACATTGAGACCCTCCACCCCATATCATCTCAGACATTGAGACGCTCCACCCATTATCGCCTCATGACATTTAGACCCTCCACCCCATGACAATGAGACCCTCCACCCATATCATCTCATGACATTGAGACCCTCCACCACATATCATCTCATGACATTGAGACCCCACCACATATCATCTCATGACATTGAGACCCTTCACCCCATATCATCTCATGGCATTGAGACCCTCCACCCATATCATCTGACGACATTGAGACCCTCCACCCCATATCATCTCACGACATTGAGACGCTCCACCCATTATCGCCTCATGACATTGGAACCCTCCACCCCATATCATCTCATGACATTGAGAACCTCCACCCTATAGCATCTCAAGACATTGAGACCCTCCACCCCATATATCTCATGACATTGAGACCCTCCACCCCATATCATCTTACGACATTGAGACCCTACACCCCATATCATCTCACGACATTGAGACCCTCCACCCCATATCATCTCACGACATCGAGACCCTCCACACCATATCATCTCACGACATTGAGACCCTCCACCCGATATCACTCACAACATTGAGACGCTCCACCCATTATCGCCTCATGACATTGAGACCCTCCACCCCATATCATCTGACGACATGAGACCCTCCACCCCATATCATCTCACGACATTGAGACGCTCCACCCATTATCGCCTCATGACATTGAGACCCTCCACCCATATCATCTCATGACATTGAGACCCTCCACCCTATAGCATCTCATGACATTGAGACCCTCCACCCTATATAATCTCATGACATTGAGACCCTCCACCACATATCATCTTATGACATTGAGACCCTCCCACCACATATCATCTCACAACATTGAAGACCTACACCCCATATCATCTCACAACATTGAGACCCTCCACCGATAGCATCTCATGACTTGAGACCCTCCACCCTTTCGTCAAATCAGACATTGAGAACCTCCACCCCATATCATCTCATGACAATTGAGACCCTCCACCCATATCATCTCATGACATTGAGACCCTCCACCACATATCATCTCATGACATGAGACGCTCCACCCATTATCGCCTCATGACGTTGAGATCCTCCACCCCATGACATTGAGACCCTCCACCCCATAGCATCTCATGACATTGAGACCCTCCACCCCATATCATATCACGACATTGAGACGCTCCACCCATTATCGCCTCATGACATTGAGACCCTCCACCCCATATCATCTCACGAACATTGAGACCCTACACCCCATATCATCTCACAACATTGAGACCCTCACCCCATGTCATCTCACGACATTGAGACCCTCACCCGATATCATCTCACAACATCGAGACGCTCCACCCATTATCACCTCATGACATTGAGACCTCCACCCATTATCGCCTCATGACGTTGAGACCTCCACCCATATCATCTCATGACATGAGACCCTCCACCCTATAGCATGTCATGACATTGAGACCCTCCACCCCATATCATCTCACGACATTGAGACCCTACACCCCATGAAATTGAGACCCTCAACACCATGTCATATCACGACATTGAGACCTCCACCACATATCATATTATGACATTGAGACCCCCACCAAAAATCTCCCTGGGTGGTGTGTAACTTGCATCTGACACTGTATGACGCACGAATGCTCCACCTACACTCACTGTACGGTTATTTCCGCGTCTGCAGGGTTACTCAATTGGAAATACAACCTCAACACGTGAGATGTGATACATACATACATACATTCATATATATATATTACAGAAACAAGCGAGACCGATGAAGGCAAGCTGTTAAAATGACATCGGGAGCAAGTTGCCTTGATTTCCGGATTCCCGTTAAACAAGTTGAACCCACTGACAGCTGCAGCTTATTCACCCTTTGTTAAAACGAGTACAGTGTCCATGCACAAAAAGTGTGGGAAATGAACCGCACAAACCAGTTCGTTGAAGATTTCCCGCTCAGAACATCTTCGTACGCTGCAGTGAGTGCAGCTCGATTTTTGACGAGATTCACGGCCATGGTACTGAAAACGACGCCGAGCGGCAGCACCAAAGGGGCTTCTTCTCACGAGGAAGTTGTTGGACCAGGAACAGCGCACTCGTTGAGGTTCTTCTTCCTCTTCTTCTTCGTGCAAATCACTTAAGTGATCCTCTTCTTCCTCAATGAAATCATGAAACTGGGTGTCGTCTGCTGACTGTACTCACTGGTAAAACGATGGCCGGATTTAGGGGAAGGTGACACAGGCGACCACCAGGTGACCACTGCTGGCCTCTGCTTCGCTCACTGCCAGGTTTGGGGTGCTCTTGCCACCAAACTCCAACAAGGATATTTAATGCAGCAGTGGACCATTCGGCCCATCATGCCTGCGCTACACCACCACCCTTGTGATATCCCTGAAGCAGATAAAAATAAATCTCTCAAGCCATACAACGACTTGTAGTGGGGCAACTTAGCATAACAATTGTGCATTTTGTGAGGAAAGCACCAAATTTGGCACACTGGTAGCCTATCATATTACGAACAGATTTGGATATTGGGCCATCTCAAATTCAGCCGCTGATGGCTGTGGCAGTCGTTTTCCACTGCCATCAAAAATTTTGACATGGCCCAATATCCAAATCTGTTCGTAATGTGATAGGCTACTAGTGTGCCAAATTTGGTGCTTTCCTCACAAAATGCACAATTGTTATGCTATATTTAGCTAAGTTGCCCCACTATTGATATCATTGGGGTATGCAATGGTGCAGGTAGTGGGGCAGATAAGAGCAATTTTTGAGAGGAATCGTGCAAATGATGATACAAGCATCAAATTTGGCAATTTGTTCTCCAGGGGATTCTAATCAAATCTGCCTGATTGGCCATTTGAAAATTCAAATTTTGAAAATTTGAAAGAAAAAAAAACTTCAAAAAATTCAGATCACGAATCATGTTGGATGCTGGCTGAGATTGGTGAATGTTTCAGAACATCATCAAAGACGTTCCAAGTCTGCCATGCAGTTTTCTTCCCTTTACCGCGGAAGGCAGACACGACGTCACATCCAGTGAACGCATGGAAGTTGGGATCCTCTAGCTTTCTCAGGCCCTATTGCAGAAACTACCTCATGGACTGGAATCCATCGCGCCTTGGCTCCTTGGCCAAAGGCAATCCACATGTTCTCAAGACCTAGTTCCTGTAAGGTGGCAGTAAGATATTGCTATGACTAGTACGTCCGTGTCATTAGCCTTAATGATAATGGACTTGCTACCATCCGCGTTGCATCCCTGGCGTGTACAAATATTCGAGTGTCAGCTTCTTCATGACAACATGGAGACACAGCATCCAGTGACTTCCTTGTGTTGCTCATGGCATCTTCTCCTTTTGTGACAATGACTGTGCTTGTCGTCTGTGCTTCACACATCTTTTCCGCAAGGAAGTGAAACAGCTCAGTCTTGTTGCTGTCATCTCGAAGAAAGTTCTCCAGTTACTTGGGGTCTTACTGGTTCCTGTCACTCTTCTTCTCATTCCTTGCCCCTTTTCGACCTTGCCTCGGACTTCAGACTTGACTTCTTGTACACATCAAACACTACGTCCACCCTCTCGTACTGGCACCATAGGATTCCACCTTTGGGGTGATGTCTTCTTTAGCATAGTCATCAAATAACTTTGAAGTGCGTGGAGGTAGGGCATTGATAAGTGCTGAGCCATCAATGATGACTGCATCTCCCTTGGTTCTCTGTCTGGGATGTTCACTTGCGCTTCAAGAATTTCAGCCAGCTGTGACTTCAAATTTTTTGAAAGTTTTGTTTTTTTTTAAATTTTTAAAATTTGGATTTTCAAATGGCCAATCGGGCTGATTTGATCAGAAAGCCCTGCAGAACAGAAAATGCCAAATTTGATGCTTGTATCATAATTTGCATGATTTTTCTACTATCTACTACACTAATGGTGGTCAGGTTGTAGTGGGGATGACGAATGTGTGGCAGGTTCAGGGATATCACAGGGGTGTTCAAAATAAAACTTGGGGTGGGGGAAGGCGGTTTTCGGGTTAAGAATGTACAACAACCATGTACACGATCCCTTGATGCTCACAGTCTATCACACTCAACACAGGTGTGCACGTTCACCGATCCATACAACTCTTGCCAATATCTGTGTATCACCCCATCAGCTCGATATCTCCAATACTTATCGGTAGTCAGTACCCATACAATTCTAATTTAAACTTAACTCCTGTTTCTGTTGCCACTAACTTTCCAGGGACACCATTCCATGCATTAACTATGATCTGAGTGAAAGACCCCTCATGCCTTCATTACTACCATCTTCTTTACTCTCAACCTGTCTCCTGGTCCAAGCACTGACTCCTCTGAAGTTTTCTCTGCACCTGAAAACATATTTTAAAGGGGAACCCAAAATGCTCACAACCACCTCGACGCTAATCTATCGCTCGATACCCTACAAAATAGATATGATGTGTCTTTTTCTGATTTGTAATTATAAAGTAGGTATAAATTTAGGATGAAAAGTCAAAATATTCTTCTTCTTCACGATTATCCGTGACGTCGCACCTGGGAGTCAACCGCCATGTTCGTACTGTGCCAGGTGTTGACCGGGTCAACAAAATGTTCGGTTTTGTGTTCGGACACATTTTACAGAGCACTGTTATGAAACAACAGAGATGGTTAGATATTGTGGTTATCTGCCACTATTGAGAGAGGATGCCATCCCCGAGTAAACGGAGGAAACGGCCTCGCTCAAAACTGTAACACCATCTCTACCCAGTTACCAGCACATGTACACGGACGATTTTAGCAGTGAATCAAACACCTGTGTTGGCCTGCCAGCGACCGATCTCACCTCGTCACCGCGCACCTCAACGGTGGGACACCACACGAACATGACGGTGGGACACGGCACGGACATGGCACGGCACGACCACAGACATATCGGTCTGTGGTGAGATACGGCACAACACGGCATGGACACGATGGTGCAACACAGCACAGACACGACCACAGACACAACTGACATCTCGGGATAAGTATGAAATGGGATGATGCCATAACATGCAGGACACTTGGTCAGCCTGAGATGGTGGGACACCACACGGACATGGATGGTGGGACACGACACGAACATGCACGGCACGACCACAGACATATCAGTGAGATACGGTACAACACGGCACGGCCACGATGGTGGAACACAGCACAGACACAACAACTGTCGTCCTGGATAAGTATGAAATGGGATGATGCCATAACATGCAGGACACTTGGTCAGCCTGAGATGGTGGGACACCACACGGACATGATGGTGGGACACGACACGGACATGGCATGGCACGACCACAGACATATCGGTGAGATACGGTACAACACGGCACGGCCACGATGGTGGAACACAGCACAGACACAACAACTGTCGTCCTGGGATAAGTATGAAATGGGATGATGCCATAACATGCAGGACACTTGGTCAGCCTGAGACGGTGGGAAAAGCATTCATCACCCATTTACCCTCCAGATCATTGTCATGTGTGACATGCTCCACATCTGCCCCTCGCTCGTGTAATCTCTATTTTATTATTCTTCCCCATCCCCAGCACCTTACTTTTTATGTTAAACTGATGCATATCTGCCATACTTGGGCCATTCTGTTTAAGTATCTAGACTTTGCTGAATCGATAACAACGACAATATATACGTGTGTCGGTGTGTGTGTGTGTGTGTGTGTGTGTGTGTGTGTGTGTGTGTGTGTGTGTGTGTGTGTGTGTGTGTGTGTCAGTCAGTGTGTCTCCTCCATAACTCCAAAACCATAAAACCTAGCACCTGAAACTTTGTATGCATCCTAAAAAAAACTCCAAGGAAGTGCAAAAGTGAAAATTGGGTGTTAGGGTTAATTAAAACTCCCCTTTTGAACATAATTAACGGCCTTATTTAATTATATCCTTCACAGCCCTCAGCTACCTCGCTGTCTGGGGTCTTAAGGCATTCCTGGGTAACCTCGCTGGTGTCTGAAGCCGCCATGTGTCAGGTGGTGTGATATATTCTTTCTGTTAACTCCCTCCCCCATCCTCTCTCTCTCTCTCTCTCTCTCTCTCTCTCTCTCTCTCTCTCTCTCTCTCTCTCTCTCTCTCTCTCTCTCTCTATCTCTATCTCTCTCTCTCTCTCTCTCTCTCTCTCTCTCTCTCTCTCTCTCTCTCTCTCTCTGTCTCGTCTCTGTCTCTGTCTCTGTTTCCAGACATGTCCGGGCGCTGATTATGTTTGGAAAGTGTTTGTCTCTGGACATGTCCAGGCGGTGTTTGTTTGTCTCCGGACCTGTCCAGGGGGTGTTCATTTGTCTCCTGAGCTGTACAGGCAGTGTTTCTTTGTCTCCGACATGTCTGTGTTTGTTTCCAGACGTATCTGGGCAGTATTTATCTCGCGACATGTGCAGGCGGTGTTATATATCTGGACAGGAGTTTGTCTCCGTACATGTCCTTGCAGTGTTTATGTCCAGACATGTCTGGGCGGTGTTTGTCTTCAGGCCATGTTTATAGTATGACCGGTAGAAAATGGATTTCAGACATTATTTTGTTTCCATCTTCAATGTTATTCAAAGCAGAATCATTTTGATGAAACAGTATGGATCGTAATTTACGCTTCACTGCACGTCTGCCTTCCCTTCCCCCACCCCTCCTCACTCTCCGTCCCTCCTTGATCCCCGCACTCCTCGCTCCCCCATCCCTCTCCCTCTCCCCACTCTTTTTCTCCACCATCTTAGTATTCCCATCAGTGAAGCAACAGGCAGTATTTTCTGGTTTAAAATAAGTGTGTGCATGTGCAGAGATTCTTGACTTGATTCTTAAAAATCATAGAAGATAAATAAACTGGCTGTTTTTTTACATTTTCCCTTCCAAATCCTATCCAAAATATTTTCCAATCCAAATCCCATTTAATTATATCGACCCCCTCTGCTGCCACTCCCTTTTCTGCATTACCATTCCACACATTAACCACTCTCCGACTGAAAGAACCCTGCCTTGAGATTGTCCTATCTCTCATCTTCTATTATTCATCGATCAGAGAATGATGTCTGGATTGTATATTCTGTATTGTATTGGGGGTATTGTATATTCGCCACTCTTGCCAAGTGGGAGTTTACAGTAGAGTTAGGGCAGGATTTTTCAATTTGTTCAAGGGTGGTGGCATGGTGATATAACGAGCCTAATCCTTGCCAATGACATTGTGGGATCTTCCGTGGTCACACCAAGTAATGCTAGCAGATGTCGGGTCAACCAGCTTAAAATCCATCCAAGTGAAGGTGCATCTTGTGATGCAACGCTCTACCTGCAAAGCGCCAGTCCAATAGTAGAGCGGGCCATTGAACCCAGATCCAGACAACACGGCTCAGATGTAAGTGTGCTTCCTCCTTTTTTACAATCTTGTTTGTACTATTAAATCCCATTCGTCCCACATAGTTAATCTTACTTCATGTCTGCACTAATTTATAATTAAATTGCACATTTCATGCATCGGCAATGGTCATGCAACTTTCTTGTATCTCCCCTCCCTCACCTGCCATCACCACCACCCACCTCGTCCTTGTTTAGTTGTTTATGTGTGAATTGCTGAAAGCCATCTCTTGATTCAATAGTAATTTCTTGACCATTTTATTCAAGGAAGGTGGGAAGTTTGGCAGGTGAGGCAGTGTTACAGAAAATCATGAAAACAAAGTAAATCATCCAATGAAGAGAAAACAAGAAGAAGTCGTCGTGCAGAGCACGAAACTTGCAAAATCCATAAAACAAATTTGACCTCAAAAATAATTGGTGGTTCAAGTCAATGACCAAATATGCAACTCCTCTTCAAATAACAAGTGAATCGGATGAAAACTGACAATTTTAGAAATTTGGCTGATGTCCTTTTAGCCTATGTTGACCTCAAAAATAATTGGTGGTTGAATTCAGTGACCTCATATATAAATCCTCTTCAGATTTCAAGTCAATGGGATGAAATATTGAGGATTTTATAAATCTCACCTCAGTTGTTGACCTTTTGTCCTATGCTGACCTTTTGACCTCAAAAACAATAGATAAGACTTCTTCCTTATGACAAACTCTACCATGTAGTAAAGTTTTGTGAGGATCGGTTTAAAATTGTGACAGACAGACAGACAGACAAACAGACAGACAGACAGAATAACAAAATCGACTAACCAATATACTTGAAAAATCTTCGATTTTGCAAGTAATAAACATCAAGAAAAAAAGGATATATTTGTGTTTATGTTCTAAGCTGGCATTGAAACTTTAAATGTCAATTTCCCAGTTTTCTGAGGAGTGATAAGCCAAATGTGCTATTTATACTGAAATAAGAATGTAATATTTCCATCATTTGTACCTGTATGCCTGGTGTTGGCTTAATGGTTAGGATGGTGGGCTTGGGATCCGAGGATCCTGAGTTTAAATCCCGCTCGGTTGTTGAATTAATACCAGGTGGGGTTGACTCTGCCTGTCGTCCTTCTAAGGTTGGCAAAATAAGTACCACCCTGCTGGTATCCTGTGTCAAAGTGGTGACCTGTCCAGGATTGTGCCCAACAGCTGAGGAGACTGCTTAGGCAGCACCGACGCTCTGCACAGAGTATGGTCCCAATGGATGGACGTCATCAGCCTGTCACCTCTCACCAGCCATACCTCTGAAGCTCTGATACATGTTGAAAGATTCTACACCTGAGTGAGTGTTTTTCATCTATGTCTTTCCACCCATTTGGTTGAAGAGGATTCAAAAAAGCCTCGGACGAGGGTTGTGTTCCATCATTTTATAAAAGTTAAATTGCTATGCTTGGATGCTTTCTGTTAATGTAACCGATGTCAATGTCAATTTCCCAGGTTTCTGAGGAGTGATAACCCAAATGTGCTATTAATACTGTAACCATTTAATTTTCCATTTTCTCCATTTTCTACCGGTCATACTATAAACATGGCCTGAAGACAAACACCGCCCAGACACGTCTGGACATAAACACTGCAAGGACATGTCCGGAGACAAACTCCTGTCCAGATATAAACACCGCCTGCACATGTCCGATCAACGTAACCGTTGATGTACGATTGTACGTGTTTGCTATTACTCGTATAATGAAGGTATATTTTGTTTTATTTATAAACGTCAACCTTCCAAAAATTTATCAAACAAATCAGAATCATAAAGTCTGCCGCTGATTGCAAAGCCTGCTGTGTAGTCTTCCCAATCTCCCGGGAAGTTTTTCTTTGCCACACATTATACCTGATCATGACAAAAAGAAAATGAACAACAGCGAGAATCGCTTTGTTATACAAGGCTGCTACCGGTCCCAATAAATGTCGTTATCCCTTTTTATAATAATAAAATAATATAATAAATAATAATAAAATAATAAATAATAATAATAAAAATAACCCGATGTACATAGATAAAGCAAAAACACGAGTACGGCTTACGTGCATATATAATACACCGTGGTTATATATACCTGTGATCATTCTAATCGCACTGGACCATGGACTAACACCCAGGCCAAAGGCCTGAGGCCTCATGCCACTCTGTGCTGCTTCATGCAATGGCGGTGGTGATTCTAATTGAGGTGGAGTCAAAGCAGCTGAACACTGACACATGTATAATACTGTTTGTGATATTTTGTACGTTTAAAAAGGGCATAACTCTGAAACATTGACGATATGCCCTGAAACTCGAACTTCTTCTGTAACTTATCACACTAAAGCCAAGTATCAAGTTTCAGTTGAATGGAGAAAAAATGGGAAACATAGTCTGCAAGACCACAGGTGGTGGGATAGGCAGAAAGTAAACCTTTAGTCCCCTCTGGTGAAACCATCCATTCTTTTGGATCATACTCTGTACAGAGCATAAGTGCTGCCGAAGCAGTCTCCTGGACTATTGGGCACAATCCTGGACGGGTCACCACTCCAACACAGGATACTCGAATGACTCAATCATCCCAGCAAGCTGGTACTCATTATGCCAACCTCAGAAGGATGACAGGCTGAATCAAACCTCCCTGGTATTAGTTCAACAGCCAAGCAGGATTTGAACTCATGACTCAAAGATCCCAACCCCACCACCCTTACCACCCTTACCACCCTTACCACCCTTAAGCCAACACCAGGAATCTGATGAAACTGGTAGGGGACTAATAAAATGCTGGTACAGTACGGTGATGCAGAATGGCAGCAAAGTTGTCTCAAAAATAGCGAGTGAAACCGGACCTTTTATCTCTTTCTCTTATGCCACCCCCACCAACCTGGAACTCTGCATACTTGACCGTTCTTGTTTTCCATTTCGACCTTTTCTCCGTTCCTTCACACCTACTTCAAAGTATGGGGTCCGACAGGATGGCACGGGGGTGGTGCACTTGCATCTGTGGTGTGGTCTGGTTTTGAATTCCGTCCGAACCTTTAACTGTCCAATCAGTGTGTCACGGGCAGTGCGATGCATCAGTGAGTGCACCCTTTTGGAACATTTTTACGAGATTCCCAAGGATGTATGTTAAGCTGGGTGTCCTGTGCACGAGCAGGTTGTTGTCCTGCCGTGGATGAAATATGTTACTTTGATGATGATGATGACTTCAGAATCAATTTGTTCAGTTTTTTTGGTGCCACCTTCAAAAAAAACACATATCTTAAAAATTAAATAAGATAAAACATAAACCCTTGTTTTTTTTTTAGTACAGAAAAGGAGTTGGATATAATTAAATTTGATGTCGGCATGTGTAGGGTGGTGTTATAAGAGGTGCAGTGGTATCACAGGAAATTTGGTAACAAAAGTTGGGATTTTCAAATGTAAAAGATGTGAGGAACAATAATTACAAGAAAAAGACTCGAAGGGCACTCGAAAGAGTACAGACTTCCACCACGTAATGCCTGATCCACGAGAACATATCGGCCCATTACATTTTTGAAATACCATGCTATACAGTACGATATCGTTTTTGGCCCCATATCTCAATGGTGAAGAATCACTTTAAAAATTAAATAACTCTCGTATCCAGATCCGGATTCGGATCTTCACCAAGATCGAATCATTTCTTCCTTGTGACACACTCAACCTGTCCACCTAGTTTCCTTCGAATCCGTCCACTACTTTTTGAGATATCGTGCTATATATCGTTTTAGCCCCATCTCTCAATGTGATTGATAAAGAACAAAAAGAAATGCTCCTGAACTCAGAGTTCATTTTTTTTAAAGGTCTAAAGTTTCTGCTACCTCGGAGACATTAGCCATGAGATCAAGAATATAGTCAACCGGGAATAAGTGGAGTCAACTAGGTGGTATCATGAAGCACAGCTCGAAACATTCCATTTCCCTTAGAAGTTTATAAAGTTTATAAAGCCTGTATCAAACCGGTATTGATGTATGGAAACAAAAGATGGACAATGCTGATCGAAAATGTAAAAATAATGGAAGGAATCGAGATGATGAATGCATCGTCTCTGAAAGAAAGAATTCCGAACTCATAAGTCAGGAAGAATCCAGGTATAGAAGATTTGGTTGGTATGAGCATGTGCAATGGAGGTCAGAAGATGAAGCTGTAAATTTCGCAAATGATTTCATGATAGAAGGAAGAAACTCGACAGGATGTCCTAAAAAGTTATGGATTGAAAAATGTCAGGAAAGATATGGAATGTTTGGAATTGCATGAAACTACAGCAATGGGGAGATCCGTATTGAGGAATGTCATCAATCATTTGACCAAACCTCCTGAAAAAGTGACCAAACCGTCATCGACAACATTAAGCTGAAATTCTTAGAGTGCAACTAGAGAGTGAAGGATCATAACTGGTCTGTTGGTTGGTTGCATATTCTACCTCCTTAATAAGTGAAAGATGATGCGATGATAGTGTAAAATAAGATCACCCATCAGAAAGCACAAGTAAAAACTACTCATAGCTCTATCATGTCTGCAAAACTAGTCGATGCATTTGGCAAAAATTAGACTTTTCTCGTGTTCCCATCCAAGCACACAGCTCCTGATGCAGACATCCCAGATATTGTGCTGATTTGTCCGTTATCCGCGAATGTCCTTTTCAGTTTGTTGTTAAAGTACATGGACGTGTCCAACTATCCTTCATGTCTTGCATGTATTGCTAGTACAAGGTCTTCCACGAGCCTGAAACAGCAGAGAGAAAATCTATTAAGAGCCTTGCAAGGCTTAGGGAAAAAGAAGCCAAAAACAGACTCACCCTGAGTAAGGGGCCAGTCAGATGACTACATGACACATGACAGGATGAAAAGGTTGGAAACAGAACTCGCTACAGTGATTCTGAAATGCCAAGACAACAATGGTCGTGTTTCCCACAAGCTATCCTCTAGGGCTTCAAAAATGTCATTAAATATTCCAGGAGGAATGTCTTATTATGTATGAATGTGACAGTTACCACAAGAGCAAAACATCAGGAAGATGTATATTGAAACCTAAACGACGTAGTCCATACTTCCTACCAGTCATATTGTATTCTACAAGAGACTTGATGCAACATTTATCCTCAATCAATTCGTCAGACTTGTGGAATTGTGGTGAGTGTCTGCTCTGAGTCTGGGAAGGGGAGGATGGGGATTGTGCGGCAGCTGGATTTCGACCCTACCTGAGTCATAACAAAGAGTTTTTAAATGGTATGTGCTGCTTACCTGCTTGATGTTCAATATTTGGAGGACAGAACACGTCTAACTCCGTGGGTTGACACCCAATGGGGAGAGGGTGAGGCAGGGGAGGGTGGATTTATCTTGAAAATGCTGCGCTAACTCCAGGGGAGAAAGCAACGCTACTGGAGGGCATCTTCAACACTCAGAGTGAATAAGGAAATTGTACGACAACCCAACCCCCCCCCAAACCCCCGCTCCCCCCACACACACACTACCCCCTACCCCCCCCCCCAGTTCAAACGCTGTTTGTTTTCTGTTAAAAGTCACGTCCTCAGGTATCTCTATCTACATGTGTGTTGTGTGTGTGTGTGCCTGATTTATGCAGGACAGCTCTTCCATGATCCTAAGACCCGATTAAAAAAAAAAACATAGCAGTTGATTAAACGGATCAGAGAAATTAAAAACGAATCATTTTCTTATTTTGGCAAAGTTTGTATACAAGAGCATGGATGAGCATGAAAGATGTGTTACAAGTTGAATTGAGAAAGGCAACAAACGTTTATAGACTCCCTTCGCTGGATACATATATAT
Source organism: Eptatretus atami (assembly GCA_035128595.1). Classification (NCBI taxonomy): domain Eukaryota; kingdom Metazoa; phylum Chordata; class Myxini; order Myxiniformes; family Myxinidae; genus Eptatretus; species Eptatretus atami. The sequence goes on from CM068963.1 coordinate 98,998,788, forward strand.
ATATATATATATAATATATATATATATATATATATATATATGTGATATGATCTGATTATGTGGAGAAAGATGAGTGGTGTGATCTGATTATGTAGATATAGATGATTGATGTGATCTGATTATGTGGATATATATGAGTGATGTGATCTGATTATGTAGATATAGATGATTGATGTGATCTGATTATGTGGATATAGATGAGTGGTGTGATCTGATTATGTAGATATAGATGATTGATGTGATCTGATTATGTGGCCATAGATGAGTGGTGTGATCTGATTATGTAGATATAGATGATTGATATGATCTGATTATGTGGATATATATGAGTGGTGTGATCTGATTATGTGGATATAGATGAGTGATGTGATCTGATTATGTGGATGGCGATGAGTGATGTGATCTGATTATGTGGATGTCGATGAGTGATGTGATCTGATTATGTGGATGTCGATGAGTGATGTGATCTGGTTATGTGGATGTCGATGAGTGGTGTGATCTGTTTAAGCAGATATAGATGAGTGATGTGATCTGTTTTAGTGGATATGGATGACTGAT
>CM068963.1:98999355-99010328 GCA_035128595.1 Eptatretus atami
TATGTGGATATAGATGACTGATGTGATCTGTTTATGTGAATCAATACGAGTAATGTGATCTGTTTATGTGGATGTAGATGAGTGATGTGATCTGTTTTAGTGGATATGGATGAGTGATGTGATCTGTTTATGTGAATCAAGATGAGTAATGTGATCTGTTTATGTGATGTAGATGAGTGATGTGTGATCTGTTTTAGTGGATATGGATGACTGATGTGATCTGTTTATGTGGATATAGATGACTGATGTGATCTGTTTATGTGAATCAAGATGAGTAATGTGATCTGTTTATGTGGATGTAGATGAGTGATGTGATCTGTTTTAGTGATATGGATGAGTGATGTGATCTGTTTATGTGAATCAAGATGAGTAATGTGATCTGTTTATGTGAATCAAGATGAATGATGTGATCCGTCTCAGTTGGTTATGAGTGTCATGCGATCTACTTAATTGTACATTTATGAATGATGTGATTTTCTATGAATTGACTAGCTGATCTTTTTCTCTTCTTTTGCAAATCGTAATGTACGTCTCTTACAGTGTTCTGCTTGAGGGGAGGTTCAATGCTGCCAAAACAATCTTATGGTGTGGATTACATTGTGTCTTTTGCCTTTGCCTTCAGAGTGGTAGCCAGACAAGGAATTTATGAATTCAGCCAGGGCGCTGGCAATAACTCACCTCGTCATCCTCAAAAGACACCATGGGATTTTGAATATCCACCGGATAATGCTAGCAGATGGACACCCAGCTTATTGTCCACCAGACGGCCACAGTACTTTGTGACGGAATGCCCTGCCTGTGAAACAGCAAACGGACAGTTTCTCATCCGGTTAGAAATCACACGCAGACCAAGACCGTTGCAGAAGATATGATTGACACCTGGAGGAAAGATCAGAACTACTGTGGATGATAATGATAATACCAATAAGTTCCTCTTTCTTAATGCCGAAGCTCATGTTACTTTCATAACAGACTCAGTTGTTTAATACTCCATCATTACTGGTTGTGCAGCATGACTCTTGGGAGGTGTAGGTGTATACAAAAGTTTTCAGCATTCATGGTTGAATCTCATTACTTTTCAATCTCTGACCTCAAAATGTCTCCCTTCACCACTTTATCAAGATGATTGGAACAGTGGATCTATTTCCAGCGCTCAACTGAATTTATTTTATTTTACCTAAGACATAGTAATCTCATTTCAGGATGACGTGCGGTAATGAAATTTCCCACAAATTCAATCACATCAGGGAATAAGTCAGAAGACGAATCCCAGCTTCAGAGCATCATCAAAAATAGTCCAACAAGGAAGATTACAACGATTCATTGTATTCAAAGCAAAAGCTACATGACAGACAAATACTGTACAACATTAATGCAAACAAAACGAGAATGGCACTCAGTGGAGCGCATACCTCTGCCAAGCTGGACAGTTTACGTTTTGTATCCCAATGATGGGCTGGAACTGATTCCGTAGCAGAAGAGAAATCTAATCGGCTTGTTCTTGTCAAAATCCCAACTCATCTACCAAGTTTCCTTGGAATCCGTCCATAACTTTTTGAGATATCATGCTAAATATCGTTTTTGCCCTATCTCTCAAAGGTGAAGAATCACTTTTAAAATTCCATTATCCGCATCTTCACCAAAATCTAATCGGCTTGTTCTTGTCACCAACCAAACTCATCTACGAAGTTTCGTCGGAATCCGTACATAACTTTTTGAGATATCGTGTTAAATATCGTTTTTGCCCGATCTCTCAAAGGTGAAGAATCACTTTTAAAATTCCATCATCTGTATCTTCATCAAAGTCTAAGTATTGCGTTCTTATCACACACCCAACCTGTCCACCAAGTTTCGTTCGAATCAGTCGATAACTTTTTGAGATATCCTGCTCACAGACACAGACAGACGGACAGACAGACAGGTGAAAAAAATAACCTCCATCCACCTTCGCTGGCAGAGGTAATAATAAATGCACAAACTTGGATAACAATGATCATTTTCACCTAAGTTGAACATTCAGTCACATGATGTCTTTCTTCGGTGAGAAATGACGTGCCCACCCTTTGAAATTGTTACAGACAGACTCGTTGCTGGGGAGGATCGTTGCTAAACATACTTTCCCAGTCACAGCGTGGAAGAGCAATTCAGGAGTAGCAGCTAAAAGGCATCATGGTAGGAAAGAAAGGAAAATCAAAGCTGTTGTTCTCAACGCGTTTCAACTCACAAGTTCACAACCCAATTTGTTTTTTTTTCATGGACTCAACATGCCTCGAGACTAAAATCTTAAGATGCAAGTCAAAATGACAGATTTGTATGAGTCTAAGCGGGTGTTTGAAATTATTTTTGTGCACATTTTTATGGCAATTGCAAAATATAACAAATCAATCGGTAAAGTTAAATGATTTGCGAGAGACCCAGTGCACCTCAATGCTCCATTAAGGGTTTGGGAGTCCTTCATGACGTAATGATTGAGCATGATACTGAACGATAACCTGATGGTGCTGTTGATGTAAACTTTTTGCAAACCCTCATAACCATTGATAAATGTCATCATTTTAAACTTACCCTGTGCATGGACAAGCCCCAGGTATGATGTTCCCATCAGTGTTAAGAAGGTTTGGTTCGAACGTGCCAGTCTCTGAACCTCCGGGCGTTTCACGGGCCCACATGATCGGGAGTCTTTGCAGTATGGGCTGCGAGATATCAACTTTTTCGGCGAGTTCAGAAAGTTCTCTAAATCTTTCGTTGCGCAGAGGCATACCCCTTTTCAGTTGCGCTTTTCCAAGAATTTTGGCTTCTTTAACAGCTTGGTGAGCCATTCATGCTACAGTCCTTATCTGGCACGTATGGCACACGTCAAGGTCGCCTCGGTGGACCTCATTACAAGAGGTTACTGCGAATGCACACTGAGTATTCATGGGCGGATTATGTCATTTTGGAAGTCACGTGTTTACCTTTTACTGTATAATCCGAGTTTGATTCACAACTTGCAGAGTTAGCTGAATATTTTGTCCGTAATGCTCGGCTGGTGGACATTGATGATCGCATGATGTCTTTCTAACCTCGAGTAAATGAGTTATCGCTGGCAGTGTGACACACAGAACAAATTATTTCAAATTCCTGTCTGGACTAGCATGAGAAAAATCAAAGGCAAAACCCACCGATAATCTGTGCCATGGAGGGGAGAGACTTTCCCACTTTCTTGATGCAAAGGTCGTATAAATAAATAATCACTCACAGATCCACATGACCGCATCGTAGATTTTACAGAAACAAAGGATCTCTGTAATTCACAAACAGTCGCGTTCTTTTCGCACAACAGTTGTTCATACAGTCATATAGGTCCAGGAGAGGATAGTTCTTTTTTCAGTATTAAACGTAGCATTGATAAAATGATGTCATACTACCTTGTCATTGCCTGCTTGAACGCACAAATATAGAACATTTCATACTGAACACGAACTCACCAACGCAGACTTGTTGAGACGTGTTTTTAAGTTTTCCTTTTTCATTTCAGTGGTTGTTAGGTTTTTGTTTTATTGAATACCAGCAGGGGTACCCGGCATTGCCCAGCGAGTACCCGACATTGTCTGGAGCTGTTCTAACCCTGTTGGCATTTTGAAAAAAAATCAATTTGTTATTTTTTCTGTTTCTTTTGTGGGTGCCTAAAACACTTCCCAACCCCCACAAATGAATGGGGTCGGTAATCATATAATATTATCTTTCACATAGCTTCGAAGGCTGAGGCACGAAAGAGCGATTTAAAACAAGCTCAAATGAGCTAAGATCCTCGTCCTCTTAATGATGACGTCATAAAAACGAATATGACGTCATTGTGATGCATCAGGTTTGCGATAAATTATCTGTGCTAATGCCGGCTTGATTCCCGCAAACAAATTCAAACAAACAGCTTGCTAGTTTCAGAGATAATGGTATAGGCGATTTCCATTAGCGGCGATATTATGACGTCAACTTTTTTTTCTTGGAAGAATTTCCAAAATCGGAGATGGTTACTGCCTGCGCGTGGGCTTTCTGCATATACATGGCAAGTTTCACGAAGATACGATGAAAACTCTGGGTTGTGAAACAAAAAATGTCAAAAATAGGAATGACGTCATAAAAATTGATATGACGTCATAGTTACGTATCATATGTGCGGTAATTCATCTCTGCTAATGCCCTGTTCGATTCCCACAAACAGAATTCAAAAAGCTTGCCAGTTTCGGAGATAATTTTTTGGCGATTTCCATTAGCGGAGATATTTTGACGTCATAACTTTTTTTCTAGGAGGAATTTCAAAATGGGGATGGTTACTGTCTGCGCAGGTATTTTTACATATATATATATGCAAGTTTCAGGAAGTTTCGATGAAAACTGTAGGCTGTGAAACAAAAAAGTCCACAAGAACAACAACGTGAGTAAGACTTAGAGATCCTCCACGAGGACCTAAAATCCAAGAAGAACAAACTTTTTTTAATTCAAATTTTTCAATTTTGGTTTAAAAAAAAATCTAAAACACTCCCCGGCATTTACTGATGAACCTCTGAAAGTTTGATAAAGATCCGTTCAGCCATCTTTGAGGAAAGTAGCAACACATACAGACAGACAGACAGACAGACAGACAAACGGCTCTCAACGTATACAGATGGCAATTATGAGTGTTGGTGTTCCTTTGATAAGCTATTTCAGATAACAAACAATAGGTGAACCGTCGCATGATGTAGAACCTGGCTCAACGTCATTGCATGAATCAAAGCAACAATGTTCAAGGTGCGGTGCAGGTATTCACAAACTCTCCAATGCATCCGATAAATGAGATGGATTAACAAAAAATCAATAAATCTTCGAATCAAATGAATTCTGCAGCACTCACAAGGATGGAGAAAGTGGACATATGAACTTTGCCCTGAATTTCTTAACCTTGTCCTGGTCAAGAGCTGCTATGAATATCTTCATCCACCGCCATGAATCACATCTTATTTTTCTTCAACACAGGTGTACCAGTCATGTTCTTCTTCGGTTAACAGACTCCAGTGGCTTAATGTTTGGAACGTCTGCTCTGAATCTGGGAGGTCGGTGGTTTGAATCCTGGTCGAGTCATACCAAAGGTTTTAAAAATGGAAGGTGCTCCATCAATGCTTAATGCTCAGCATTTTACATAAAAGCATGGACAAATAACAAGATGCCGGGGAGGCAATGGCAAAGCACCCAATGTAACCGAGAAACTGCTTCTGCAGCACCAACACTGTAAGAACACAGCACATCAAAATGTCAAACCATCAAATATTGTGCGGGTTGGCTATGGGGAAACTTGGCCCAAGTTTTTCACGAACCGGCTGGACATACTTGACGTTTAACTAAGTTAAGTGCAGGAATCTGTGATGTGTTCACGGTGCTGACAATAGTTCGCCGACTCCTCAAGAAGGACACCAGAGGATCTTTGACGTCCATCAACGAATACCAGCAGACTGGATGCCAAGTCCGAGGGATGGCGCACACATTGATGAACGAGAACAGCACTCAATAGAGAGCATACCTCCGCCAAGCTGAACATATCACGTTTTATAGCCCACTGACAGGCCGGATCTGGATTCGAACCTGAACCAGAATCTAACTGACTTGATCTTGTCATCTACCCAACTCATCCACAACTTTGAAACATAATGATATACCGCACATCGTTTTTGGCCCCATCTCTCAATGGTGAAGAATCACTTAAAAATTCTCATATCCAGATCTGGATCTTCACCAACGTCGAATCAATTCGTCCTTGTGACATACCCAACCGGTGCACCAAATTTTGTCCGAATCCGTCCATAACTTTTTGAGAGATCCTGCTCACAGACAGGTGTGAAAACGTAATCTCCGCCCCACTTTGGGTGGCACAGGTAATCACCGTTGCCATGATTGATAATTATAGACCCAAAATAGCTATCGTGTGCAGCCTGTTGCATCATTTTCTTGGGGCGCAGCTGCACCAGCACACTGGTCCTCATTTATGCTCGGTGTTACCTTAATGGATCGAGTGGTGGGCTTGGGATCCTTGTGTCCTGAGTTCAAATTCTGCTCGGCTGTTGAATTAATACCAGGTGGGGTTGACTCAGCCTCTCATCCTTCCGAGGTCGGAAAAATGAGTACCAGCTTGCTGGGATGATTGAGCCATTCGAGTATCTTGCGTCGGAGTGACGACCCGTCCAGGATTGTGCCCAATAGCCCAGGAGACTGCTTCGGCAGCACCGACGCTCCGTTCAGAGTATGGTCCCAATGAATGGATGGCCTACTTCAGAAAGATGACAGACTGAATCAACCCATCTGGTGTTAATTCAACGGCCGGCAGGGGGCTCGAACTGAAGCTCCTAAGATCTCCAGCCAGCCACCTCAACTGTTCAGCCAAAAACGCAAGAGCATGAAAGTGATCAGAGATTTACTCCTAACTCTCTTTCCAAGAGCGATCACGGACTCCTTGTCCGTGAGGCGGCCATTCCCCCTTTCTATCTCCGTTACAAAGTTGTTAAGTTACTCTTGCACTGAACGTGTTCTGAGATGACGTGGCAGAATGAATTGTGCAGCAACTCCTCCGACAAAGAAATAACGTTTTTTTTTTTTTATCAATGCCAAGTGGATTTCAAAAATGAACATGGAGTTCCAGGTCTAGCCAACTCCTCCCAGCCCACCCACCCCCTCAAATTTAAACAACAAACGTTACAAACCCCCCAAAATTACCCAAATGTTGGGATTAATTATAATGTGCTCCCTGTGATGTCATCTTCACCCTCCGTCATTCCCCGCTGTCCTCCTTTCTATTGAATGGACCTGTTGGTTCAGATTGGGTTTATGTCTGTGGGGGGGGGGGGTGTCGATCCCCCCCCCCACCGCCAGTACCGTCAGTTCTCTGGGGGCACTGCAGCAAGTTCCAGAGAAATTTAGGATATAATATAAATATATTATATATATATATATATATATATAACATATACCTTAAATATATATGTTCAAGAATAACAAAAAAGCTAAGTTGGATAATCTGCTGATCTTCTTCTTCCTCATCCAAAAAGTGACTGTGACGTCACACGATTGAGGAGTTGAGGACAAACGAAAACAGAAGCTTCTGTCGGCTCGCGCAGACAGAAGAGAAAGAGCAGCGCGGTTTGAACAATAGCGGAGCGGAGCGGAGCGAGCCGGGCAGGGAGGTATCGTTTCGTCCATGGCAGGGACGAGGGGCTTCGTCGGGATTCTCCGGCGAGACGTTTGAGATGTTTGTCGCTGCGATCGAGCATCGACGTTGAGTTCAAGAAGAAGAAGAATCCTCTGCCAACAGGTAGGACAAGGTGCGCCGTTCCCTTTAAATCCGTGTTCAACCGACCCGTAGTCATCATCATGAGATGGGGAAAGGAGTTCCGTCGGTCTCGGCTCGGGATCGTGCTGCTGTTTACAAAACTTCCTCCAACTTCCCCGGAATGGAAGGTGCACACCTTGCTGGATCATCCTTACCTTTACCTGTTTTAACGGGTGGCACCGAGATAATGAGGCTAATCATCATCAGAGTTATTTGGGGGGAGGGGGGGGGGATAAGTTTGCGAGTCATTTACAGATACTTTACACAATCTCATCCCCATTTCAATGATTCACCTGTTCATTTAATTTTAGCTTCATTTAAATTGCCTCCTTGTCCTGTTGTCGATGTGTAATCCCATAAGACGGTGCAGAGGTACTCACACACACACACTTACCTTTTCAGCTGTCTTGCCTGGGTTCGATTCCCGACCCGATTATAAACTGTCGGATCGCAGGCAGCAGGGCGTTGCATCACCAAGTGCGCCGTCCTTCGGATGCATGTTGATTGCTGGGTGTATCATCGCCTGCTGACGTTGATCGGCGGACTTTTAAAGACTCGGTGGTGTTATCCATTTATAGGAGGCGAGTTATCTCCGGCACCCTCAACAAATTCCAAATTCCGACCTGAACCTTCATTGAACGTCAAGCCTGGCCAGTGGGTTCGTGAAAGACTGGGGCCAAAAACGGCCCACGACCGACCGACCCCACAAGAAGGTGGGGATAATTGGAACCATTAAATTAATAGTAGTAGTAGTAGTAGTAGTAGTGGTAGTTGTTGTTTTGTGTACATTAAATGTGAGTTTGGTACACACCGGAGCAGTCTGTACGCACCAGTGGTTTACATTGGGTTTCATGTTCTCCTCCTCTATTTGTAAATTATTTGTATGACCCTCGGAAAAGTCCATTGCATTGATTTCACCATGACCTTGCTGTTTACACATTGCACGGAAATGTTGTGCAAAGAACAACGACCAAACCGCACGGAAATAGGAGAGTGTTGGTACTGGGATTGGTATCAGGGGTCCCTTTAAGGCAACCCTGCGAGGAATGCCGAGCGAACCAGGTCCAAGTGAAGCCCAAAGGGTGCCCCAAGTGGTACCACACACACACACACACACCACACACCACACACACTGCACTTTCAGCCCACAACCTGCCCATATATATATATATAATATATATATATATATATTAATATATATATATATATATATATGCACCTGTTAAAAAAAAGGTGTGAACCGATATGTGGTCTTCAAAAATCGTTTAGCGTTAACATCATTCGGAACAGTTCACACTACAGTTTCAATTCTACGTTTCCACATGCAGTGGTTGTTTTTTTTGTGCATACATAGTTGAGGCTCGTGGAAGACCTCAAACATGTAACAGATCAGGAAGTCAAAGAGCAAAAGGAACAGGAGAAAGAGAAGGGGAGGAAACACACCAACAGTAAGGATGAGGGACAAAATAGAGGGAGAATAATGAGGGATACTAACGGGAGGACGCATGGGGTGAACAAGATTGATACAGAAGCAAACTCTTTGGAAGGAAAAACTGGAAATTTGGAAAGAGATGAGCTTGGGGAGGGGTAACGGGGGTATAAAAGATTATGGTTTTGGATGAGGGTTGATCTGAGATGGTGGTGACCAGCTGTCTTGAAGACCTGGAGGGAAGATTGAGATTGAAGAGGATGTGGAAATTTGTTCCACAGGCAATAAACCAACTCCTCACATGCTCTTATAGTCGAAGAAAGCTGCATAAAGTAACCATGAAAGGCTACCCATGGTAAGCCATTTGCCGTTTCAAACGCTTCCCACAGTTCCTTGTACATCCAGTATATACATGAGAATCCCAATACTTAGGGATTCGCAGGTGAGAGACGTGAGTGGATCTTTATAATTTTCATTTATATGTTGACCGCTTTTGACATTTACAAGTGGTACATGCTTAGGACCCTCAGTGGTGCACGTTTCTGTCTGCGCTGTCACTGGTGATTTGCCAGCAAGCAATGAAACTGGTCCTGCAGCTGAGGGGGTGTGTAGCATCGGGATTCTCATCTGTGTACTATATGTGAATGTGTTTCGAGCTGTGGAGAAACTCCGGGAAGAGTTTGAAACAGCAAAGGGCTTACCTTGGTAGCCTTTCTTGGTTGCTTTATGTAGCTTTTTCGGCTAGAAGAGCATGGGAGGAGTCGATTTATATATGAAATTGTCAATGTCAATGCACAGTCCTGCACCGTACCAAATGATTATTCATATATATCAATGTAATTTCCTCAATATATGCTATTCATATATTCATGGTAGACCTTTATGAACATTGCAGGCACACTCCTGTGGAGATTGCTTTTGTCCTCAAAATGCCCATCAAAAGCCTTCCATTGGTATTTTGGATGAGTGTTTCTCATTATGAATGATGTATCATTACAAACACTATACAGGTATTCAAAACATGGAAGTGAAGACCATTTGCACCGAACATGCCTGTTGCATATCTCGTGAGCACAATTCTATGACCTAACTTCAAGCTGGAGCATTGCCAGGATACCGGCACACAACAACCTACTCTGAAAAGCGTCTGGTTCTTGTGAACGTCCGCAACCTAAATTCAGGTGCATCAGCCAGATTCGGTAGCACCTGGTTTATGTTCGCATCAAATGTTCTGAAATACATTTCCACAGGCAAGTTGTGCAGAGCTCATGGATTATCTCACTCTGTGGGTGGCTTCGTGACGATTTACAAACACCCAATGCATGCTTTTCACATGGTGAGCAAGAGTGGTCATGATGAGCAATAACTCGGTGATGAGCAAAACCTGAGGTGGGGGGAGGTGAATAAGAGTGGTGGACATGAGCAAGAACTCTGTGTTGAACAATTGCGGTCAGGAGCATGAACTCGAACAAATGCAGTCATGAGCATGAACTCGGTGGTGAGTAATAGCGGTCATGAGCAAGAACTCGGTGGTGAGCAATAGTGGTCATGAGCAAGAACTCGGTGGTGAGCGATAGCGGTCATGAGCAAGAAATCGGTGGTAGTAAATATGCCATGAGCAAGAACTCGGTGGTGAGCAAAGTCGGCCATGAGCAAGAACTCGGTGGTGAGAAAGAACTCGGTGGTGAGAATAGCGGCCATGAACAAGAACTCGTGGTGAGCAAATAGTGGCCATGAGCAAGAACTCGGTTGTGAGCAATAGCGGTCATGAGCAAGAACTTGGTGGTGAACAATTGCGGTCAAGAGCACTAACTCGGTTGTGAACAATTACAGATATGAGCAATAACTCGGTGGTGAACAATTGCGGTCATGAGCAAGAACGTTGAGGTGAACAATTGCGGTCGAAGGCAAGAACTCGGTGGTGAACAATTGCGGTCAAGGGAAAGAAATTGGTGGCGAGCAAATGCGGTCATGAGCAAAACTCGGTGGTGAAGCATATTTTTGCCCGGTTCCATGAAAAAAAAAAAAGCGCCAAAAAAAAACTCAGTGGTGAACAATTGCGGTCAAGGGCAACAACTCGGTGGTGAGCAATTGTGGGTATGCGCAAGAACTTGGTGGTGAGCAATTGTGGTCATGAGCAAGAAGTTGGTGATAAGCAAGAACTTGGTGGTGAGCAATTGTCATGAGCAAGAAGTTGGTGATAAGCAA
>CM068963.1:99013397-99042222 GCA_035128595.1 Eptatretus atami
AGAACTTAGTGGTGAGCAATTGCAGTCATGGTGAAGAACTCGGTGGTGAGCAATTGTGGTCATGAGCAAGAACTCGGAAGTGAACAATTGTCATGAGCAAGAACTCGCTGGTGAGCAGTTGCGGTTATGATGAAGAACTCGGTGGTGGGCAATTGTGGTCATGAGCAAGACCTCGGTGGTGAGCAATAGTGGTCATGAGCAAGAACTCTGTGATGAACAATTGCGATCATGGGCAATAACTTGCTGGTGAGCAATTGCGGCCATGAGCAAGAGCGGCCATGAGCAAGAACTCGGTGGTGAACGAACACCTGTGGTCAAGGGCAAGAACTCGGTGAACAATTGTGGTCATGAGCAAGAACTCATTGGTGAACAATTGTGGTCATGAGCAAGAACTCGTTGGTGAACAATTGTGGTCATGAGCAAGAACTCGTTGGTGAACAATTGTGGTCATGAGAAATAACTTGGTGGTGAGCAACAGTGGTCATAAGCAAGAACTCTGTGGTGAGCAATAGTCATGATCAATACCTCGGTGGTGAACAATAGCGGTCATGAGCAAGAACTCGGTGGTACACAATTGTGGTCATTAACAAGAACTCGGTGGTGAACAATTGTGGTCATTAACAAGAACTCGGTGGTGAACAATAGCGTCCATGAGCAAGAGCGGTCATGATCAAGAACTCTGTGGTGAACACCTGCGGTCAAGGGCAAGAACTCTTTGGTGAACAATTGTGGTCATGAGCAAGAACTTGGTGGTGAGCAATTGTGGTCATGAGCAATAACTTGGCGGGAAGCAAGAACTTAGTGGTGAGCAATTGCAGTCATGTTGAAGAACTCGGTGGTGAGCAACAATGGTTATGAGCAAGAACTCGGTGGTGAACAATAGCGGACATGAGAAATAACATGGTGGTGAGCAACAGTGGTCATAAGCAAGAACTCGGTGGTGAGCAATAGTCATGAGCAAGAACTCGGTGGTGAACAATTGTGGTCAAGAGGAATAACTTGGTGGTGAGAAATTGTGGTCATGAGCAAGAACTCGGTGGTGAGCAACAGTGTTCATGAGCAAGAACTCGGTGGTGAACAATTGTGGTCATGAGCAAGAACTTGGTGGGAAGCAAGAAATCGGTGGTGAGCAATTCCGGTCATGATGAAGAACTCGGTGGTGAGCAAGAACGGTCATGATGAAGAACTCGGTGGTGAACAATAGCGGACATTGAGAAATAACTTGGTGGTGAGCAACAGTAGTCATAAGCAAGAACTCTGTGGTGAGCAATCGTGGTCATGAGGAATAACTTGGTGGTGAGCAACAGTGGTCATCAGCAAGAACTTGGTGGTGAGCAATTACAGTCAAGAGAAATAACTTGGCGGTGAGCAATAGTGGTCATGAGTAATAACTTGGTGGTGAGCAATAGTGGTCATTCGCAAGAAGTCGGTGGTGAACAATTGCGGTAATGAACAAGAACTCGGTGGTGAGCAAGAAGTTGGTCGTGTGAGCACGAGGTCGTCTCGCCATCCTCGAGTCGTTCAGAGCCGAAACGTTCACGGCGCAAACACTTGCTCCTTGCATCGTCGTCAAGAATCTTGCTCGGCGGAAACACACGTGACACCTGTTTGTTTGCAAACAATGGCCGCGCTTTGTGACGTCATTATCACGAGACACCAAGTACCGATGCACCACCACACGAGGAGCGGGACTTGTTTTTTTTATTTATTATCACTCTTTACTTTTATCGTGATTTCAGGCTCACGGGAAAGCTTGGATCGACCCATTGAATCACCTGCAGGACAAAGACATTGGTAGACACATGCAGGACAACTGAATATACTTTTACATCAATTGCAAGGACAGGTGGTGATTAATCGACAAACTCGTTTGGAAAGGCATACGGTATTCGAACCTGGGTTCCGCACGTCACGAACCATGTCATGAACGTTTGGTGGACCTTAATAATTGCACACCTGTATCCTTGCAGCGTGCAGGTAGGTGATCACAGATTCATTTGTTGGAGCGATCCGAAAAACCTCGAAGTTTGGACGATTAAGAATACCTGGGTTTATTAAAATGTCCGTTCAGGCTCACATTTGCTCGCCGCCATGAATCATCGCTCTCGTCGTGTCATATTGAATGGGAATGTATTGTGTGCTGCGTTGCCATGGCGATATCTGCGTTCACGTTTCAGCCTTCGAGGCCAATTTGCTCACAAATCATTTTCTTCAATGAAAGCGAGACGCAATGACGTTTCATGATGCGATCGCGTACTCGAGAATGAACTCCGGCACGGGGGATGTTTATCTTTCGTTTGGTTCAGCACACATTACCCGAGATTACATTACCCCAGATTCAACCAATCAAAAGGGCGACTGGCCGCGTTATGCTCCACCCCCCCCCGCACTGCCCTCCTCTTGGCGTGGTGAGAAGCTCCCGCAATGGTGAAGTCGTTCCACGAGGTTGGTTTGGTTATATCATTTAGGTTTGGGGTTAGCGATTGGAGTTTCGGTTGTAAATACGGTTCGGCTTGAGCTTGTTCACCACGCCTATTCCACGCGTCGACGCGAGGGGGTGGAGCAGAATTTATCCCTCCGTACCGTTGATTGGTCAATATAAAAGGCAACTGTGACGTCACCATTCATGGGCGAGGGGTACATCTACGTGATGACGTGAGCCCGTTCAATACTTCATTCACGTTGTAATGTTTTGGTGCGTGATGACGCAAACTCGTACGCGTCACTTCCTCCGTTCTTACCTATATTAACTAGCGCTGTTGAGCAATACGAGACGTTAGTTGCAGTTTGTTCTTTTTTTTTGGTTGTTGTTGCGTATCGTGGTTAACGTGCGTCACATAACACCGCACCGACTGATCGAGGCGGTTGCAAAGTAAATAAATGGTTTGATTTGCTCGGAGCTTCAAGCTGCAATGCGCCCAGTGAGGGCGGTCGGCGGTGATGGTTGCACTGATCCTTCAGCTGTGATGTTCGGTGCAGGCCGGCGACGATCGCTCTTTCTCTGGGGTCCAGGTGGGCGTTGGTCGTTCGGAGCCGTGAGTTGGAAGGGGGGGGCTTGGTGTTCCGTCCGTCGGCGTGGGGACATCTGGTGACTCGACCTGACTGGTAGTAGTAGTAGGTCTGCACGCACGCAGGCACGCACGCACGCAGGCACGCAGCACTCTTCCACGTACTCTTGGCGTGATCTGATCTCGTGGAAGATGATCGTTTGGATCTTGTCATTTATTGCCACCGAGCCAATAGTGCAGCTGTTTCTATGCCGTTGTGACTCACCTCTTGGGTCTTACACGATTTGTCATGAAAATGCTGATTAATTATGATTAATAATAAAAAATATTCTGCAACCAAGTCGTTCACTCCATGCCGGTCGTGATTCCCGGTGTGCTCGAAAGGTTCCCACGTGTTCGATCTAGTGTAATGGTGTTGGTATTCGTGCTCGGCCACTTTTTCTTTCGATCCGCTCCGGGGAGCACGTTTCCCTCGGAGAGTGGTGTTTACCTGCGGGCAGGTTATGTGGGTGGAGCCCGTGTCCCCCGTCGTGGTATCTCATCATTTGTGGGTTCTTTAACACAGACGGTTGAACCCAAGTGATCGTTTACGAGGACTAATCCCCTGCTTGGGTGATTAAAACTGCAGGTTGTGGGCGCGTGCCTGTCTACCTGTCAAAGGTGGAGAGGAGTGGAACTCACCTGGAAAGGAAGGGGTGAGCCTGGAGAAGGTTAATGAGTATGAATAGGGAGGTGACCTGAGCCCTGGAGGTCATGAGATTGAGCAGACTGAGGAAGTTGACCTTTATCCCATGTAAGAGTGACAATCCCAACGACCCGGTATCATCGTGGGAGATTCCAATGGTTTTGATGACTTTGATTCCACGGCACCAAGAAGTGAGAGGTAGGAGAGCAGGACTCCATCGAGCTCTGGATGAAGACCTTATGAGCTGAGAGTCATATTTGTCGAGATACTTATTGTTGTGGTCTTGTCTATTGTTGGTATTTCGTGGACAAACAGGGCCTGGCTGCATTCTCTTCCATGGAATCTGAAGTTGATTCGAGATCTCAGTTGGATAATCTCTTTGTAACAAGACAAAGTGTTAATGCTTCTAGCTGACTCGGCTTGTTTGTGCAGGCTACGTTTAAGGTCCCGTTTGTGTTTATCCTTTGATCTTGGTATTGGCTGGGTCACAAGCTGTGCGGTGGGGGCGGTCTGGAGTCCCAGATGCCCTTTGCACTCGGGTTTCGTGAAACTAGATCTTGCCGAGTCGACACGGCCGTCTGTTTTGCAGCCATTACCTCCTTGGACGTTTGCGTGATCTTGCTGTCTGCTTCATGACATCCTTTATGTCGTGTTTGTAACATAGCTGAGATTTCCATGGTAATTTTGACTGCATTTGCATTTTGATTAGGCCTCTGCTGATGGATATAGACATGGATTATGAAAGGCCAAATGTCGAGACCATAAAATGTGTGGTGGTTGGAGACAACGCCGTTGGCAAGACCAGACTAATCTGCGCACGGGCGTGCAACGCCACTCTCACCCAGTACCAGCTGTTGGCTACGCATGTGCCGACCGTTTGGGCGATAGATCAGTATCGCGTCTGCCAAGAGGTGAGTTGCCAACAGTCACCCGGTAATTGTTCGGTTACCGATTTTTGTGGTTTTTGCTCGGTGTTAACTCGCCGTGAAGTCTGCGCTCAGCGGTTTGGCATTTTTGAAATCTATATTGATTTTGGGTGCCCGCTTATTTATAACGTTTCTCTAAAACAATTGCATCATCAAAATCTGTGATAAGCCATCTTGGAATTGTAGGCACTTGCATCACTCACTGTTTACAAGCCCCAAGTTTACTGGCAGCGTAATCGCTGTTGGCAGCAAGTTTGCTGAAGATCAAATCGAACGTGAGTTGAAATCCAATGAAATGCCATTTCAGCACTGAAAAGCCAGAGCGTGGTTTGGAAAGCTGTTGAGTCGACCGTCATGGGCCGTCATTCACTGCTGTCTTTGTGAGCGGTCGTTCGCTCTTTGTGCATGTGATTGATCCCATGTGCAGGGTATTTTGCAATGTTCCACATGATGATCTGCTGGTGATGTTTTCATTATTTATTTTGTTTTTGTGTACACGATATCTCTCGTCTATGTGGATCTTTCTTTGTTGTTGGTGTTGTTTGTTTATTTGTTTGTCCGATCGAGTTGGCGACGTCAATCCATTATCGAGTTAAGATGGACAGTTTCCCATCTCATGTCTGATTGAAATCCTGATTCGCATCTTGTGCTGACTCCTTTGTCGCAACCTCTTCTATCCACTTTGTCGTGTTCGTCATTGGCAGGTCTTGGAGCGTTCTCGTGATGTGGTGGATGAGGTCAGTGTGTCCTTGCGTCTTTGGGACACATTTGGAGACCATCACAAAGATCGACGCTTTGCTTATGGCAGGTGAGCGTGACAGCATGAAGTGGAAGATTTGGATAATGATCAAACTACGTCGTGTGCTGTCGATGGTGTGATGCTACCTAACTTTGTGTTGGGAGCTGATTTATTCCTCACGTTCTATTTTTGGGGATCTCAGTTGATTTTATTTCATGATTGATCCTCAGACGAGGAGCTTTCACGTACAACTTGCATGAATTGCAAACACATCCACATTAGGGATTTTGGTGCCGTGAGTTGCGTGCTCAGATGGGACCACCAATTAGGTTGACCAAAATATCTTGGATCGAGCAATTTTGGTTGGAGTTGGGTTAGTGGCTGTGCTTTTTCTTTGACGGTAACTTGGCTCTCCACATTTTGGGCTTGTAGCTGGTGCTGCAACGTCGTCGAGTGATTTTGGCTTCGATGCATTGAATGTTTTGAAAGTGCACGATCGACACCGCAATAATCAGAGGTGCAGAAAGAGGGAAATTGGTATATATATATATATATTTAGACTTTTTAATAATAAAAAGACTCTGTGGTAAGCAAACCTCGTCCACACATTTTACAGGTTTGGTACATTTGTTCGCATTCGTTCATTCATGTGCAGCATGACTGCTAGTTTGCTTCATTGTTGTGTGGTTATTTTGGCTAACCCCTGCTTTAGCGGGGAAAATGGCCTTTAAATGCTTGTGTGTGTGTGTGTGTGTGTTGTGTGGTTATTTTGTGACATGGCTAGGGTACCAGCATAACTCGCCTCCTCTTCGTTAACCAGACACTGGCAGCAAGGTTAAATGTCTGCTCTGAGTCAGGGATGAAGGTTGTTTGATTCTGACCATGGCTCATTCATTCATTCATTGGGACCATACTCCGTGCAGAGCGTTGGTGCTGCCGAAGCAGTCTTCTTGGCTATTGGACACAATTTTGCCAACCTCGGAAGGATGACAGGCAGAGTCAACCCCACCTGGTATTAATTCAACAGCCAGGTGGGATTTGAACTCAGAATCCTAGGATCCCAAAGCCACCACCCTAACAATTAAGCCAACACCAGGCATGAGCAATGGCTGAATGCTACCAAATACTTTAAAATCATAAAATGGTTCCTTCCTTGACACTCAGCATTAAAAGGATAAAGCATGGACAAACCTGGAAGGAGGGAGGAGGGATTGCCCCACTGAGTGCGGAGAGAAAAGCAAAGTCATAAAGAGGCACTCACCACTGGTACCCAGAGTGCTTTGGGAAGTGGTCACTTCCCCACCAATCTCAGTGGCTATTTATGAAGCAAAGTCCAGTGTTGTATTTGTCCACACATGTGACACTCAGCATTTCAAAGGATTGAGCATGGACAAACAACCACAAGTTCGTAATGCTAGCGCAGGCTTTGTGATTTGTGTTTCAGATCCTCCATAAGCCTTCTTCCCAAACCTATTACAATAAATGTCAGTTAATCAGTGTGCCTCCCCCATAACTCCAAAACCATGAAACCTAGCAGCCTGAAACTTTGCATGCACACTAAGGTACCTCCAAGGAAGTGCAATAGTGAAAATTGGGTGTTTGGGGAATGAAAACACCCCTTTTGATGATTACGGCCTTATTTAATGCTTTCCTTTATCAGGCGCATCCACGGTTGCCTCTCTGGGGTCTTAATTAGTCTTTTATTTGTTTCTTTGTTTGGTTTGCTCAACCATGCCTTGAATTGGAACAGTCCGCAGTGATTTAACAAGGGGCTTTTTATTATTATTATTGTTATTAAAATTATTATTTTTATTTTATTTTTTCCCCCACTTTCCCAACTCATTATCGAATGCCTGATCATACATCTACGAATCTCTGGATACATTGCAATGCTTATAAACACCTGGATATGGAAGCATTTGTGGCTTTATTTCATTTCCGCACATGCCATAACCTCGAGAATCTCTTGATCTAAACCAAATTACAAAATTTAAGCTCCAGAATTGAATTTAGCAGCAGTTCCGACTGCTGAAAAAAAAGTCTTAATTTGTCGAATTTGAACAGAGTTTCATATTTCAAGCGTCTCCGGGAGGTGTTTAATATGACGGATCGGTAATCGCTTGCCAAGCCAGCTGTACCTTAACCGTTTTGTTGGAGTGCTTAAGCCACTTTGTGAGCGTTCTACAACATTCACACTCACTGAATACTGTATATCCATCGATATATATATATGTATATATATATATATATGTATACACACACACCATGTCCAGTGGCCATTCACCTGTGTTGGTTCCGCTTTGTTCTGCTGTGTATTGGGCGATGGCTGGCTCGCTGAAAATGTGCACTTTTATTTTACACCACGTTTCCTGCTTTTGTATGCTCTTTTCATTATATGACCCATCACTTTGGCATAGATAAATACAAATAATACAAAAAAGAAACATTTCGTTAACATAATGGCAGGATAACCAAGAGGTACGCATACTCGCTCTAAGCTGTCTCATCTGGGGTTGAATTCCAACCCAGCTATATAAACTGTCATCCCGGTGTTTCGCCCTGTCCGCCTCCCTCGCCCCTCGCCCTCCCTGCCTCCCTCCCTCTCTCGCCCTGCCTGCCTGCCTCCTCCCTCCCTCCCTCGCCTGCCTGCCTCCCTCCCTCTCTCGCCCTGCCTGCCTGCCTCCTCCCTCCTCTCTCGCCCTGCCTGCCTGCCTCTCTCCCTCTCCCAGCAAAGCGATGGGTTGTATTTGCCAGTATAAAAATTAATAAACACCACCGTCGGATTTTTAAAATGTTCACCAACTATCAGTGTGGGCAGACTTACTTTGTTTTAACATCCTCGGTATTGGTTGGATGACGATTGTTGCACCATGTTGCATGTGATGGACAAGGCACACAGATGCATCGCCCTGCTTGCGAAAAACCAGGATGACAGTTTATAGCTGGGTCAAGATTTGAACCCAAGATAGACTGCTCCACAGAAGAGTGTGCATGCATCCCTCTCAACTATCCTGGTGAAACCATATTTGTGAGCATCCACCCATTAATAAATCAGAGAATTTTGAATTTATACACATTGGTCACAGAAGCTCAAATTAGTTACTTTGCAGGAATGAATTGATGCTACATTCCAATTAATAAAAAATTATCAAGAAACGAGAATCCAAAGTGTTTTTTTGAAGTTTATTTTGACGTCTTTATCCCATTTTCATGATGCTGGCAAAATTTGTAGGCTTTGCATGCTTCTACTTGTATGCTGGGCTTGTAAGTCAGCTCGGCAGATTGTGCATTTTCTGGGTTTTGATTGGTGAAAGGCTGCGCACCGTCAGTCCAGTGAGCATCCCCTGTGGAAAGTGGCCATTTGATGCCGGACTCATTGAATTAGGAGAGGAAAGCACCTCCTTTGCAGGAAAATTGAGCTTTTCTTCACCATTTTTTAGTTTTGGCAAATTATCAACATCTACATTACTTTGTTTTTATACTTTAACTGAATAGGTTTGTCTTGCTTGTGAAATGTGCTTTATCTTGATCCTTCATAGACCTTGCATTGCATAATGTCTCTGCATTGAAACAACTACAACTAGAGGGGGAGCACTCGGTAGAGTGCAAAACCTCCACGCCAATACTGCCTCGTCACTCAAGTGAACCTGATATCCTATTCATTCAATTTGACGTCAACAGTGCTCACAGAGTTATAGTTTGCAACTTTCCCTTTCACTTTTAACTTTTACATACTCAATTCATTCGTCATAACTAGATTCCTTGAGACAGAAATTGATTTTATGTGGGTATATCCACCTGAAGTTCCAAAATCAGCCGCAATTATAATTTGGCATGTTTTTTGTTGGAAATCACTTATAACATGTAGAAATGCAAAAAAAAAATCGAAATTTTGTTGAAAAAAAAGCTGCAAAAATTTTTTTCTCTAAAAATTTTTTTTTTGGGGGGGGGGGGGTGGAAATCACTTAAAACGTAGAAATGCAAAAAAAAAAAAATTCAAATATTTTTTCAAAATGGCCGCCATAGCGGCCATATTGGATTTTGGACCAAGTCCAAAATCTAATGGCACGATCCTTGGACCAAACCTAATCCCCCCACCAAGTTTCGTCGAAATCCGTCGAGGAGTTTTTCCGTAATACTGTTCACAAACAAACAACAAAACAAACAAAAACTGAAAGGGGTGAAAACAGTAACCTCCGATCTTCGATGGCGGAGGTTAACTATGACTACCACTACTACTACTACTACTACTACTACTACTACTACTACTACTACTACTACTACGAATGCCATCAATTCTTGTAGGGAAGGTTTATGGTTCAGGTTTTTCACAAACCAGCTGACTATTCCTGACATTAAACTGAAGGTAGTCGGAGCAGGAGTTTGTAATTTCAAGGTTCTGGCGATAAGTCGACTCCCCTTCACAGTGGGATATTTAGCATCCACCAAGATGTGCTAGCAGATGGGACAGCCGACATAACGCCCATCTGAGGGCTGGCTCACTTTGGGATTTGACCCTTTCCATGCAAAATACTGCAATGACTGTTTTATCATGTGGTTGACATTGGAGCCCAGGCTAGACGGCTCGAAGGTGTGCACACACCTCTTGGTCATCCTGCCAGCCCGATGCATTGCTTTAACTACTTTTGAGAAATAAAAATTCCTTTTTGGAAGCAGGATGTAGAACGCTCAGCACGTACTGTTTGTTAGTTTGTCTAGTCTTTTGGAATGGTGGTACTTGTCCAAACTAGAACGGCACGAGTTAGAGCACACACCTCTGCCAGGCTTAACAGTTTATGTTTTGTATCCAACTGTTGAGCCAATTCTGTATCCTGACCTGAAGCAAAATCTAATCGGCTTGCACTTGTCAACTACCCAACTCGTCCATCAAGTTTTTCGTCTGAATCCGTCCATAATTTTTTGAGATATTGTACCCACACACACAGAGAGGTGAAAACATATAACCTCCGTCCACCTTTTGGTGGTGGAGGTCACCAGTGAAAGGTGAAATGCCACCAAAGTAGAGAACCCGCTCCTCTACCAACTTGCCTTCCTGCCTCAAATGCCCAAATGATCATTTTTCACCAACTTATTGAAACATCACGTTGCAATAAAGAGCATTCCTTCCGACTGTAAATGTACTTTGTTTTGAGAGTGATGTCGATCAAACATTTGGCTTAAATTCAGGATAAATGGGGTGACTCGGTGTCACAAAGCTAAGTCAGAGGGACTCACTACAAGCTAACAATGGAGATTTTGATCAGGCCGAGTGAAGTTGGGATTGGTTAACAGTCCATCTCGAGAATGGATTGACATTGCCAACTCGATCAGACCAAAGGGAAAGCCTCCACAGTCTCCATGGAGCAAAAGTTCAGAATACATTTTTTTTTAAAAAGTTGAAATTCAAACACCACCAGGGGATAATCGTGCAGAACAATGCGCAATGAAATGAGTGTTTGATCGCAGCCATAATCACCGCACAGTACACTCAACATATCTCCAAACAATGTTCTTGGAGTTTCAGTGCTCAAATGGCATTTCATTGAATTTCCATCTCTTGTTGGATTTAATCTTTGGCAAACTTCTGCGTTATCGGTACTTTGATTACATTTTTTTTTTAATGCATTTTTATGATCAAGTTATCTGCATTAACAAACCAATTATCTCCACTTTTTGCAGAGCAATGTGCTCTGGTCTTTTATTTATTTATTTATTTATTTATTTTTAACAGTTGATCTCAGGCTCATTGAGAATCTTGAAAATGGATTTCATGTTTTAGATTTTGAAATATATATATATATATATATATAATGTCCATTTGGTCTGTTTGCAATTTATGCTGATTGGCTGTGTGAACTTAGGTGCAATGTGATTGGCTCCTGGCAAGATGGAATAATTCATCGTATAGGCTTATTGAAATCTGATTCCATATTTGATTTTTGTAAACTCATGGCCTAAGTAACTGTCAAGTTGGAGTGAAAGTGGAAGAAAAAAAATTGGGAAAAGGACTCTGTGGGACGTGAGGTAGCGTGACTCCAAATATATATATTTTTTGTCCACTCATCTAAATATAGTGATTGCATGAATACTTTCAAAAGGTGCATCTCGTCTTACTACCACATGACTGTCCAACACTGCAGCCAAGAGAAGTCAGCTTGAAAATCCTGAACTTGAACAAGCATTAAATACAGCTCACGGAGGCAAAACAGATGGTCAGAACCAGACTTTGGATATCGTGAGCAGGTTCAGAACAAGCCTTGAAAGTGGGAAGTGGGACGGAAGGGGGTTGGTAGTGATGGGGTTGGGGGTTGGTATGGAGAATACGGAATTGACAGACACACACTGACATTTATTATTAGATATATTCTCCGCCAATTGGTCAGTTAGTCTGTCCGTTCAGGGAGGGGCTTAAAAATCAAAATTGCCCTCATTTTGTTCGCTCTGTAGAGCTTCGCTTGGAAAGCTTGCACCACCTTACACTCTCAGCTTTCATCATAACTATAATTCGATATCTGATTTCATTTTTTGAGTCGCTAAGATGGTTTAATACTCAGTTGCAGAAAAATTGGGCGCATATTGGCTTTTTAGACAAAAATGCGTTCCAATATCTGTTTTGAATGTATTGGTCGGACGTGATGGTGGGAGGGAGGTTTGGGGTGTGAAAAGTGAGGATGGGCTTCCCTGGCAGGGAATTTTAGTTATGTTTTGAATGTATCTGGTCAGATGGGAGAAGGAGGAGTGAGGGTTCCCTGGCAGAGAATTTTCGTTATAATCTGTTTTGAATGTATCTGGTCAGATGGGAGTGGGAGGAGTGAGGAGTGAGGGGTGAGGGGTGAGGAGAGGGAGGGAGGGAGGGAGAGTAGGGTTCCCTGCTAGGGAACACTGAAGTTGAGGATCGAACTGTAGTCAAGTCAAGCCAGAAGTAAATCACTCCACACCCTCTTGAGATTGAAAGAGGATGTGAAATTTGTTCCAACAGGCAATAAACCAAAACTCCTCACATGCTCTTATAGTCGAAGGAAAGCTGCATAAAGTAACCATGAAGGCTACCATGGGTAAGCCAATTCCGGTTTCAAACCGCTTCCACAGTTCCTTGTACATCCAGTAATACATGAGAATCCCAAATACTTAGGGGAATTCGAGCGTGAAGACACGTGACCGGATTTATAATTCCTCATTTACCTTGACCGCTTTTTGACATTTACAATGTACATGCTTAGGACCCTCAGTGCGTGCACGTTTCTGGCTGCGCTGTCACTGTGATTTGCCAGCAAGCAATGGAAACTGCGTCCGCAGCTGCAGGGGGTGTGTAGCATCGGGATTCTCATCTGTGACTATATGCTGAATGTGTTTCGAGCTGTGCGAGAAACTCCGGAAGAGTGGTGAAACAGCAAAGGGCTTACCTTGGTAGCCTTCTTGGTTCTTTATGTAGCTTTTTCGGCTAGAAGAGCATGGGGCGATCGAATTGATATATGAAATTGTCCAATGTCAATGCACGAGTCCTGCACCGTAACCAAATGATTATTCATATACATATCAATGGTAATTTCCTTCAATATATTGCCTATATCATATATTCATGGTAAGACCTTTATGAACATTGCAGGCCACTCCTGTGAGATATGCTTTTGTCCTGCAAAATTGCCCATCAAAAGCCTTCATTGGTATTTTGGATGAGGTTCTCACTTATGAATGGACATGCTATCATTAAAACCTATACAGGTATTCAAAAATGGAAAGTGAAGACCACTTTGCAACCGAACATGGCCTAATTGCATATCTCGTGAGCACAATTCTTATGACCTAACTTCAAGCTGGAGCATTGCCAGGATACGGACACAACAACCCCTACCTGAAAAAGCGTCTAGGTTCTTGTGAACGTCCGCAACTAAATCAGGTGCATCAGCCAGATTCGGGGTAGCACCTGGTTTATGTTCGCATCAAATGGTTCTGAAATACATTTCCACAGGCAAGTTGTGGCAGAGCTCATGCGATTATCTCACTCTGGGTGGCTTCGCTTGACGATTTACAAAAACCCAATGGCATGCTCAATGGTGAGCAAGAGTGCGCTCATGATGAAGGCAATAACTCGGTTGATGAGCAAAAGCTGAGGTGGGGGGAGGTGAATAAGAGTGGTGGACATGTAGCAAAGAACTCTGTGTTTGAACAATTGCGGTCTCAGGCAGCATGACTCGAACCAAATGCAAGTTCAATAGCAATGAATCGGTGGTGAGTAATAGCGTCATGACAAGAACTCGGTGCGTGAGCAATAGTGGTCATGAGCAAGAACCGGTCTGGACGAAGCGGGTCATGAGCAAAAATCGCGTGGTGAGCAATAGTGGCCATGAGCAAGAACTGCGTGGTGAGCCAATAGCGGCCATGAGCAAGAACTCGTGTGAGAAAGAACTCGGTGGTGAGGCAAATAGCGGCCATGAACAAATGAACTCGGTGCTGAGCAATAGTGGCCATGAGCAAGAACTCGTTTGTGAGCAATAGCGGTCATGAGCAAGAAACTTCGGGGGTTGCAACAATTGCGGTCAAGAGCAACTAACTCGGTTGACCAATTACAGATATGATTCAATAACTCGTGAGTGAACAATTCGCTCGATGAGCAAGAACTGAGCAGTGAACAATTGCGCGTCGAAAGCAAAGAAACTCGGTGGGCTGAACAATTGCGGTCAAAGGGAAAGAAATTGGTGGCGAGCAAATCGGTCATGAGCAAAACTCGGTGGTTGCAGCAATTGCGGTCATTGAGCAAACCCAGTGGTGAACAATTGCCGGTCAAGGGCAACAACTCGGTTGTGAGCAGCAAATTGTGGGTATGCGCAAGAACTTGGGTAGCAATTTGTCAAGAGCAAAAGTTGGTGATAAGCAAGAACTTGTGGTGAGCAATTGTCATGAGCCAATTAAGTTGGTGATAAGCCAAGAACTTGTGGTGAGCAGTTGCGGTCTTCAAGCAAGAACTTGGTGTGAGCAATTGTCATGAGCAAGAACTCGGTTGTGAACAATTGTGTCAAGGGCAAACAACTCAGTGGTGAGCATTTGCGGATTATGAGCAAGAACTTGGTGGTGCTGCAATTGTGGTCATGCAGAAAGAACGTTGGTGATGAAGCAAGAAGTTGGTGAGGCAATTGCGGTCATGAGCAAGACTCGGAGGTAAGCAAGAACTTATGTGAGCAGATTGTCAGTGAGCAAGAAGTTGGTGATAACAAGAACTTGCGTGGTGAGCAGTTGCGTTTCTCAGCAAAGAACTGGGTGAGCATTTGTCATGAGCAAGAACCGAGTGGAACAATTATGTCAAGGGCAACAACTCGGTGGTGAGCATTTGCGATTATGAGCAAGAACTTGGTGGTGTCAATTTGGTCATTGAGCAAGAAAGGAGTGCAGTGATGAGCAAGAAGTTGGTAAGCAATTGCGGTCAAATGAAGCAAGGACTCGGAGGGTAAGCAAGAACTTAGTGGTGAGCAAATAGCGGTCTCAGACAAGAACTCGAGTGGTGAGCAATGTGGCCATAGCAACACTTGGTTGTGAGCAAAGCAGTTATGGAGACTGGGGAACAATCGTAAAAGACTACTGGTTGTGAATCGTAGAGCAAATCGTGTGATGGTCATGAGCAAGGAACGTTGAGGGACATTCGGTCAGGCTGAACTGTGGACAACCACAGGAAATTGGTGAGCAAATTGCGGTCATGAGCAAAACATGTGGGGAGGCTAAGCGTAAGCAACTTCGTGGGTGACAATTGCGTGTCAGGGGGGGTGGGACAACTAAACTCGGTGGTGAGCAATTGTAGCGTTGCCTAGGAATCGGTGGTGCGCAGAATCTGTGGTCCTGAGCAAGCAGTATGGGAAATATGCAGCAAGTAAGCTCGTGGTGGTCTGAGCAATGGCGTCATGAGCAAGAAGTTGTAGTAGCAAGAATCTCGGTGGTGAGGCAATTAGGGTCTTCCTGAAAGAACTTCGGTGGTGAGCAATTACAGTCATGAACAAGAATCTCGTGGTGAAACTGCGGTCAAGGCAAGCAGAACCGGTGGTTGAGAATTGCAAATACAAAATGTGTTGCGGGTCCATGAGCAGAATGGGTGACATGAAGTTGGTGAGATGGCAGGCACAGATGGTAGTAAGCAAGACTCGGTGGTGAGCAATGCCAGTTTTTACAAGAACTCAGTCAAGGTCAACACTGTGTGATGAATTGCGTAGAGCAGAGGTGTAGCATTGTGTCGTGAGCAGAAGTAAGCTACAAGAGTTGGTGACGCAATGTGGTCAATGAGCGAAAAATTGGTGGATAAGAAGAACTGGTGGTGAGCAATTGCGTCACTAGCAAGAACTGCGGTGGTTGAGCAATAGTGGCCAGTTTCAGACAAGAACTCGGTGGTGAGCAACCAATTAGGCTCATGAGTCAGAGGAAAATCAGTGGTTAGCAAGCGACATAGAAGAAACTCGGTGGTGAACAATCGCGGCCGAATGAGCAAGAATCATTGGAATGCAAAGCTAATGGTGGTGAGATAGTGGCTGACAGAACTCGGGTGGTGGCAAAAATAGCGGCCCATGGAGCAAGAAACTCAGGTGAGACAATATCGTCCAGATACTCATGTTAGCAAGCAATCGTGCCAGCAGATTGGTGCAACAACTGGTGGTCAATGGCAAGAAACTCGGTGGTGAACAAGTGTGTCTGAGAATGACTTGGTGGTGGAACAATTGGTCATGAGCAAGGAACTCGGTGAGTGAGCAATTGGTCCATGTGCAAGTAACTTTGTGGCATGAGACTTCAGCAAGAACTCGTGTGGATTGCAGGCAACAATGGTTGGATAGCGAAGAATCTTGGTGAGCAATGTGTACTGAGAAACTACGGTGTGATGCAACAGGTCTATAGCAAGAACTCGGTGGTGAGGCAATTGAGTCATGAGCAAGAAACTCAGTGGTGAACAATTTGGTCAGAAGGAATAGACCTTGTTGGAAATGAGAACATCTGCAGCATGAGCAAGAGCTCGTGGTAGAGCAAAGCGGCATGAGCAAAATCGGTGGTAGAACATAGTGCCTGGCAGACATCGGTGAATGCCCATGAGAAGAACTGAGTGTGAACAATTGCGGTCAAGACAGGTGACATGCTGAGCAAGAACGGTGTTAGACAATTGTGGTCATGAGCAAAGAAACTTTGGTGAACATTGTGGTCATGAGCAGAACCGTGGTGAACATGTGGCAGTGCAGCAAGAACCGTGGTGAACGAATGTGTCATGAGCAAGAACCGGTGGGAAGCATAGAACTTTGTGACGGTGAGCCAATCGGATGAGCAATTTAAACTCGGTGGTGAACAATTGGACAACGGCAAAAACTTGTGGTAAGCATTTGCGGTCATATGAGAAGAACTCGGCTGTGAGCAATATATGGGGCTCATGGTGCAACAATGTGTATAGAATAACGTTGGTGAGAAATTGCATCATGAAGCAAGAGACTCTGTGAGCAAGAGGCAATAAGCGTTTGTGGTGACAAGACATGGCGAGACTGGGCAATAGAACAATGCTGGATCGAGGCAAGACTGGTTGTTCTTTGTTTCAGGAACAGATAATTGCGAGATGTGGCTGAGCAACTGGTGGTGAGCATTGCAGCTTCAGGAGCATCGTGTGCATGTGATATGGCGTGGTATGAGCAGAATCGTTAAGCTGGTAGCATGCGTTGAGCAAAATGGTGGGTGAACAATTTTGCAAGGGCAACAACTTGGGTAAGTTTCGGTTGTGCAGCAACTTGGTGTGCGATGGGTATGAGAGAAAGGTGTAAGCATAGAACTTGGTGGTGAGCAGAATTGCGGTCTCAGCAAGACTCGGTGGTGAAGCAATAACGTTCATGTGGAAGAAACTTGTAGGCATTGCTTAGATGAAGATTGGTGAGCAATGGTATGTGGAGAAGAACCAGTCGGGCAATTCAGTGTAAGCAGACCTTGTACATTCGTCAGTATGAGCAAGAAGTCTGCGTGATAATTGCAAGAACAAGGTGACAGTGGTCATGCAGGAACAATTCAAGTGGAACAAGAACTTCGGTATGAAGCAAAGTGAGTCCATTCAGCAAGAACTCGGTGCGTGAAAATCGCGTTCATGAGAAAACTCAGTTGGTGAGAATTGCGTTCATGATGCAAAAATTAAGTGCGGCAATTGCAGGTCATGAGAAAGCAACAACTAGTGGTGAAGCAATTGTGGGTCATGACGCAAGAACTCGGTGCGTGAAGCAATCTGTGCATGAGCACAGATTCAGTTGGTGAAAGCAAGAACTATGGTAGTGGAGCAATTAGTCATGAGCAAGAACTAGTTGGAATCGGCAAAGCAAGAACTGGTGGTGAACAAGTTAGCGGCTCATAGAAATAACTTGGTGGTGAGCAACAGTGGTCATAAGCAAGAAACTCTGTGTATGACGCTCAATATTGAGCTGAGCAATCGGTCGATGACAGACTCGGTGGTACAACAATTGTGGCATTAACAAGAACTCGTTGAGTAACAATAGCGTCCATGAGCAAGAGGTTCATGATCCAAGAACTCTGTGGTGAACACCTGCGGTCCAAGGGCAAGAACCGTTGGTGAACAATTGTGGTGCATGGAGCAAGAACTTTTAGTGGCGAGCCAATTTGTGGTAATGAGCAATAACTTGGTGGGAAGCAAGAACTTAGTGGTGAGCAATTGCAGTCATGGCTGAAGAATTCGTGGGAGCAATTGTGGTCATTGAGCAAGAACTCGGAAGTGAACCAATTGTCATGAGCAAGAACTCGTTGCGTGAGGCAGTCGGTATGATGAAAGAACTACCGCTGGTGGGCCAATGTGGGTCATGAGCAAGACCTCGGTTGTGAGCAATAGTGTCATGAGCAAAACTCTGTGAGAACAATTGCGATCATGGCAATAACTTGGCTGGGAGCAATTGCGGCCAAGCAAGAGCGGCCATGAGCAAACTCGGTGTGAACGAACCCTGTGGTCAAGGACAAGAACTCGTGTAGAACCAATGTTGGTCATGAGCAAGAACTCATTGGTTGAACAATTGTGGTCATGAGCAAGAATCGTGGTAACAATTGTGGTCATGAGCAAGAACCGTTGCGTGACAATTTGGTCAGTGAGAAATAACTGGTGGTGAGCAACAGTGGCTCATAGCAAGAACTCTGTGGTGAGCAATAGTCATTGATCAATACCTCGGGGTGAACGAATAGCGGTTCATGAGCAAAGAAACTCGTGTGTACACAATTGTGGTCCATTAACAAGAACCGGTGGAACAATTGTGTCATTAACAAGACTCGGTGGTGAACAATAGCGTCCATGAGGCAAGAGCAGGTCATGATTCAAGAACTCTGTGGTGAACACCTGCGGTCAAGGGCAAGAACTCTTTGCTTGGAAACAATGTGGTCTATGAGCAAGAACTTTGTGGTGAGAACAATCTGTGGTCATGAAGCAATAACTTGGCGGGAAGCAAGTACTTAGTGGTGAGCAATGCAGTCATGTGAAGACACTCGCGTGGTGAGGCATACAATGTGTCATGAGCAAGAACTCGGTGAGTGAGACAATAGCGGACATGATGAAAATTAACATGTGCGTGAGCAACAGTGGTCATAAGCAAGAACTCGGGGTGAGCAATTATCATAGCAAGACTCGGTGGTGAACAATTGTGGTCAAGAGGAAAACTTGGTGGTGAGAAATTGTGGTCAGTGTAGCAGAACTCGGTGGTGAGCAACGTGTTCATGAGCAAGAACTTCGGCTGTGTGAACCAATGGTGTGGTCCATGAGCAAGAACTTGGTGGGAGTGCAAGAAATCGGTGTGGAGCAATTCGGTCATGATGAAGAACTCGGTTGGTGAGCAGAACGGTCATGATGAAGAACTCGGTGAGTGACCAATAAGCGGACATTGGAGAAATAACTTGGTGGTGACAACAGTAGTCAGAAGCAAAGAACTCTGTGTGGAGTCTGAGCAGAACTCGGGTGGGCTCGGGTCATGAGGAAATACTTCGGTTGTGAGCAACAGTGGGTCATCAGCAAGAAACTTTGGTGGTGAGCAATTACAGTTCAAGAGAAATCAACTTGGCGGTGAGCAATACGTGGCATAGTAATTAACTGGTGCGTGAGCAATAGTGGTCATTCGCAAGAAGTCGGTGGTGAACAATTGCGGTAATATGAACAGAACTCGTGGTGAGCAAGAAGTGGTCGTGTTGAGCACGAGGTTCGTCTCGCCATCCTCGAGTCGTTTCAGAGCGAAGACGATTCACGCGCAAACACCTTGCTTCCTTGCATCGTCTCAAGAATCTTGCTCGGCGGAAACACACGTCGACCACCTGTTTGTTTGCAAACAAATGGCGCGCTTTGTGACGTCATTCATCACGAGACACCCAAGTACCGATGCACCACCACACGAGGGAGCGGACTCATGTTTTTTTTATTATTATCACTCTTTATTTTTTTCTGATCGTGATTCAGGCTCACGGGAAGCTTTGGATCGACACCATTGAATACCTGCGAGGACAAGGACCATTGGATAGACCATGAGCGACAACTGAATATACTTTTAATCAATTGCAAGGACAGGTGGTGATTAAATCGACAAACTCGTTTGGAAAGCATACGGTATTCGAACCTGGGTCCGCCACGTCACGAACCATGTCATGAACGTTGGTGGACCTTAAATTAATTGCACACCTTATCCTTGCAGCGTGCAGGTAGGTGATCACCAGATTCGATTTGTTGGAGCGATCCGAAAAACCTCGAAGTTTGGACGATTAAGAATACCTGGGTTTATTAAAATGTCCGTTCAGGCTCACATTTGCTCGCCGCCATGAATCATCGCTCTCGTCGTGTCATAGTTGAATGGAATGTATTGTGTGCTGCGTTGCCATGGCGATATCTGCGTTCACGTTTCAGCCTTCGAGCAATTGCTCACAAATCATTTTCTTCAATGAAAGCGAGACGCAATGACGTTTCATGATGCGATCGCGTACTCGAGAATGAACTCCGGCACGGGGGATGTTATCTTTCTTTGGTTCAGCCACATACCCAGATTACATTACCCCAGATTCAACCAATCAAAAGGCGACTGGCCGCGTTATGCTCCACCCCCCCGCCACTGCCCTCCTCTTGGCGTGGTGAGAAGCTCCCGCAATGGTGAAGTCGTTCCACGAGGTTGTTGGTTATATCATTAGGTTGGGGTTAGCGATTGGAGTTCGGTTGAATACGGTTCGGCTTGAGCTGTGTCACCACGCCTATTCCACGCGTCGACGCGAGGGGGTGGAGCAGAATTTATCCCTCCGTACCGTTGATTGGTCAATATAAAAGGAACTGTGACGCACCATTCATGGGCGAGGGGTACATCTACGTGATGACGTAGCCCGTTCAATACTTCATTCACTTGTAATGTTTTGGGCGTGATGACGCAAACTCGTACGCGTCACTTCCTCCGTTCTTACCTATATTAACTAGCGCTGTTGAGCAATACGAGACGTTAGTTGCAGTTTGTTCTTTTTTTTTGGTTGTTGTTGCGTATCGTGGTTAACGGGCGTCACATAACACCGCACCGACTGATCAGCGGTTGCAAAGTAAATAAATTGGTTTGATTTGTCGGGCTTCAAGCTGCAATGCGCCCAGTGAGGCGGGTCGGCGGTGATGGTTGCACTGATCCTTCAGCTGTGATGTTCGGTGCAGGCCGGCGACGATCGCTCTTTTCTCTGGGTCCAGGTGGGCGTTGGTCGTTCGGAGCCGTGAGTTGGAAGGGGGGGCTGGTGTTTCCGTCCGTCGGCGTGGGGACATCTGGTGACTCGACTGACTGGTAGTTAGTAGTAGGTCTGCACGCACGCAGGCACGCACGCACGCAGGCACGCACGCAGCACTCTTCCACGTACTCTTGGCGTGATCTGATCTCGTGGAAGATGATCGTTTGGATCTTGTTCATTTATTGCCACCGAGCCAAAGTGCAGCTGTTCTTATGCCGTTGTGACTCACCTCTTGGGTCTTTACACGATTTGTCATGAAAATGCTGATTAATTATGATTAATAATAAAAAATATTCTGCAACCAAGTCGTTCACTCCATGCGGTCGTGATTCCCGGTGCTTCGAAAGGTTCCCACTGTGTCGATCTAGTGTAAATGGTGTTGGTATTCGTGCTCGGCCACTTTTTCTTTCGATCCGCTTCCGGGAGCACGTTTCCCTCGGAGAGTGTGTTTACTGCGGGCAGGTTATGTGGGTGGAGCCCGTGTCCCCCGTCGTGGTATCTCATCATTTGTGGGTTCTTTAACACAGACGGTTGAACCCAAGTGATCGTTTACGAGACTAATCCCCTGCTTGGGTGATTAAAACTGCAGGTTGTGGGCGCGTGCCTGTCTACCTGTCAAAGGTGGAGAGGAGTGGAACTCACCTGGAAAGGAAGGGGTGAGCCTGGAGAAGGTTAATGAGTATGAATAGGGAGGTGACCTGAGCCCTGGAGGTCATGAGATTGAGCAGACTGAGGAAGTTGACCTTTATCCCATGTAAGAGTGACAATCCCAACGACCCGGTATCATCGTGGGAGATTCCAATGGTTTTGATGACTTTGATTCCACGGCACCAAGAAGTGAGAGGTAGGAGAGCAGGACTCCATCGAGCTCTGGATGAAGACCTTATGAGCTGAGAGTCATATTTGTCGAGATACTTATTGTTGTGGTCTTGTCTATTGTGGTATTTCGTGGACAAACAGGGCCTGGCTGCATTCTCTTCCATGGAATCTGAAGTTGATTCGAGATCTCAGTTGGATAATCTCTTTGTAACAAGACAAAGTGTTAATGCTTCACTGACTCGGCTTGTTTGTGCAGGCTACGTTTAAGGTCCCGTTTGTGTTTATCCTTTGATCTTGGTATTGGCTGGGTCACAAGCTGTTGCGTGGGGCGGTCTTGGAGTCCCAGATGCCCTTTGCACTCGGGTTTCGTGAAACAGATCTTGCCGAGTCGACACGGCCGTCTGTTTGCAGCCATTACCTCCTTGGACGTTTGCGTGACTTGCTGTCTGCTCATGACATCCTTTATGTCGTGTTTGTAACATAGCTGAGATTTCCATGGTAATTTTGACTGCATTTGCATTTTGATTAGGCCTCTGCTGATGGATATAGACATGGATTATGAAAGGCCAAAGTCGAGACCATAAAATGTGTGGTGGTTGGAGACAACGCCGTTGGCAGACCAGACTAACTGCGCACGGGCGTGCAACGCCACTCTCACCCAGTAACAGCTGTTGGCTACGCATGTGCCGACCGTTTGGGCGATAGATCAGTATCGCGTCTGCCAAGAGGTGAGTTGCCAACAGTCACCCGGTAATTGTTCGGTTACCGATTTTTGTGGTTTTTGCTCGGTGTTAACTCGCCGTGAAGTCTGCGCTCAGCGGTTTGGCATTTTTGAAATCTATATTGATTTTGGGTGCCGCTTATTTTATAACGTTTCTCAAAACAATTGCATCATCAAAATCTGTGATAAGCCATCTTGGAATTGTAGGCACTTGCATCACTCACTGTTTACAAGCCCCAAGTTTACTGGCAGCGTAATCGCTGTTGCAGCAAGTTTGCTGAAATCAAATCGAACGTGAGTTGAAATCCAATGAAATGCCATTCAGCACTGAAAAGCCAGAGCGTGGTTTGGAAAGCTGTGAGTCGACCGTCATGGGCCGTCATTCACTGCGTCTTTGTGAGCGGTCGTTCGCTCTTTGTGCATGTGATTGATCCATGTGGCAGGGTATTTTGCAATGTCCACATGATGATCTGCTGGGATGTTCATTATTTATTTTGTTTTTGTGTACACGATATCTCTCGTCTATGTGGATCTTTCTTTGTTGTTGGTGTTGTTTGTTTATTTGTTTGTCCGATCGAGTTGGCGACGTCAATCCATTATCGAGTTAAGTAGGACAGTTTCCCATCTCATGTCTGATTGAAATCCTGATTCGCATCTTGTTGCTGACTCCTTTGTCGCAACCTCTTCTATCCACTGTCGTGTTCGTCATGGCAGGTCTTGGAGCGTTCTCGTGATGTGGTGGATGAGGTCAGTGTGTCCTTGCGTCTTTGGACACATTTGGAGACCATCACAAAGATCGACGCTTTGCTTATGGCAGTAGCGTGACAGCATGAAGTGGAAGATTTGGATAATGATCAAACTACGTCGTGTGCTGTCGATGGTGTGATGCTACCTAACTTTGTGTTGGGAGCTGATTTATTCCTCACGTTCTATTTTTGGGGATCTCAGTTGATTTATTTCATGATTGATCCTCAGACGAGGAGCTTTCACGTACAACTTGCATGAATTGCAAACACATCCACATTAGGGATTTTGGTGCCGTGAGTTGCGTGCTCAGATGGGACCACCAATTAGGTTGACCAAAATATCTTGGATCGAGCAATTTTGGTTGGAGTTGGTTAGTGGCTGTGCTTTTCTTTGACGGTAACTTGGCTCTCCACATTTTGGGCTTGTAGCTGGTGCTGCAACGTCGTCGAGTGATTTGGCTTCGATGCATTGAATGTTTTGAAGTGCACGATCGACACCGCAATAATCAGAGGTGCAGAAAGAGGGAAATTGGTATATATATATATATATTTAGACTTTTTAATAATAAAAAGACTCTGTGGTAAGCAAAACCTCGTCACAACATTTTACAGGTTTGGTACATTGTTCGCATTCGTTCATTCATTTGCAGCATGACTGCTAGTTGCTTCATTGTTGTGTGGTTATTTGGCTAACCCGCTTTAGCGGGAAAATGGCCTTTAAATGCTTGTGTGTGTGTGTGTGTGTGTTGTGTGGTTATTTTGTGACATGGCTAGGGTACCAGCATAAACTCGCCTCCCTCTTCGTTAACCAGACACTGGCAGCAAGGTTAAATGTCTGCTCTGAGTCAGGGATGAAGGTTGTTTGATTCTGACCATGGCTCATTCATTCATTCATTGGGACCATACTCCGTGCAGAGCGTTGGTGCTGCCGAAGCAGTCTTCTGGCTATGGACACAATTTTGCCAACCTCGGAAGGATAAGCAGAGTCAACCCCACCTGGTATTAATTCAACAGCCAGGTGATTTGAACTCAGAATCCTAGGATCCCAAAGCCACCACCCTAACAATTAAGCCAACACCAGGCATGACCAATGGCTGAATGCTACCAAATACTTTAAAATCATAAAATGGTTCCTTCCTTGACACTCAGCATTAAAAGGATAAAGCATGGACAAACCTGGAAGGAGGGAGGAGGGATTGCCCCACTGAGTGCGGAGAGAAAAGCAAAGTCATAAAGAGGCACTCACCACTGGTACCCAGAGTGCTTTGGGAAGTGGTCACTTCCCCACCAATCTCAGTGGCTATTTATGAAGCAAAGTCCAGTGTTGTATTTGTCCACACAAGGACACTCAGCATTTCAAAGGATTGAGCATGGACAAACAACCACAAGTTCGTAATGCTAGCGCAGGCTTTGTGATTTGTGTTTCAGATCCTCCATAAGCCTCTTCCCCAACCTATTACAATAAATGTCAGTTAATCAGTGTGCCTCCCCATAACTCCAAAACCATGAAACCTAGCAGCCTGAAACTTTGCATGCACACTAAGGTACCTCCAAGGAAGTGCAATAGTGAAAATTGGGTGTTTGGGGAATGAAAACACCCCTTTTGATGATTACGGCCTTATTTAATGCTTTCCTTTATTTTCAGGCGCATCCCACGGTTGCCTCTCTGGGTCTTAATTAGTCTTTATTTGTTTCTTTGTTTGGTTGCTCAACCATGCCTTGAATTGGAACAGTCCGCAGTGATTTAACAAGGGGCTTTTTATTATTATTATTGTTATTAAAATTATTATTTTTATTTTATTTTTCCCCCACTTTCCCAACTCATTATCGAATGCCTGATCATACATCTACGAATCTCTGGATACATTGCAATGCTTATAAACACTGGATATGGAAGCATTTGTGGCTTTATTTCATTTCCGCACATGCCATAACCTCGAGAATCTCTTGATCTAAACCAAATTACAAAATTTAAGCTCCAGAATTGAATTTAGCAGCAGTTCGACTGCTGAAAAAAAAGTCTTAATTTGTCGAATTTGAACAGAGTTTCATATTTAAGCGTCTCCGGGAGGTGTTTAATATGACGGATCGGTAATCGTTGCAAGCCAGCTGTACCTTAACCGTTTTGTTGGAGTGCTTAAAGCCACTTTGTGAGCGTTCTACAACATTCACACTCACTGAATACTGTATATCCATCGATATATATATGTATATATATATATATATGTATACAACACCACCATGTCCAGTGGCATTCACCTGTGTTGGTTCCGCTTTGTTCTGCTGTGTATTGGGCGATGGCTGGCTCGCTGAAAATGTGCACTTTTATTTTACACCACGTTTCCTGCTTTTGTATGTCTTTTTCATTATATGACCCATCACTTTGGCATAGATAAATACAAATAATACAAAAAAGAAACATTTCGTTAACATAATGGCAGGATAAACAAGAGGTACGCATACTCGCTCTAAGCTGTCTCATCTGGGGTTGAATTCCAACCCAGCTATATAAACTTGTCATCCCGGTGTTTCGCCCTGTCCGCCTCCCTCGCCCTCGCCCTCCCTGCCTCCCTCCCTCTCTCGCCCTGCTGCCTGCCTCCTCCTCCCTCCCTCGCCCTGCCTGCCTCCCTCCCTCTCTCGCCCTGCCTGCCTGCCTCCTCCCTCCTCTCTCGCCCTGCCTGCCTGCCTCTCTCCCTCTCTCCCAGCAAAGCGATGGGTTGTATTTGCCAGTATAAAAATTAATAAACACCACCGTCGGAATTTTTAAAATGTTCACAACTATCAGTGTGGCAGACTTACTTTGGTTTAACATCCTCGGTATTGGTTGGATGACGATTGTTGCACCATGTTGCATGTGATGGACAAGGCACACAGATGCATCGCCCTGCTTGCGAAAAACCAGGATGACAGTTTATAGCTGGGTCAAGATTTGAACCCAAGATAGACTGCTCCACAGAAGAGTGTGCATGCATCCCTCTCAACTATCCTGGTGAAACCATATTTGTGAGCATCCACCCATTAATAAATCAGAGAATTTTTGAATTTATACACATTGGTCACAGAAGCTCAAATTAGTTACTTTGCAGGAATGAATTGATGCTACAATCCAATTAATAAAAAATTATCAAGAAACGAGAATCCAAAGTGTTTTTTTGAAGTTATTTTGACGTCTTTATCCCATTTTCATGATGGGGCAAAATTTGTAGGCTTTGCATGCTTCTACTTGTATGCTGGCTTGTAAGTCAGCTCGGCAGATTGTGCATTTTCTGGGTTTTGATTGGTGAAAGGCTGCGCACCGTCAGTCCAGTGAGCATCCCCTGTGGAAAGTGGCCATTTGATGCCGGACTCATTGAATTAGGAGAGAAAGCACCTCCTTGCAGGAAAATTGAGCTTTTCTTCACCATTTTTTAGTTTTGGCAAATTATCAACATCTACATTACTTTGTTTTTATACTTTAACTGAATAGGTTTGTCTTGCTTGTGAAATGTGCTTTATCTTGATCCTTCATAGACCTTGCATTGCATAATGTCTCTGCATTGAAACAACTACAACTAGAGGGGAGCACTCGGTAGAGTGCAAAACCTCCACCGCCAATACTGCTCGTCACTCAAGTGAACCTGATATCCTATTCATTCAATTTGACGTCAAACAGTGCTCACAGAGTTATAGTTTGCAACTTTCCCTTTCACTTTTAACTTTTACATACTCAATTCATTCGTCATAAACTAGATTCCTTGAGACAGAAATTGATTTTATGTGGGTATATCCACCTGAAGTTCCAAAATCAGCCGCAATTATAATTTGGCATGTTTTTTGTTGGAAATCACTTATAACATGTAGAAATGCAAAAAGAAAAATCGAAATTTTGTTGAAAAAAAAGCTGCAAAAATTTTTTTTCTCTAACAATTTTTTTTTTGGGGGGGGGGGGGGTGGAAATCACTTAAAACGTAGAAATGCAAAAAAAAAAAAAAAAATTCAAATATTTTTTCAAAATGGCCGCCATAGCGGCCATATTGGATTTTGGACCAAGTCCAAAATCTAATGGCACGATCCTTGGACCAAACCTAATCCCCCACCAAGTTTCGTCGAAATCCGTCGAGGAGTTTTTCCGTAATACTGTTCACAAACAAACAACAAAACAAACAAAAACTGAAAGGGGTGAAAACAGTAACCTCCGATCTTCGATGGCGGAGGTTAACTATGACTACCACTACTACTACTACTACTACTACTACTACTACTACTACTACTACTACTACTACGAATGCCATCAATTCTTGTAGGGAAGGTTTATGGTTCAGGTTTTTCACAAACCAGCTGACTATTCCTGAACATTAAACTGAAGGTAGTCGGAGCAGGAGTTTGTAATTTCAAGGTTCTGGCGATAAGTCGACCCCCTTCACAGTGGGATATTTAGCATCCACAAGATGTGCTAGCAGATGCGGGGTAGAAAAGACTTGGTTTTGGATGGGAGAAGATAAGAGATTGTGGTGAACAGCTGTCTTGAAGGCCTGGAGGGAAGAATGGAATTCAAGAGAGTGAGAGAGTTTATTTCAAAGGTGGGAAAAAGAGGAATGAAAGAGTGAAGGTGAGCAGTGATTTGTGATTTTGGTCGTTTTACCAGAAGGGGGTTGATGGCGGACCTTGAGCGCCCTGCGGAAATATGGTGGGGACAAATCGCAGACATCTACTGTCACGGACTAATTAAAGTATATAATTTGTGTTTGGAGGATTGGATCACGTGAACTAAATAACTCGATCAGGAGTGAAATCCGAAAATGTAAAGAAATTGGTGATGTTTAGTTTTTTGCGGGCATGTGCCATTACTAATCGGCTTGCTGTCGCTTGTCAAGCCAGCCGTTCCTTCACCGTCTCATCGGAGTGCTTGCTTGAGTGCTTAAGCCACTTGCCGAGCATCCTACACTACTACAGTCAATGTCGGGATGTAGTCAGTCGCTACAAGGTAGAGATATGCAGACAGCACACACGGCCATGGTACATACAGTATGGGTACATTTGGAACTGTAAAGTGTCCGTGGGTGTGCGTGCCTGCCTGCATGCTTGGTTACGGGTGCCGTGGTGGTAAAGTTTCATCCCGTATCTTATGATGATGATGATGATGATGGGTGGTGGAGGTTTTAACTTTTCACCTCAGCAGCGTACGAGTGATCGTGTTTTCCTTTGTCTTTGTCTTTGTGACTATTTCTGAAGCAATTTGTTATTTTATCTGACTCAGGTGTGCTTCAGAAAGGTTATGTGGTTTCTTTGTGAGTTTCAAAGCAAAATACATTTGATAACGCCTGATTTCCAAGCCGCTTGTTGTATTAAAATGTTTTCTAAATTGCAGAGCCAATTTATTTTTCTTTCCATCTGTCGCTCAACGATTGGCAGCTTTTTGTGAAGAATAATGTTTATGTACATTTTCTTAAAATGTCTAAAATGCAACGTTGTTTTTTTTTAT
>CM068963.1:99043264-99060806 GCA_035128595.1 Eptatretus atami
GGCTGCAAAAGTCCCTTTTCATTGGGGTTTCTTTTTCTGTGTGTGTGTCTGAGTGTGCTGGCGCCTGTCTTAAGTAAGCCTGTAGAAGATCCTTATTGTTACTGTAATGAATCTCACGTCAAGTCTGCACTGTCTGCTTTAGTAAGTTTCTTGTATTATTGCCGCACCCCACACCTCTCTCCTCTTTCCCTGCGTTACATACCCAATAAATCTTTGTTGTGCAACATGCTTTTCCTCGCTTGCTGTTAATAAATAATTGTCATTAGGAATGTTCCCAGCTCGCCTTTGTCTTTTCTCTCATTGGTCCAGCATGGTTCGAATCCAGGTTTAGCCGGTCTTTATTCCCAACAATCCGTTCCTTTTAGCTGTCACGTCCTTGGCAGTGCCGCTCGCTGCATCCGATCCGGTGGAGTGATCCGGTTCGGACAAGGCGTACGCGAGGGCGTGGTTCCCCGGTGGTTAAACCACATGGTTAATTAGGTAACCCGATTCCATAGATGGGAGGACCTAGGTCACGCGTTTGAGTTATTGCGTCCACGGTTGCTAAGCGACCCGCCGCATCACGGAATTATCAGTGAGTGACTGCCTACAATTCCGGGGAGTCTGGTGGGAATCGATGTAGCTTCCCCACCGAGTGGTCTTCTCACCCGACCCCGCCGGCCCGCAACAATAAATTCTCTCTGCTAACTCCCAACCCACACCTGTCTGTCTCTGTCTCTGTCTCTGTCTCTTTGTCCCATCCTCCTCCCACATCTCTCTCTCTCTCTCTCTCTCTCTGGATGGTGTTTATCTCCATTTGTGTTTTAGATGGTGGTCATCTCCAGACAGATGGATCTCCCTCCCCTCACTCTGCCTTCCCTTCCCCCGCTTCTCCATCCTTCCTCGCTTTACCACCCCTCTCTCCTCTCTGCCCCCCCCATCAGCAAAGCAATGGGTGGTATTTGTTAATATATAATAAAGCAGGAGGTTCTCTCTGTCCC
Organism: Eptatretus atami; assembly: GCA_035128595.1. Classification (NCBI taxonomy): domain Eukaryota; kingdom Metazoa; phylum Chordata; class Myxini; order Myxiniformes; family Myxinidae; genus Eptatretus; species Eptatretus atami. The sequence goes on from CM068963.1 coordinate 99,044,245, forward strand.
CAACGACTCCTTGAGCTTTCGGCTCGCCCGCCAAACTTTATGTGGAACCTCTTGAGGTCCCAGCGTATGTCTTGAGGTGGGTGGGAGGTTTCATAAATTTCTTGATGCGATTATGATTTTGAGTTTTCACCTGCATGAAGCTGCTCTCTGCATGTAAACTCATTGACTGGTTTGGCATTAGCCGTTTCGCCATTTCCTGCATGTGGAAACCTTCGCTGGTTCGGTGATATCTTAATATAATTGAAATTTTGTGTTTCCACCCGTACGATACTGATCTTTCTCCCAAAGATGGGAAAAAGACAAGGAATGCAGTCTCTCAAGAAGTTTTGCAGTGAATTGAATTGTCTGCATGGAAACTCATTCGGGGGTTCGCCATTCGCCATTATCGCATTGTCATGATCTGTGTATAAACTTTTCCGTCAACATCATACCACGTTTGCTTGACTTTTTTGCTATTTTTATGTAATAACCCATTTCGTTCATCACGGCACAAAAGAGCCAATTCCCTCTTCCCCAGCCTACATCACCATCGTCATTGTTATCAGCTTCATCCTCATCATTAAAGGCACATTGATTTTACACAGTACTATTCCCAGTTTTGGGGCTGACTCCACCAAATTTTCTGTGCAGCTTTTGGGGTCTGTGCAAGTGTTCTCAAGTGGGTGGGAATTTTCATAAAATTTCTCAAAACATTTTTTCTTTGAGATTTTGGGCTCCCACCCATGCACAGCACGGGTACCTTGCTCGTACAAATGTGATGTTATAACAGTTAGAGCATCCACTCTGAGTTTGGAAGGTCAGTGGTTCAAAGACTTTAAAAGTGGTACGTGCTGCTTCCTTGCTTGACGCTCAGCATTTATATGGATAGAGCACGGACAAACAATGCTGTGAAGGCAATGACGAACCACGTAGTGTGAACCTTGCCAAGACACTGCTACGGCAGCACCAACGCTTTGTAAGGAGTACGGTACAGCTCATTTGATGTTACACACATATATATGTTTACCCATGAGAAGTTGCTCTCTAGCCTTGTGGGAGAGAGAGGATTATTCATCTTCACTGATGGCGGTGCCATTGCCAGCATATCGATTGCAGTGTGCAATAAAACTGGGTTTAAACGGATGTTTTAATGTCAGCTCACAGTCCATCATTATTATTGTGACATTTTGTGGTCTTGTGATCTTTTCGGTTTGGGTGCTTGGAGTTTTGTTATTGATCTTGTCTGAAAGCTCTTTGTCATAGCTAGTATTTTTCATCAAAAGTGAAATTGGGGTTGGTGATAACTCTCATACAATTGCAATCTCTATTTCTTAGGTCGGATGTGGTGGTTTTGTGCTTCTCAATTGCAAACCCCAATTCTTTGTTCCACGTCAAGACCATGTGGCTTCCAGAGATCAAGCACTTTTGTCCTCGTGCACCTGTTGTACTTGTGGGCTGCCAAATTGATCTCCGCTACGCCGACTTGGAGGCTGTGAACCGTGCACGCCGACCTCTTGCCAAGTGAGCTTTCCTAATACTGGTGTGTCTTAAAGTGGCGTACAATTTTTGTATTTCTAAACGGGTGTTATTGTAATGCTTGAGTGACATTACTGTATCAATGACATTGTTCAACATGTTTCTTTATCTCTGAATGTATAATATAACAATTTATTGTGTCTGTGATCGTGCCGACCGAAACCTAAATTAATATCTCCAAATAGTCTTTTAGCTCACCTCACCTGGAATACAGCAGAAGGGAGTTTATGGGATGGTGTGTCCATCCGTCCACAAACACTTGCAACTTCTCTGAAACTTGACCAAAACCATCACCACCAGAGATGTACCAAAGTTTGTTCACACCATTAAAAAAATATATCCATGGGTATTTACTTTTCTCTGTGTTACATATTTTGTGGGTTATTCATGCCCATCAGTGGTTCCTGGTTTTCTTATCCAGCCCTTACCAGATGAGCACCCAGGGGTATTGCCCCTATTTTTTTTTGTTTTTTTTTTACCTTGGGTGCGCAAAGCGAAAAGTGTGTTTAAGCATTTGGTTCATGCCTGTCTGTCCACAGAGGTCGGTCTATGATTGAGTAACTGCTCATTTTATAATGGCTTTCATATTTTGAATACTCTCGAACACAAATCAAACCTGCAGTTTAGCAGTTCCTTGGTTCTGAATTTGGAAAATTATGTAGAATCCCATCCTGAATGCACATGAACACAGAGTAAGGTACTTTTTTAATGTGTGCTTGTCTGGCAGTGAAACTTTAAAATCATTACAAACAAGAAACTTAGTGTTTCGGGACATCATAAAGGACATAAATGGTCACGCAGAACTAATGTAATGTATTAAATAAGGTGGTGTAAAATACGCTGCATCAATGACGGTAATCCTCTGAAAAAAAAAATGGAAATTTTTTGCTTTGCCTTTTATAACCTCTTATTTGCAATTGATTTATATAATTGAACACTACAGAACACAAATCGCCTTCTTGTCATTGCGAAAAACTTTCTGTTTAGTACTTTGAAAAATATTCATGCTGTCTCATGCCCTGAGGGCAGAGTATCTGTGATATTCAGCCAAATATGGCGGTGCTAGCGCTGTTTTGTACAAAACGCAAAGCAAGAGTTGAAAATACCCTTCCCATGTCCCTTTTCTCAAGACTGCATGGGGTAAGGTGTTCTATGAACTCTCCAGTTTGTGTCGTCGTTTTGCTAATTCAACTCTTATATGTTGAAGATAAAATGATGCATAAAGAAACTTTGTCGATTTGTAACCTACCCCTTCCCCACTGTGACCCCACTTCCTTGTATCTAGTAACAATCTTTTCTCTCTTTAAAATAGATTAATTCCTAGTTATTCCTCCTCCTCCTCCTCCTCCTCCTCCTTCTCCTTCTCTTCTAAACCATGTATGCAATTTATTTTAACCTTTTGATCACAGCTTTACTTGGCTGTGTAACTAAGGGACTGACAATTCGATAAAATATCGAAGTATCTCAATAGTCTTTGTGACTGTACCATGCAACTGTGAGTACAATATGGTGGATACTTTGTAAAAATCTTGTTTCGTTTTAATGCAAAAAAATTAAGTTCAATCGGGTAAAACATGAGTAATAAAAGCATTCCTATGTATGCTGTTGTGTTTGTTCCTCTGCATAATCGTAGCATGCAGAATAATTTGGCCAGTCTGTGCAAAATCCTTTGTTTTTGAAGTGCAGTCACTTTTTATAGCCAGTTCTGCAATGAGAAAAAGATCCTTCATTGTTGCACTATATCATCTATTAATACAATTGCAATATAAAACAAGACAAAGAGCAATCGGAGATTGCAGACCCTCGCCAGGACTTGTTTTGTGTGGTGTCTGTGTACTGGTGTGTTGTATAATTAATAAGAGACATAACTAGAACTGGCAGTGATGGGTACCCGGTTTAAACCGGGTACCACGACGTCCCGCTTTGATGCCACCCCACTTTGATCGGACACTTGACCCTGACCCATGATGTTTATTATCAGAATGGTATTAAAATAAATTAAATTCAAATCAAATGGAAGACCAAATTGGTACAGTCCTGCATTTGAGTCATCAAAAGGAACCTAAACAAGCAAAAAGCAAAGATTGAGTCATCTGCAGAAACCTGGATAGGATTTGGATTTCAGCTGCTGCTACTCTGCCCTCGAACTGCCTTATTTAAAATAAAAAAATTCAATAATTCTGGCTGCCTGACCATGCATCTGATAAGATTGAAATTTAAAACTTATTTCTCCATGACTACCTGATCATAATTATGAAGTTTCACATCGATCGATGAAGCGGTTCAAAAGAATATTTTTTTTAAAGATATTGGATTGATCCAATATGGCTGCCAGACCATGTGACATTAATTATTTGTGAATACCCTGGTATCCCCCAAGACTTCGGGAACATTTGTGTGAAGTTTCCCCTCGATGTCAAGCCGTTCTGGAGAAGATTTTTTTTTTAAATAGATTTTAGGGTAAATCCAATATGGCTGCGAAACATGATGTCATGTGTAAACGTTTTTCCCCTCATGGATAGGTGGTCATACTTATACAGTTTCACCTCAATCTGTTCAGCCGTTTCAGAAATTTTTGAAGTTTTTTTTTTGTTATTGTTGTTTTTAAACAATATGGCTGCCGAAAAATGTGACTGATGATGTCATGAATTTTTTTCTTGTTTTTTTTCTTTTTCTTTTCTGTTGACCAATTTATCCTTAGATGACCCTCAACATTTCCATACTGATTGGATGTAGTGTTCTATGTATGCAATTATGATGTCATAATGAAAGCACCTATGACTTCATGAAAAAAAACAAAAAAACGCACATTCCCCATGAGGAGTACTTGCCATGTGCCAAGTTTCAATTTTTTCCTTGGTGCTGTTTTGGAGATAAGAGGTCCAAAGTTTTTCCTTTTTCCAACATAGCTGCCACACCATGTGACCTATGACGTCATAATCATTAGAGCATTTTATATGAATAGTCGCTCCCATGGTGAGAATTTCGTCTCAATCTGACAAGCAGTTGCAGAGAAAAACACTCGTGTTTGCGGACAGAGAGCATCTGAAAATGCAAAGCCTGTCCACGTCCGCTTTGTATTCACACTTCTGCTTCTTCTGTATGCTAAAACATGACAAACAGCTAAAAAATAAATAATAAAAAAACGAGAAGGGCACTCAGTAGAGCACATACATCTGCCTGGCTGAACAGTTTACAGTTTGTATTGCACTGATAGGCCCGATCTCGATCTGGATCTCCAGAATCAAATCGGCTTGTTCTTGTCACCTACCAAACTCCTCTACCTAGTTTTGTCCAAATTAGTCCACAACTTTTTTGAGATGTCATGCTATATATCGTTTTTGACTCAAAGATGAAGAATCGCTTTAAAAAATTAGTGTCTGGATGTTCACCAAAATCTGATTAATTTGTCCTTGTCACACACCCAACCTGCACACCAAATTTCATTCGAATCCTGCACACAACAAGCAGACAGGTGTGAAAACATTATTTCTGTACATCGCAGACGGCGGAGGTAAAAATACTAAAACTGTTACGATTTTAGATGACCTTGACCTTTTGACCTCAAAAGCAATAGGCTTCAGTGACCTGATATGCAAATCCTGCTCAAATTGCAAGGCAATCAGATGGAAATTGATGATTTTGTGACCTGACCTTTGGACTTTTGATATTGACAGAACACAGGTTGCATTCGATGAATTGGGTCGCTGACATCTTGATATTTTATGCAACCTTGACCTTTAACCTTTTGAGTATTCGGTGACCCAATACACAAATTCTTTAAATTTCAGGTCCATTGGATGAAAATTGATTTTATGTGACGTTGACCTTTGATCTTTTGACCAAATTAGTAATGTGTCATCTCCATATCATAATCAAGCTTTGTGCGAAATTTCATGACAAGAGCTCAAATGGGGGAAAAAAATATTAATAATAAAAAGTTATGGCCTGGACAGACACAGGCAGACAGTCAGATACATGGACACACACACAGAAGTGGTTGCAAAGCCCCATCCCCCGCTGTGTGGGTGACGGGCTAAAGATAGGTTATTATCATCAACCTTTTGATGGGTGTCGCGTACTGGTCTGCGCAGATAAATGTTTTTATTTATTTATTTTAAAACCTTGTAAAAACAAAACACAAAGTCGTACTTTGAGGAGTCTCATGGTTGTATTGGGTTACATGCTCACTTGGTTATCTTGAATAATAGTTGTAATATGCATTTATTGACAATTAGCGTTGCTGTTGTGCACATTGGGGTGAATTGTTGTGCATACCATTGTGGTATTAATCCAAGGGATCATGGATATCTTTGATTGCAGTAATCACATATAGAGATTAATATAACTGTTCTGAAGCGTTGCATGTTACTGGTTTGCGAAACAGCTCGACATTCATCCAAGATGTCACATTGTGATGTTCTGGCTTGAAGGAGAAAATTGGGGTTGGTGGAACAGTCTACAAGATACAAGTCATTATTTTGTCTTCATTTTAGGACATGTGGACATAATGCTACTAGTTTACCAGACTCGGTAAGTTGGCAACAGTGGCATAATGTTTCAGAGTGTCCGCTCTGAGTCTGGGAAGTCTGTTGGAACCCTGACCGAATCAAATGAAAGACTTTAAAAATGGCACTTGCTGCTTCCTTTCTTGGCACTATTTAAAAGGATTAAGCATGGCCAAGCAGCGATAGGTTGGCAATACGATTGCAGACTTTCAACCAATTGGCCTCCTGCTGTGAAGTTTCTTCTGGTTACTTTATTATTTTATTTTTTTATTTTTTTTTATTTTTTTTTAATGAAGGAACACACTATATTTTACAAGACACTAGCAGGAGTATCCGGCGTTGATTGGTGCTGTTCTAATCTTTTGGCATTTTGAAGAAATCTTTTTTATATTATTATTATTTTTTTTTTGTTTGTGGGTGCCTAAAATGTTTCCCTCCACCCATTAAGGAATAGGACTAGGGTTCATTTAACATTACCCTTTGCAGAGCAACAAAGGTTTAGGCACAATGGAGTGTTTTATTTATTTATTTATTATTATTATTTTTCCTCAATTTTCAAAAAAAAGACTTTTTGCCTATAACACTCCCGGTACTCACTGATGAACCTCTGAAAGTTTGACGAAGATGTGTTTGGCCATCTCAGGAAAAATGGTGATGCAGACAGACAAACATCTCTTTCATATATATAATATGTACAGTCGTGACAAAAATATTAGCACCCTTGAACTTTTTTTCAAATAACTCAATTTTCTCGAGAAATAAGTTAAAATCCAAAGGTATTTGGTGTCCACAATTATTTATTTCACGTTAATATTACAGAACCTTTTGTTTTTGATTAAACTTAATAAATCCTTTTAAATCAGAAATAAAAAAAATGGCATGACAAAATTATTGACACCCTGGACTTAATATTTGGTAGTACAGCCTTTGGATAAAATAACTGCAGTCAAATAAAAATGCATCACATTCTAAGCCATGAATGAGCTTTCCTACACCTCTCTTCTGGTAGTTTGCCCACTCTTCTTGTGCAAACTGCTCCAGTTCTCCAGATTTGAAGGGTGCCTTCTCCCAACTGCTGTTTTCAGATCTCCCACAGGTGTCAATGGGATTTAGATCTGGCTCATTGCTGCCACTTCAGAACAGTCCAGTGTTTTGTCTTGAACCATTCCTGGTGCTTTTTGAAGTGTGTTTGGGGTCGTTCTCCTGCTGCAAGACCCATGACCTTCGACGGAGACCAGTTCTGACACTGGGTTGAACATTGCGCTCCAAAATACCTTGGTAATCTCCTGATTTCATGATGCCATGCACACATTCAAGGCACCCAGTGCCAGAGGCAGCACAGCAACCCCAAAACATCCATGAACTTCCTCCATGTTTGACTGTAGGGAAGGTGTTCTTTTCTTTGAAGGCTTCTTTTTGTTTTTTCTTTTAACATAGAGATTATGTACTTACCAAAATCTCTATTTGGTTTCATCTGTTCACAGGACATTCTCCCAGAAGGATTTTGGCTTGTTCAGGTGTGTTTTGGCAAACTACAGTCAGGCTTTCTTATGTCTCTGTCTCTGTCTCTCTCTCTCTCTCTCTCTCTTTTTCTCTCTTCTCTCTTCTATCTCTCTCTCTCTCTCTTCTCTCTCTCTCTCTTCTCTCTCTCTCCTCTCTCTCTCTCTCCAGTGGGGTCCTCCTGAGTCTCCTACCATAGAACCCCTTTCATTGAGTTGGCGACGGATGGTGCGAGTTGAAACTGTTGTACCTTGTGTCCAGAGGTCAGCTTCAATCTGTTTGGCAGTTGATCGAGGTGCTTTCTCCACCATTCAAACAATCCTTTCGCTGCGATCTTGGATGAAGTTTCTCTTGCGGCCACGTCCAGGGAGGTTGGCTAAGTGCCAGTACCATGGGCTTTAAACTTCCTGATAACATTGCGTCTGGCGGACACAGGAACATCAAGGTCTCTGGTGATGGACGCGTAGCCTTGAGCTTGTCCATGCTTGGCTACAATCTTGTGTTTGACCTCAAAAACAATTCTCTGGTTTCCTCCAAAGACATGTGGTACTCCCAGTGACACAAAACAGCAGAATGACTCCTTTTTCTCTCTCTTTAAACTGGTTGAAGAGTGATTTCTATATTGCAGGCACCTGAAACTCGCCACAGGTGAGTTCAATTTCAAAGGAAAGGACAATCACCTGCTTGATATCTAATTATTTCTAACAACTTCTAAAAGGTGCCAATAATATTGTCCGGGCCATTTTAGGATTTCTGTGTGGAATACGCTAAGATTGAGTATTTTTTTTCAGCTTTTTTTTTGTTTTGTTCAAATGCAAACAAAGAAATACATATGTGGATCCCATTTTTTTTTTTATTTCAACAATTTTCTGGAAGAAATGGTGCATTATTTGAAAAAAGTGCAAGGGTGCCAATTTTTTTGGCACGACTGTATATATGCTTGCTAATTGAGAAGATTACCAGAGTACCCACCTTGTAGGTGATCTTGTTCCAAGCATGCAACATGTTCTTTCTGAGGCATACCTTTATTTTGGCAGTGTATAGACAACTGACAGCTCTGTATAAGCAAAAAAATAACAACAACCCGGGTGACGTGCATGAAGCTAAAACATACCTGCTCCTTATAATTCAAACACCTCACTGCATTGGAAACCATGGGACTCATAATACCTTGAAGGCGGCTCTACGCGATACACATTTACAAAGAGGATTTTTGTACCACCCTAAGCCACAGCAAAGATTTAATAAAACAAACAAAAAAAACACCCCTGTCATTAATTGGGGTCATGCTGATCCTATGTAGCAAATCCAGATGTATTCCATGCCAGAACTGCCGGAGTAAACACACACACACACACACACACACACACAACACACACACACACACACAACACACACACACCACACACACACACAAACCCACACACGTCTGAATTGTAGTCAGGATAATGCAACAATAGATATTTCAATTTGGCCTGTGTTGTATTGTCAGCTGAATGATGCGTATGGTTGCACCCCAATGTGCAGCACCCCGATGTGCAGCACTTGTACAGTATTTTAAATTTGTCCGAATTAATTTTGTTGCATGAAATTGGAATTCCGTGAGAAAGTTTGAAGGTGTGCGGGCACTTCGTGCGTTTGTCTTCTGCAAATGCAACTCGACTTGTTTTTGTCCAATGCTATAAAGTTGTTTGTCGCATCTCTTGATGAAACCATGTGATGTTGGGAGAAAAGCACTAACTTGATGTGCTCCCTTCCACCCCCCCCCCAATACTTTGATATTTGTTTGTCCTTTGACACATGTTCATCAATATTTTCTTTGAACATATCTTTATTTTTGTGGGAAGAGTAGGTATAATTATTGTGACTACTTTTTGTATCACAAAAAATTCTTGCTCATCCTGAAGCGATGAATTCTGATTTTTTATAAATGTTCATCATCACTTTCTTTTTTTTGATGCAATGTGATAAAACGTCTTCACACTTTACTTAATGGATTTTATGGTTTGTCACTTTTGTGAAGTTAAAGCTTGAGGTGTGTTCACATAAGGGTTGGTCAGAGCAAATCAGATTCAAGAGCTGTGGTCTGTGTTAATACTTGTCTACTTTGGAGGGGTTTATCTGTCTGGTACTGTGGATTAGTGGTCTAGAGTTGGTCCATTTGAACACTGCATAAGAATTTGATCCAGGGGGACTTGTCTTGGTGTGCTTGGAGATACTGATGGAGAAGTTTAAACCTGGTATGTGGACGTATGTTTGCATTTGTTACTATTCACCTTTTCTTTTTCCTTTTAATTATAGCAAAACATTATCTAATTTCTCTCCTTGCTGTCTTTTCCCCAAATTTCCAGACCAGTTAGGCCTGCTGATATAATGCCTCCTGAGCGTGGCCGGGAGGTGTCGCACGATCTTGGCATCCCCTACTATGAGACTAGTGTTGTAGCTCAGTTCGGAATCAAAGACGTCTTCGACAATGCGATCCGGGCTGCACTCATTACTCGACGCCACCTGCAGTTTTGGAAATCTCACCTGCGGAAGGTTCAGCGACCATTACTGCAGGCTCCGTGCTTGCCTCCTCGCCCTCCACCTCCACCTGTTTCGCCTGATGGCATGACCAGTGTGGCCAAGGGGTTCAGGGCGGACTGGGAATGCAGCAGAGGAACGAGTGGTCCGGCAGCTCTTATAGCAAGCCCTCTGTGTGCCGACGTAGTGTTTGAAGTGGATGGAGAAAGGATATATGCTCACAAGGTGATGTCTCTGTGGTGGCATTTGTTTTGGGCAAATAATACTTTGGGGATCATAATTTTATGTGGACAAAATGATTTTGCAGGGAGCAAGATCATCCATCAAATGCGCAGCAAGAAATATCTAGAATTGGCGATAACTGGACGGTCGCTTCATAAAGTCTTATCAAACGACCAATACGTGACTTTCGAAATGATGTATGAATGCTAAATGAGGCCTTTTGCGCATGTGTGTGTTTACACCATTTCCATTCTGCTCTCTCGCCACTTTTAACCTGCTGTTGCTGGCGTGAAATGTGCGATTCAAGTAGTCTTTTAAACACATTTTTCAGCATTTCGACAAAAGAGTGGCAAATTCAAAATGGTTAACCATAATAATTCTGTTCCTGAATGCAAATCGGACTCACGGAAATGTAGGGACACAAGATATTTCCGTGGATGAGAGGAGGCGGGTACGTACCATTTCCTGGTAATAAAATTAGCGAGCGTTGTTGTGGTCACACACACACACACACACACACACACACACACACACAACACACACACACCACACACACACACACTTCTCCTTTCACCAATAGATGCAAAAATCTCCTATAATTTATCTTGTTACTCCAGCACCAAACAAAAATACATTTATACTGGCACCACCCCCCCCCCCCCCCCACCCTTTCCTCCCAAACATGATTAAGAGTAAATATCATTTATAACTGAACCTGTGCATCGACAAGCTCCAGATATAACCTTCCATCGGTGTTAAGAAACCCAAAGGTTTGTTTAGAACGTGTCGTCTACGAGTCTTTGGGCCTTTCGTGGTCCCACATTGTCGGGAGTTTTTTTTTTGTGGTACGGGTGAAAGATACGTTTATCAACTTTTTGGATGAGTTCAGAAAGTGCTCCAATTCTTTCATTGTGCAGAGGCACACCCTTTCTAGCAGGTACATTTCCAAGTATTTTTGGCTTAAAAGCTTTGTGAGCCGTTTCATAGAAACAATCCTTCTCTTGCATATATGATGCACGTCCAGGCTGACCTGAAGGACATCATTCCTGGCGGTTTCTGCACTTGCGCGCCAAGCAATCTGGGGCTGATTACGTCATTTCGAAAGTCTCGCATTGCAGAATGGTGCCTTGAAGTTAAACATGGCATTTGACTGATAAACCAACTATGTTCCACCCTTTTATCCCCGACCCTTTTGCCCTTTTGCTGCTATCCCTACATTCCCGTACCTTTTACCTGCTCTCTCCTACTCGTAGATATTCCTCGCTCTATCTTCATGATCGCACACGATCCTGACATTCCCCTGAACATCCAGGCATGTTTACCCCTTCCTCCTCCTCCCTTCCCTCACACGCCCAGATCTACCTCGCTACGGCTTCTCCCAAATTTCACGACCTTTTCACGATGGACCTCTCGGGAGGAGAGTTTGGAGCCGATTCCTCGGTGTCGAGAGATCGGTCCTGGTGTCATACCGGCGGTCCATCGACTCGCCATAAAGACCCTGTGGCACGTGCGTCCAGCCTGGATATTGATGCGGATTGTGGTGCTGACTGTTCTGCTGGTCTACAGATGACAAGTGAGCAGTTTAGCTGATCGACCATTTTTGAGCCCCACACCTTGACCCCCACCCCTCCCCCTGACATGATGGTTTGGAGAGGCATTGTTATGGATTTGTGGTGTTGGCAGCTACATGTATTTATATATACCCTCGGACCCTGCTATTCGCTGATCCGCATATTTGCGGTTGATAAAATGTGACCTGATTACACATTCTACCTCTGTGCTTCATGTATTCACGGTATTTTTGATTTTCTCTTATGAATCACGAACCGCCGGGAACCTGTCCCCCTTTTTCCTATTGAAACGATGCCTCGACATTCGTGGATTTGACATTCACGGCATTTTCCAGCAACGTATCCCCACGAAACAATGGGGTCCGACAATATATATATATAAATATATTATATATATAATATATATATATATATATATATATATATATATATTATATATATCCACATTGGGTTAAAATGGATCAACATCTGCAAACTTTCTCGGGTTTAAATTGAGCACAGCATGATCTCTTTTTCCAACACAAACACTTGCTTTTCATTTTCCTCCCATCAAATCACCTGCCCCTTTAAGTCTGAACCAAACACTTTGTTAGACATCGATATCAGGTTTTGTTCGGGTGAAGATGAGATGCAGAAATGCAGTAACGTAGATGGAACTCGGACCAACCTGCAGCAACCTGTGCTATTTGAGGAAATAAGTCGTGCATGCTTCTTTGGCAGCACACAAAGATTTTGGTGATTCCATATGATTTTCCCTCAAATGTAGTGATGATAGGTTTTGAATAATGCAACATAAAAATTTTGGTGCTAAATGTTTGTATTCTTGTAGAAAGTGAAATATTTTAGGGATGATTGCATGAAATGCTTAAAAAAAAACAACCTTATTTTGATCCGTCATCTGCGAAGTCCCTTGAAGTGAATATTCTTCTTTCGTGCGGCATGTCCCCGAGTTGTTTGTCTATGAAGTGAAGTTAGCTGATTTCAGCCAGCCTCAGATGCTGCAGTTCTTGCCATTCCTCGAGGCAATGTACGGGGCAGTCTCGCACTAAATAATCTGCAGTCTGGGGGAGGCCACACTTGCAGTCGAATGAGTCGGCAAGGTGAGGAACAAGAGAACATGTGATGGAATTTGCCGACACCTATTTGGAGCTCGTTAAGGTGACGTCATTCCTTCCTAGACAGATGACAACCAGGGGGCTTTCTGGAACAGGGAAGGTGTTTTCGATGGATACTAGATTGCTAGGTATGCTATTGCTTCATCTGCCACGTGTTTGCTCAAGTCATCGTCTGCGGTGATGTAGGTTTGAGTTTCTCTCGTAAAGGGCTTCTAGCTCTTCAGTCTTTGGGCGGTGAGGGTAGGGGTGGTAGATGTTATCTTCTCTTTTCTTGTTGTGCAAAGTGTGGTTCGGGTTCTGAGACGCTTTGAGGGCTGCTTGTCTAGTGATGGTTGTTGTGATGGGGGTAGATACCCGCAAGGGCTGGGAGGTAATTGGTTGGATTAGGGTGAAGGCATCCATCGATGACCTTTAAGGAAGAGTTGAGGTGCACATATGCATCCTTAGTCTGGTGGCTTCTTTCCCATGCAGATGCTCTGTATTCTGCAGGGGCATGCACCGAGGCAAGTGTTGAGGTGTGCAAGATGGTGAAGTCTGCTCCCCAGTCGTGGCCAGCAGGTCTGCCGATAAGGTTAACTCTAGTATCTGGCTTCCCTGCATGCTGCTTGAAGGTCAGGGGGTGGTCCAATCGCATGTCAAGGTTGGTAGTGGCATTGCGTGAAGGAAAGCCAGATTTTATTTAGCTTGACTTCTCGTTGCTTGTCTGCCTTGCTGTTCTGAAGTTTGTAAACAGAGCAGACTATTTTCTGGACGTTGAGACGTAGCCACCATTGGTGGTAGTCTCAGTCCATAGAAGCAACTTCTTAGCTGAGGGTGGCCTCAACTTCCTCAAAAGACTTGCTCGGATGCAGGTTTGTAAGATCATCAGCGCAGGCAAGTTCAGCACCTGTTGTCTCAGAGGTCTGATATGTACATGGTGTTGAAAAGCAGCGGTGCTAACACTGAGCTTTGCTGAACTCCATTCTTGAGGCTGTGGTTTCTCCTGTTTTATCCGTTAAGGTTGATTGAAGCAGCGGTTGGAGTTCAAGATTTGGATAAAGTGGACAAGCTAGTGGTCCTGTAGTATCTTGTCAGCAGCTTCAGCAGCAAGCCACAGTGCCAGATTGTCATACGCTGAAGACGAGTCAAAGAAGACAGCCCAACATTTCTGGTTGGATTCAAATTCAAAATAAAGACCAATTACTGCAGCATAGTCCCAAAAAGAAAGCCAGACATAACAAAACATACATATACATATATATATATATATATATATATATATATATATATATATATATATATATATATATGTCAATGTCTCAATAATGTCAGTTGCAGCTGGAATCTGATCTTCAGTGCTACAATTCTTCGTCCTGAAGCCTGCTTGTTCTTGGTGGGATTGCTACCTCAACAAGTGGTTCTGTTCTCTTAAGGATGAACATTTCAAGGACCTTGAATGGGACAGATAGCAGTGACATCAGCCTGTAACTCTTGGGGATGTCTTTTGGCTTGTTGTGGTTTTCGGGTGGCCACATGTGCTGCACTCTTCCAGCGCATTGGAATCCTGAGTGAGGAAAGGCAGTCGGACACGGAGCACTGAAGCGATTGCTGGCGTCTTCAACTGCTCTGCATGAAGGTTAGTGCTGGTGCTTTCCCACATGTCAGACATTCCAGGGCAAACTCGAACTCCTCTGTACTGAAGTCAGCAAGCAAATGGTGCTGTCTGGAAGTGCTTCAGTTTGGCATTTACTTTGTGGGGAAAATGCTCTGTCTGGGTTGGGGGTCATGGCCATCGCTGATGAATGTATGTTATGGTACAACCATGTCTGCTGGTGTCCTTGTCACACACGTACAAGTGCCTCCCTGAGCCTTGGATCGCTATAAAAAAGGAAATCGGTATCCAAGATGTATACATTGGACAATGCTACCTCATTTATGATCTTTTTAATTTCTACAGCTTATGCAGAATACAAAAATTATTTTTAAAAAAGTTCTTGTTCTGTTTTGTTTTTCATGAGCAATGCCAGTCGCCATAAATTGTACACCCATTAACCGGAACAAATGTTCTGAGGATATGCATCTTCAACACAATTGACTATTTTATATCAGCCTCATGAACATAGTTTAGTGTACAAAGCACTTGTACAGAAAATGTGCAAAATGCTTAACAATTAGAGAGGGTGAGACTGAGTGGAAGCTAATTGTGTGGAGCCACAAGCCCGAGCAAGCAGGCCTAGATTACTGAGCATCAGGGCAATCACCACTTTGCAAGCATGACCAAATGATGCTCTCAAATGTTCAGCAAAGCTGAGGCGCACTCAAAACTGCAGTAAAGTAGGATGGGCCATAATTGGCCAACGTATTCGGTTATTTATTTGATTGATATGCGTTGTTTGTTGCTCCCAATCTTAAGATAGCATCTTTTTCAAAATCATACATTTTCTAATGTTTGGTTTCTTAAGAAAACCGGTTCAAGCGATTTGTTTGCATGCCGGGAAGAATTTCCAAAATTGGAGATGTTACTGCCTGCACGTGGCCTTTCTGCATATACATGCAAGTTTCACGAAGATCGATGAAAACTCTGGGTTGTGAAACAAAAAAATGTCAAAAAGGAATGACGTCATAAAAATTGATATGACGTCATAGTGATGCATCATATGTGCGGTAATTCATCTCTGCTAATGCCCTGTTCGATTCCCGAACAAAATTCAAAAAGCTTGCCATGTTGAGATAAATTTTTTTGGCGATTTCCATTAGCGGAGATATTTTGACGTCATAACTTTTTTTTCTCGGAGGAATTTTCAAAATCGGCGATCGTTACTGTCTGCGCAGGGAATTTTTACATATAATGGCAAGTTTCAGAAGTTTCGATGAAACTGTAGGCTGTGAAACAAAAAGTCCACAAGAACAACAACGTGAGTAAGACTTAGAGATCCTCCACGAGGACCATAAAACAAACCCAGACGGGTGAGATGACATGGGTTCAATTAAAAACACATCAAATTGCAAGCAAAACAAAACTTCACCTTTGCCAAATATACAATTATTTCATATTTTTAATGCGACTCCTCATTTAAAACCATCGATCCTATTGGAAGAGCTTTCACATGCAGGGCTTTTAACATTAACTGTTGTCCGACTGTCAGGGACAAGCAATTTTGTCCGTCAGACAAGTGAAAACCTCAATAAACCTGTCCAGAGCACAGGTCAGTTTCACCATGCAGAAGATTCATAAAACTGATCTATCTTAACTTCGAACGGAGTTCTTTTTCATGCAAAGCCACAGTGATTAGCAGCAATTAAGATGATCTTTTTTTTGACCGACCACCACCCAGTGTGCCAGGCCTGGTGTTGGCTTTATGGTTCGGGTGGTGGGCTTGGGATCCGAGGATCCTGAGTTCAAATCCCACTCAGCAGTTGAATCAATACCAGGTGGGGTTAACTCTGCCCGTCATCCTTCGAGGTCAGCAAAATGAGTACCGGTGTCATATAAAATTTCATCCCCCATAAAATACTCATCCGGATGAGTATTTAATGCATTAAATACTCATCCCCCCCATAAAATATTCATCCCCCCATAAAATTTATCAACGAGTATTTTATGGGGATGGGAATTTTATAGGACACCC
>CM068963.1:99069058-99092674 GCA_035128595.1 Eptatretus atami
GTGTTCTGGCTCCTGTCCTCGCTTGAGTTAAGATTGTACAAGAATTGTATCAGGATAACTCTGCTCTGTGTCTGCTTTTGTAAGTTGCTTGTTTGTTGCCGCACCTTTCACATTTCTTCCTATCCCTGTTCACACACAACAACAAAATCTATTCATTGTACCACATACCTTTCCTCGCCTGCCTGTTAATAAATCCTTTGTAGAAATGTTCCCAGCTAGTTTCTGTCTTTTCTTTCATTGATCCAGCATGGTCCGTATCCTTACCTAGCCGGGACCTTATTCCCAACGATCCTTTCCTTTTCACTGGTATGTCCTTGGCAGTGTTGCTCGGCTGCATCTGATCCGGTAAAGTGATCCGGTTCTTGGCAAGGGTACCGAGGCGTGTCCCCCGTAATTAGGTCACGGATTAATTAGGTAACCCGGTTAACCCATAGAAGGAGGACCCAGGTCACATGGTTGAGTTATTGGCATTTACGGTCAGTTAGCGACCCCCCCCCCCCTGTCATGGATATCTTCAGCCTGCAATTCCGGGAGTCTGGTGGAACCCCAGATAGCTCCCCCCCCCCCGATGGTCTTCTCACCGACCCCCCGCTTGGGATCTTGGATCCTGAGTTCAATCCCACTCGGCTGTTGAATTATTACAGGTGGGGTTGATTCTGCCTGTCTCTTCCGCAGTTTCAGAAAATGAGTGCCAGCTTGATGGTATCCTGTGTCGGAGTGGCGACCCATCCAGGATTATACCCACTAGCCAACGGGACTGCTTAGGCAGCACCAACGCTCTGCACAGAGAGAGTATGGTACCAATGGATGGATGTATTTTATTTTGATTCTTCCATGAAAATTGTCTTTATTTGTGGACTGTGTTTTCCCTTTGTTTCATGCACAGACTTTATTTCATCTCAAACTTCTTGCAGAAATGTCTTGCAGAAAATATTTCCACTGCAATACTGATGCCACAAATATCATGCCCATTACCACAATCACCAGGCTGTAATACCAACTGTTTGTTCACTTGGACTGCTCTTCGATGTTGCACTTTTCCAGTGTCATCACTCGTTTCTGGTCCTCGGTTTACATCTACAATTTGAGAATCACCACCTCCTTCACACCTCTAGCCTCCCTAAAGTGCCTCTTGCTTCTGTCTGGAAGATTTCTAGTGGGTGTACTGTATTTTTATTTCATTTCATCCCTCTCCCTCCTGCCTCCCAAACCCCATTCAACATTTCAAAGTTTGGATTTAATAATTCAGAGGTGACAAACGAAAACGATATGGAATTCAAACTTAGCAAATGATGTGCACTATTATGCTGCTCGATCCTCCGACCGCAGCTCACAACTTTTCTCAACGCCATAGTTTGTTCACACTGTTCTTGATGTCCAATTCAATTTCGTCGATTTTCCACTCGAGCCTTGACCTCCGATGATCTTGGTGTTCAGTTCAATTTTGTCTATTTTCCACTCGAGCCTCGACTTCAGGTGTATTTGGATGGGCGAGGAAGAGGTGGGAGTTCTTGGGAGCAAGAAGCACTGCTCCTGCTGCATGCCTGAAATCTTAAACGTTTTATTTTATTGGAGAAAGAAGGCTTGCCATGAAAAATATCTTGGGGTGCAGGGGGAAATGGGCTGTAAATAATGAGGAAAATAAAACGTTTTCAAAAGATCTGTTGAATAGAGAGAAAAAAAAGAATTGCTAATCTTTAAAATGTGTTCTCGAGAAGTAGGTCCCAATGGTTGAGTCAGAAGGTGAACTATTCCCAGTTTGATAGACAGCAAGGAATGAAAATCAAGTGCTGAGATTTTTCAGAAGAGAAAGAAGGATGAGGATACCTGCAACCTGATAAGTCTCCGAATTGCAATCAATTAGGGATTCGACTTGCGATTCGCGTGGCGTCGTCATCGGTGTGCATTGCACAGTGATAGACCCATGTCAGAGGCCATTTCAAATGAGGTACAACCCTATAATTGTGACATTTGTCAGTTAAGTTCTCTATGTAGGTTTATCCATTTACTCGTGACCTGTGTACCAAGGATTGTGTCGTTAAAACTTTGATCTATTTATTTATTTTTGAACTTTCCAGATGTGATCTTTCGATTGGATGATGGTTTGGTGTCTGCCCATCGTCCTCTCCTCATTGCCAGCTGTGATTGGATGGCAGCATTGTTCGGTGGCTCTTTTGTGGAAAGCTACAACCGTGAGGTCAGATTCTATCCTCTCTTCTTTGTGCCAAGGCTGTCATTTGATAGCTGCATTTAGTTACCGTATCAAGCAAGTGGTATTTCTCCGATAAAAAGAATTTTGTTCAGAAGTACTCGGTTACTGTCACGGTGTGGGTGGGGAACAAAATTAAATGATGATCTCTTCTTCTTATTTTTTTTTTAGGTTACTTTTCCTGGGACCACGCAGGCCTGCATGCAGATAGTCCTGGAATTCCTCTACACCAATCGGAATTCCTCTACACCAAACAGCCTCCAAGTTAATGTTGTTGATCTCATTGCATTGGCCAATCGATTGTGCCTCCCACAGCTAGTTGCTCATACAGGTAAGATGTGTATCCCAGGTTAGGTTTTCTAACGGTGCTAGGAAATTGCAGAACATGTTTGTGTTCCAAGTCGACATCGTGCAAATTAAGAGTTCAATCCCTTACTGTTGCATTTTTCCTTTCATTTTGCTTGTCCTACACAATAAGGTTTTCTTGTTTTCTAAAATATTACACCTCACATGTGGTGTGCATTACTTTTGTGGTGTTGAAGGCTCATGTGTCAATGTGACAGTTTAGTAGTCCATTAACATGGGCACAGCAAGGGAAGTTGGGGGGCGGCCGTTATAAGCATGGACCATTCATAATGATAGAAACAAAATGCAAAAAACTTTTAATTTTGCTTGTCTTTATATATTTTTTTATTTATTCACTACAAGTTTAAAAAAACAAAACAAACCAGAAAGCATTGGAGCACATACAGCGCCGAAAGAAAGTCTACAACCCCTTTCAAGATTTTAACCTTTTGTTGCTTTGTAGCCTGGAATTAAATTGCATTAAATCAAACTTTTCCCACCTTTATTACACATCATAGCCCACAACTTCGAAATGAAAAACAAATTCTACAAATTTCAGAAAATTAATTAAAAATACGAAACGAGAATATCTTGGTTGGATAAGTGTCCACCCCCCTTATAATAGCAATTGTAAATTAGCTCAGGTGTAACCAATCACCTTCAAGATCGCAGACCAAGTTAATTGGCCTCCACCCGTGTTAAATTGTAGTGATTCTGATTATTTCAGAATAAAATCAGCTGTTCCTGTTGGTTTCCTTCACTGAGTAGTGCATTTCTCAGCAAAGACTCAACCATGAAAACCAAAGAGCTTTCAAAAGACCTCCGGTATATAGTTGTGGAAAGGCACAGATCAGGGGATGGGTATAAAAATATTTCAGAGGCCTTGTTTATTCCTTGGAGCACAGTCAAGACGATCATAAAGAAGTGGAAGGTGTATGATATCACCAAGTCCCTGCCTGGATCAGGCCATCCCTCCAAACTGGATGACCAAGCAAGGAGGAGGCTGATCAGAGAGGCCACCAAGAGGCCAATGGCATCTTTGAAAGAGCTACAAACCTTTATGGGAAAGACTGGTCACTGTGTGCTTGTGACAACAACATCCCAGGCAATCCACAAGTTTGGCCTGTACAGTAGGGTGTCAAGAAGGAAGCCATTACTCAAAAAAGCCCACCTTCAGTCCTGTTTGACATATGCAAAAAAACCACTGCAAATATTTTGAAGCCATGTGGCAAAAAGTTTTGTGGTCTGACGAAACCAAGATGGAACTTTTTGCCCTAAATGCAAAACGTTACGCTTGGTGCAAACCAAACACAGCACATCACCCAAATAACACCATCCCTACTGTGAAGCATGGTGGTGGCAGCATCATGTTATGGGGATGTTTCTCATCAGCAGGGACTGGGGCACTTGTCAGGCTGAAGGGAAAATGGATGAAGCAAAATACAGAAAAATCCTCGAGGAAAACCTGCTGCCCTCTGCAAGAATGCTGAAGTTGGGACGGAAGATAACCTTTCAGCACGACATCAACCTGAAGCATACAGCCAAAGCAATACTGGAGATGTCACACGTCCAACCTGTTAACCAAGCTTCGTTGGAATCCATCCATAACGTTTTGAGATATCCTTCTCACAGACACACATACGGGTGGAAATATAACCTCTATCCACCTTCTGTGTTGGAGGTAAAGACATCATCGTACTAACTTGGCCAAATTTTTGGAAAATTTTCTGAAAATCTATCTTCTTCTTTTGTATCCAGCACATGGCTGTGTGTGGCATCATTGGTTGAGAGCATGGCTGTGCTGCTGATGTAACACACTGTTGGTTCGGACAGGAATTTGTAATTTGCTCAGGGTGCTGGCGATGGTTCACCGACTCTTCACAAAAGACACAGTGGGATCTCTAATGTCCAACAACTCATGCCGGCAGATGTGATGCCCAGTGTAACGGCCATCCGAGTGACACCACGCACGTTGATGAATCACCCAGCATGTGAAACACCGGGATGACAGTTTATAGCTTGGTTCAGAGACTAGTGTGTGTACCTCTAGGCCATCCTGCCAGCCCTTTGAAAATAAATAATAATAAAAAAGACGTGGGGTTGAAAGTCTGGAATGTTTCTCCGTACTCCTTTAAAAAAAAAAACAATTAAGAAAACTAACCCTCCTTCCACTTTTCCTTTGTAAAATTGCAAATGGCCCTTGATAAGACCATTCGTGAAATATACAACTTGAATGAGACTGTTTTCGGTTGGAAAAAAGGATGTTGGTTGAATGGGACAGAAATGGACGTTTGTTGAATGGGAATGTTAGTCATCGGGCCATGTCCCATCACAGTTCAAGCAGCCATAGACCAAAAAATTGGTGATAAATGCAGTTTTGAACTAAAATAATCTTGTCCTTTAATTTCTTAGTTTAGGCTCTTGAAGGTGAGTGTTGGAACTTTTAGGCTTAAAAAATGTTTTTTTTTTTTTAAACAATTTGCGATAATCTTATTTATTATCCCATTTACTGTTGCATTCTGTTATTATGGTTCAGTGACCTGATATGTCCCATGGGTGCACTTTAATCCCATTAAACCAGATCAGTACTTCACATAATTTCAGTACCAGTATGACTTCAAAGTATTAGTTGTTTGCACTGTGTGGACACGCCATTGTGCCTGCCGGAATTGATGTGGAGATGAGGAAGGCTGTATTGATTCCATAAATTGTTTTTTTATAATTACAGGGACAAAATGCAAGATGGCCAAATAAAAAATTTCCAGCCAATGTATCAGCTTTGATTTTGCAAATTTCTGATTTTGAAATGGCTCTTGTTAATTAGTGTTTAGTTATGGTGTGTGCCTGATTCCACCATATACTGACTCTCCTGTGGGTCCAATGTACAGAGTATTATGCAGTGCAGCACCTGATGGAGCACCCCTTGAGTGGCATTGACATCGATGAAGAGGTGGTGATGCTGCTTGAGCAGGCGCAGGTGAGCCAGACAAACGACACACAAACAAAGGTGTGATGTATTATGGTTATCACCATAACTTTGCTCCTTCCTTTGTGTTTACCATTACTGAATGTGAGCCCTCTTGTTTATCTGTCAGTTTAACATTTCCAAGTTAGCGTAATGCTTGCTAATGGCCTGTGACTTGGTTTGGTGTGTTCACATGATTGTTGCATTTCTTCTTGAATTGGTCAGAGTTTGACTTCAAAGCCATATTGGGTTTTAGTTGTGGCCTTTTGAGTTTATTTATTTATTTATTTTTGCACACTTTATTGGAAACAAAAGGCTTTCCTTGTGTGCATGTTGGACAGGCATTTGGGACACTCACCTCTGAGCTGTCTAGGCTTGGTTTGAATCTCGGCCCAGCTATAATCTGTCAACCTGTTTCACAGCACAGCACGTTTCACCCCAAAGTGCCTGTCGTCCCTCGGATGGACATTAAACTGGGCATCCCATCTGCCAGCATTAGTTGGTGGACGTAAAATATCCCATCGTGTCTTTCACGAAGAGTAGGTGAGCTATCGCCAGTACCCTGAAGAAATTCAAAATTCCTGCTCTGACCTACAGTGGCACTGCATCAATGGGACAGGTGTGCCCCCAGCAAATGATGCTACCTGCCCAACTAGTCGTACCTTGACCCGAATGGGGTATGGCAACCGCCGACCGGACAGAGTTCCACTTCTTTCAGCAAAAAAACAAGAACGCTATGGAATGAAAACATTGGACACTGGAGGATTGGAAAAACATCCCGGTTCCTGCTGCCGCTGATGGGAGGACTAGGGTATGGAGAAAACCACATGAGTACATGCATCCATCATGCCATGTGTCAACAATGCAGGCCCGTGATGGTGTGGGGTGTGTTTTCATGGCACGCATTGGGCCCCTTGATAAAAATGGAGCAACATTTGAATGCCACAGGATATCTGAACATCATTGCCAATCAGGTGCATCCCTTCATGGCAGTGAATTCAGCTTACTGCAGTGGTCTGCCCAGTCACCAGATCTCAATCCAAATGAGCATCTGTGGGATGAGATGGAATGAGCTTTTCGGAGTAGAGATCCACCACCAGCCAACTTGACACAACTGTGGGAAGCATTGGAGTCAACATGGGCCACATCCCTGTGGAACGCTTTCGACACCTTGTGGAGTCCATACCCTGGAGAATTGAGGCTGTTCTGAGGACAAAACGGGGTGCAAATTGATATTAAGGTGTGTGTGTGTGTGTGTGTCAGTCAGTCAGTCACACATGAAAACATTCCTCGGAGAGAAAAAAAAATTAAGTAAAAGCTGCTTCAAATTAATCCAAACCTCTGGGAATTTATTTCTTTTCTTTTGTTTTTTTTCTTCGATCAGCCAAAAATTGAACCCAGGTGCTGTATCGGCATTAGTCTGGTGTGTCGGAAGACTGGTCGGCCTCGATTGCTTTCGAAAAAAATTATTTGCTGTTGAGAAATGTGATTATTTCGGAATTTGACACTGCTCTATACAGCACTGTTGGACCCCGACATTCACGGGGAATGCGTTCTGGAAAAATGTCGTGAATGTCGAAGGAAAGCTATGCTAATTACGTAACAAAGACGACCTTCTCTTCGCCGACTCGGGTAACGTTGCACACTCACCAACTGCACTTAAAACAGTTAGTATGGCAAGCGGACCAACCACGAGTAGCACTGCAAGACGCAAAACTCATCAAATCCAAAGCGCGCTTTGAGCTCCGACCGGTCGCTGTTCGATACAGCAGGAGCATCCTGAACACGAGTTCACGATAAGATGGCATTTCAAGTTCCTCTAAAAGATTTTGCAAAAAATCACTGAAATCTGGGCCAAGAGTAAGGCGGCATTTTATATCAATCAGAGCAGTAAAACTTTGGGATTTAATTTGATCACGACGATGTTCAGGGTATTAGTCTTGACTTTCAAAGTAAACACCGAAAGCAAGTTAATCATTTTAAACAAGCGTAAGCTTTTGTGTACACAATCACACTGATCGCTCATGAAAAATGCCAGTAATGGGTAAATAAATTCAACCCTTCCAACAAACCACCCCCCTCCCGCCACACAATTCCTAAATAATTTATAAATTACCTGAAACCAGCGAATGTCGGGGCATTGTTTCAGTGGGGGAAAAGGGGTAGGTTCCCGGCAGTTTTGCCTGGTGTTGGCTTAATGGTTTGGGTGGTGGGCCTTTGATCCTAGGGTCATGAATTCAAATCCCGCTCAGCTGTTGAATAAATACCAGGTGGGGTTAACTCGGCCTATCATCCTTCCGAGGTCGGCAAAATGGTGCCAGCATGCTGGTACCCTGTGTCGGAGTGGCGACTCATCCAGGATTGCGCCCAATAGCCAAGGAGACTGCTTAAGCAGCACCAATGCTCTGCACAGAGTAGGTCTCTCCTCCTCCCGGCAGTTCGTGATTGATGAGGTAAAATAAAAAATCCCGTGAATATGCGAAGCACAGGGCATCGAATGTAGAAACAGGTAATATTTATTGAACCGCGAACGTCGAGGTCTGACGGTACTGTATTTTCCGTATACAAGTCGATGCTTTCCTCCCCCCCCCCTGGAAGTCCAGGCCTCAACTTGTACTTGTAATCGACTGATCTATGTTTCAAGACATTGAATTGCATAAATGAAAAGAAAATTTCAGTGCGATATTTTTTTTCTGAAATGAATTGTATAATTGTTAATTTAAAACACACCACTGCAAGTTTCCACTTAATGTCATGAATACATTCCTAGAAAGTGTGCCATTAAGCAAAACTAGCTAGCTCTTGCCAAGCCAGCCGTTCCTTAACATTTCGAATGGAGTGCTTGCTTGAGTGCTCTCTAAGAAACTTGGTAACTGAACACCCCAGATTCATTACATCTATACCATGACTTCTTTTGATGAATTTGTCCCTCGGGGGGGGGGGGGGGGGGGGCATATTTCGACATAACACACGGCAATTTAGAGGTGACGAAGCAAGTTAGAGGTTGGTAGAGGCCCTGTCACACTTGACGATTTAGCCAGCGTATGCCGATTTATGAAAAATTTGTCTAAAACGCTGGTACACGTCGAATACGTTATGGGTACGTTTTGTATACGTTAAGAGCACACTGAAAAACACTGCCATACGTCGTAGTACGCTGGCTTTAAACGTTGTACTTTTGGGTTTTCCTCAAATTTTTTCATGCTTGAAATTTTACGACGTATGCCGGCGTATGACTCACACGTTCCGCTACGCTGGCCATAAGTTGTAGGCACGTTATGCGATCGTTGACACACGTCGAAACACGTTACTTGTAAGTTACTCATAAGTCGAAACACGTCGAGGTAATGTTTAGCGTACCCGAAACTTATTTCTAACCTATGAGTAACGTTTTGTAAGCACGCTACAACGAACGTTGTTCACACTTTGCAACACGTTACTTGAAAGTACTACTACTACTACTACTGCTAACTACTACTACTACTATCCATCGACATCACTAAATTCTCTCGAACTACTAATACTACTACTACTACTACTACTACTACCAACATCAACATCACTAAATCTCTCGAACTACTACTACTACTACTACTACTAACATCGACATCACTAAATCTCTCGAACTACTGCTACTACTACTACTACTACTACTAACATCGACATCACTAAATTCTCTCGAACTACTACTACTGCAACTACTACTGCTACTACTACTACTAACATCGACATCACTAAATTTTTCTGAACTCTACTACTACTACTACTACTATGACACACTAAATTTCTCGAACTACTATACTATACTACTACTCAACATACATCACTAAATTCTCTCGAACTACTACTACTACTACTAACATCGACATCACTAAATTCTCTCGAACTACTGCTACTACTACTACTACTACTACTACTAACATCGACATCACTAAATTCTCTGGAACTACTACTACTGCTACTACTACTGCTACTACTACTACTACTAACATCGACCATCACTAAATTCTCTCGAACTACTACTACTACTACTACTAATAACATCGACATCACTAAATTCTCTCGAACTACTACTACTACTACTACTACTGCTACTGCTACTGCTACTGACATTGACATCTACTCAACATGGAGTCTGGAACACTGACGGGTTCCTCTTGTGAAGCCCATTTGTATATACCAATTCCCCTAAACGCTGCCAATACGCCATTATACGGTAGATGTAAGTTAGAAACACGTTCAGTAAGTTCTGTGGTCGTCCGGAAGACGTCAATCAAATTTGTATACATACGACAATGTGCGTTTGAGATACGTTACACATAGGTTCAAAGCACGCTACACATAGGTTCAAAGCACGCTACTAATAGGTTCAAAGCACGTTACTCATAGGTTAAAAATTAAGTTTCGTGTATGCTAAACTTACATCGACGTGTTTCGACTTGAGTAACTTACAAGTAACGTGTGGCCGATGTGTGTAAACGATCGCGGAGCGTGCCGAGAACTTATGCCAGCGTATGCGGAACTTGTGAGCCATACGTCGAGTATGTCGTAAAATTTTCAGCATGCTTGAAATTTCACGACGTACTAGACGTACCACGTAATATGCCAGCGTACTTCATTGTTTTTCAGCGTGCTCTAACGTATACACAACTTACCCATACCGTATTCGACGTGTCCCAGCGTTTTAGACACATTTTCATAGGTCGGCATACGCTGGCTAAATCGTCAAGGTGTGACTGCGATGTTGACACTTCCAATTTTCAGGCGGTTATGATTTAAATCGGCGTACGGCAGGTTTTTAACAGAGAAGGCCACGAGTTCGTCGGCGATACGTGCAGCGCGCTATGACTAAGTTAAACTATCGTTGGGCATAGGTTGTGAACGCCGACAACAGGCTAAGCATTCGTTGGTATAAGTTATCTTTAACACAACGAAACGTTCTGTGCCCGTTACTAATTCGTTATGCATACGACCAACACGTTATGAATACGACCAAAACTTAAAAAAAAAAACCTCAAAACTTCAGCGTACGCCAACGTTTTACGTGCATTTTTTACGTTGCCATTCCTGGCTAAAACGTCAAGGTGTGACAGGGCCTAGGAAATGAAAGCGAGTTTTATTTTCATAATTTATTTTTCCCCAAATGTGGTTTCAAAACGCTTTATTCACTGTCATTTACTCAAATATGGCATCGGATGTAATTAAGACGTTAGAACGATCGGTAAGTTTGACGGGGTCACGTGACTTCTCAAATGTGCGAATCGCTAATTTGAAAAAAAACAAAAAAATTCGAAGCAGTACAAACAACCTGTACATCGATTTAAAGGTAATGTTACTGCTCATCTCACGACATAACTCTTAACAGTGAAAGAAGTTTGTAGAAAAAAGGTTACCACCTTAGCCGACTAACTTACCTGAATTCCTTTTGGTTTGACTGATCTTTTTCTGGGTCTTTACCAATGACCTCTCCACTTCCTTGGATAAGCTTCCATACAATTCTGTGGATGATCCCACCTTGTGCAGAGCAGCACAACACATTTTCTGAGACATGAGCTGTTGTTGCATCCATCTCTGCTGATATGGGGGGGGGGGGGGGGTGATGTTTGTCAGCTCCTTGAACAGGAAAACTCCTTCCCATTGTATTTCCCTGCAGGTGATAAAGTCCCAGAACTGTCTGTTATTAGCATATCTCAAAAGGTAGCTGAGTGCCAAAGTCCTGAAGGCAGGTTGGTGGATTCTGCTTTCTCCCATGCTGGTGTCCTGTCATCCCCATGCCACCTGCCAAGGTCACACTTTGTTCCACAGATGAGAGGATAGGATGGAGGTGAATGTTCAGCTTAATTGGGAAAAGGAACCGACTGCCTTGTCTTTTGTCTTGTGCCTCTCCTTACAGTCTTTCAAGAGTGGTGCCAATCATTTGTGCATGCTTTCACCCCTACCCACCCCTGTTCTCTTCTACTTATTGTGTGAGGGCTGTCTCCCTGGTCTGCTTTCATTGTCGTCGTCTTTCGTATGCCGCACATGGCTTTGGGTAACATCATTGGCTGAGGGTGTGGCTATTGCCACTGATGCAATGCCCTCTAGGTTAGGGCAGGAATTTGTAATTGGATCAGGGTTCCGGCGATAGCTAGACTTCTCTTTGCGAAGGACACCATGGGATGTTTAATGTCCACCAACTCATGCTGGCAGATGGGACGCCCAGTTTAAGGACAGCACACATTGATGAATCACCTTGCCTGCAAGGCCCCACGATGATAGTTTGTAGCTGGGTTGAGATTCAGGCTACACAGCTCAGAGGTGTGTGCATACTTCTTAGCCATACTGCAAGCTCTGTTCTGCTTTGATCCTCTCTGAACCTGTAGCGGTTTGTCATTTAACTCCTCCATGAGCCGAGATTTCTGTAACGGTGTCGCATGTTGATCCAAGTATCCAGACACCACCTGAAGTTAATGGAGTTGTTGGAAAAGGTACATGCTGCAAATTTTATTTTGTTGTGTAGAGGGGCAGCAAGTTCATGTGTATGGTACTATTACCTCCCTTGCTATTTACTCTGGGTTCTATTCCCAACCCAACTATAAACTATTGGACCGGTTCTTCATGCAATGTTGCACCAATTGAATGCACCATCCCTCATGTGGCTGTTAATCTGAGTATCCCTTGTGCTCGTATTATCTCATCTCCATTGTAGATCTAACAGTATCCCATGGCATATTTTGCAAAGCGCTTGTCAATTATCATTTGTACACTGAACAAGTTCCAAATTTCTGCTCATGTGCAGGGCCACCACATCATTGCAGTCTAAGCGTTCCGATAATGATGCAGCCAGTGGATGAAATTCGATCGAATCCCAGTTTAATATCCCGAGCTCTTCCACAAGCCTCGACAATGTGTGTCTGTGTATGTATATAAATATAAATATATACTGTACATACAGTATATATTACACAGTGCCTTCAGAAAGTATTTACACCCCTTCACTTTTTCACATTTTGTTGTGTTACAGGCAGAATTTAAAATGGTAAAGTAGACGGGAGGTTGTACCCCATTGATTGGCTACGCTCGACTTGCCGACGTCCTGCTTACGGTTCCGCTTGGCCGTATGTAATTGATTGACAGATAAAGGTGGTTCGTCAAGAGCATGCTTCCCCATCTGGGATAACTAAATTACCGAGAAGGTAACGTGAGAGTTTGGCGTGGGGAACACTCCCAGATTTAGTCACCTCAGACTGCGTCTGTGGTTGCTTAGCACCCCGTCAAGCTACAAAGTTCTGTGCTTTGCAACCGATCGTGCTGGCCATTTGTGACCCAGATGACATACCCATAAATATATATATACATAATAAAATTACTAATATATATAATATATTTGCATTCGCTAATGTTGATTGTCGGAGTTTGGGGGGGGGGTGGGTGCTGGTCTTCTTGTGTTGGATCTAATGGGTGGGGTAGAGTCATGGATATTCAATACTATGAATGACCAGTCCATGGTACATATGAAATCCTGCTTTACAACTGGAGTTGGGCAATGGATACACTTTTTTTTAACTTTTCTTTTTCTTCATGTAGGGCTTGAAATGTGTTCAAATATTTCCCCCTTTCCCATTTTTGTTTTCCATTTAAAGTTTATGCTGAAATGCTTTGTAATTTTCCATGGCATTAATGGGATGCTTTGATTCAAGAGCTCTTCGATATGCCAACTATAATGGTGTTGAACCATGTGTTGATCGTTTTGATTTCACAGAGTACTTATCAAAAACGTGTTTCCGTAGTTCCATAATGCCAAGCAGCTCTCCGCATGGTGCCTGCATCATCTCTGCACAAACTATAACAGTGTGTGCCGAAAGTTTCCAAAGGAGATGCGTTCTTTGCTTCCGGGTATGTCGTTATGTTGAATGCTTTGTTGTGAATGTATTAACTTGTCGGACTTGATGTCGTAAAGAGGGAAACGCAGAGGCGTGTGTTTTGGCGATTGAAAGTGTGGTAGTTTTGGTAAAGGGTGATATAAAGTTGACTCCACCTTGAGTGGGGTGGTGCTGGTAGTTCAAGGGGTCTTCATCAAAGATGTTCTAATTCGATCTCTGTGAAATGGTGAGTTTTCATGATTTGTCTCCAAATGGTTGATATTGTAATGAATCGTATCTGTCTGACCACTGATTGACTCATTCGTATAATTATTTAGTAGTACTTTCTTGGTGGGCTAGAAAACTGAAATTTTTCACACTGATGTAACTCAGTCGCAGCTACATATTGTATGAAAAATCACAAAGCTACATATTAATGAAAATGGCTGTTAACAGAATTATCTGTCAACGAAAGTTGACTACTCGTGGAGGGTCACATGATCTTGCATTGGCATGATCGCCCCGATTGGGAGCGAATGTCTCCGTGTTTTATGATGGTATGATGAGAGGGAGTGTCTGTGGGTTTATGGTGTGCATTGGTAGGAAGTAGTAAATGTTTACGGTTTATGGCCGGTGTGCAGTGGTGAGTATTACAGAGCATATTTAAAGATCCAGTCAGACCTCTGTAAGGCACCCTGGTTATAACAAACCTGCACTATGGTGGAAAAACATGGAAATACAGATGAGAGTGCCAGGAAAAAAAAAAAGTTATCATAACCTCAAAAGAAACAATCATTTTATTACCTCTGCCATCGAAGGTGGACGGAAGTTATGTTTTCACCACTGTCTGTTTGTTTGTCTGTGAGCCGTATATATCAAAAATTTATGGATGGATTCTGACAATTCGGTGCACAGTTTGGGTGTGTGCCAAGGACAAATTGATTAAATTATGGTGAAGATCTTGGTACTCAATTATTATTATTATTATTATTATTATTATTATTATTATTTTTAAAGCAATCCTTCACCATCGAGAGATTCGGCCAAAAACTATACATAGCATGGTATTTCAAAAAGTTGTGGATGAGTTTGGGAGGTGACAATAACAAGACGATTAGATTTTGATTTTGGTCCGGATACAGATCCGACCTATCAGTGGGATACAAAATGTAAACTATTAACCCTGGTGAAGGGATGTGCTCTACTGAGTTACAATGCATAAAAATCTTTCTTCATTGAATTATTTTTTTTATTTTTTTAATACCTGCTTGCAGTCTGTAATCATGCTCCACAATCTGCATGCAGTCTTCAAGCATGCCCCACAAGTAAATATAAGTAAAACTTGTTATTATTATTCTTTCTGCTGCTGATGTTGTCACTATAACAAGGGTTGTTTGAAGTTAAATTGGAAATCGTTAAATTTTATATGCATGTAGAAAGTTTGTTTACTTCCAACACCCACTAATTACAGTGTCTTGTGTTTGCATAACTAAGAGTTCAGCTATCATTAGGGATTATAAAATAATCTTTTGCAGTACATTAGACATGTCATGGGCTTTCTAGTCTGCTTGTATACTCACATCCTTGTATAGCAATGACCATTTACTTTTCTTTGCCGTTAGAAAACCAAGCACATTTTGAGCGCCATCGCTGGCCGCCAGTGTGGTACTTGAAGGCCGACGACCATTACCAACGTGCTCGTAAAGAGCGTGAGCACGAGGAGAGGATGCTTGCCAAACCACCTGCCCGCCGTCGATGGTGCTTTTGGATGGGCCCCACTCCCTCCTCGTCTAGTTCCACCACAACGGCCTCTTCCCCAACGGTCTCTTGAAGCTCGTAATTGAAAAGCAGAGCGAGGTTAAAAGATCGACCGAGTGGAAAGGAATTTTGGATTGGTTGCTGAAGATGCCTGGCTGTGCATGCTTCATCCATGTCCTGCTGTGAAAGACCATGGTTTGGATCCTAGTAGCTTGCACTGTTGCATTTTCAAGTGCATGGTTGTTAAAGCGCATGTTGGGAATTTACACTAAAAGGAGGAAAGTGTCCGGACGTGTGGACCGTGTGGGTGGCAACATGAATCATGCTTGGGTTTGCAGCCATATTTTGGTAGCTCTTTGCAGGTGCTGTTTTGGATGTTTGTACTGTTGGTAGCATCAATATGTGGAATTTTTAAAATCCACTGAGTGTTTCTGCCTTATAATTTGCTTTTTAAAATGTAGGAGTAAAATTAAGAGGTAAGGGGTGGGTCGTTTGCTTGCCGGGTGAGATATCCTTTTTTTGTGTTGGTATTAAATTACTCATATATTTTAAATGGTGGGTTTGGGTGGGGGGAGGAGGTATATTAAAAAATAATAATAATAAAATAAAAGATATCTTTGAAATCCATATTGTTGGAAAGATTAACGCTGAGCTGCGGTGCTACCCCGAAGAATCTCACTCTTTGTGGCTTGGTTTTCTTCTTGCTGGCCTTTGGTGTTTTGACGAAGAGAAAGCTGAATGTTTTGTGCTTGGTGTTAGATATTTGAAGTTTGCCCACAGTGAAAGGTGTAAACAGCCTTTTATTTTGTTGTTAAATGACAAAGGGCTACAATTTATAGCAAAACAAAAAATAAAACGAGAGATTTATTCGGCAATTGTTACTTGCATGCACTTGAAAGACGTTGTTTGCTCGTGTTGAAGATGAAGTTGATTTGCATAATGGTTTAAGTTTGTCGAGCTTGGATTTGGATGACGCAGGGTGCGAGAGGCTTTGCAGTTTTCCCAGGTGTGCTTCCACATTTATTAATTGGTACGGTGGTAATTCCCAAACAAACTAACAATATTACGATGCTACATTTCACCTGTAACGTTGAATCATGACCCAGTACCCTGCAGAACACATTCAGTCAGAACTATGCTTTCATTTAGCCACAGGTTAATCTCTGATTGGAATACAATAAAAAGTACCGTTTGCTTGTTAAAATGACGTCACAATGTGATGGGATATTCTTGGAGCAGTTTGGGAATAGTTTCTTAGGCATGCTCATGAAATGCTCAATCGGCAATCGCTGAACCATGACTCGTCTTGAAGCCTGTTCAAGGTGCCAGGTTTCTTTTTGTGAGTCATTCAGCTTTCGTGAAGTCCCCAGGCAGTCTTGGTAATGATGTGGGGTTTTTTTGTTTTTTTAAACATGCATTTTGCTTGAACATTGCTGGTATACCATCATTTGGATTCCCTAAGAAACGCATTGATATGACCCTGAGGAACTATATTTTTTAGACTATTGGTGGTTTGCAGCAAAAAAAAAAAAAAAAAAAAAAACTTTCATAATGTCTTTTCGTTTGTTTGTTTGTACACCGCAATTATAACTTTTCAAACCAAGTTTGCAGAACCGGAGTTCTGTCTATTCCCGGTTCACCTCTCCGTGCCCTCACGTTGTTTACCTGCCTCATGGACCTTTGGTAGACCTATCAACCAGAATCTGCACTATTCGTTATGGTAGTAGTGGCGCTCGTCTTCGTCAGAGGAGCTTTCAGTGTGTTGTTGAAGACGTCTTTTTATTCCCCTCCCCCCACCCTTCTTTCTTTTTTTGTCTTAGTCATTTTATTTCTCCAGAAAAATGCAGTATTTTTGCCCTTTTTTATTTTCCGTACTTCAGAAATCAGCAGAATAGATTTTGTTTTTCATCATTTCGTGCACGGCCACTTTTTCTTATTCTTTCTTT
Source organism: Eptatretus atami (assembly GCA_035128595.1). Taxonomy (NCBI): domain Eukaryota; kingdom Metazoa; phylum Chordata; class Myxini; order Myxiniformes; family Myxinidae; genus Eptatretus; species Eptatretus atami. The sequence goes on from CM068963.1 coordinate 99,086,123, forward strand.
TATACCAATTTCTTGCATGCACGGCTTTTTTAACATCGTCAGTTTTACAATCCACAGGTTGCTTTCAACACACACACACACACACACACACACACACACACACACACACACACACACACTTGGAAACAACCATTTTATACATCCATCTACATTTATCTTTGTACATCCACATTTATTTCCTCTTGTAATTGTATTGGACGCTCTAACCATCGTCCTGTGTACAAATAATGTACTTTTGGCAAACGATTTTTGCGTGATTTTGTTTTGGGTTGTTCTTTTTTATTTTTTAGCAGCACCTCAGGGGATTCCATGTTGAAAGAATCGAGGACGATGGGGTTTCGGGATTTTGGACGTGAATTTTTGAAATTAAAATTGTGTGAAAATGGTCGTTTTTTTTTTTTTAGCGCAATTTTATCCCCTCACTTGCTCTTCTTTTCCAGTGCTTGCTGGCTTTTTTTTTTTTTTGTAATACCTTTACCTGTGCAATCTTCCAGTAGTGGTAGTAGTGGTTTGTTTGCTGTATCTTTAACAATAGCAAAAAAAACCTTTTGTACTTGAATGGTTTGAATAATTTTGAAATCATCTGAATTTGTCCAACTTCGTTTACTTTGTCTTTTATCATTTAGTTTGATGTGAGCTTTTAGATATTGTTTATTGTCTCCTGTTGGGTCTGGTTTCAGGTAATTAATAATTTATTTAGGAATCGGAGTAGGGGAGGGGGGTGGCTTGGGAAGGGTTGAATTTATTTCCCCATTACTGGCATTTTTTTTATGAGCGATCAGTGTGATTGTGCACACAAAAGCTTAAGAGTGTTTAAAATAAAATGATTAACTTGCTTTCGGTGTTTTTTTGAAAGTCAAGACTAATACTGTGCACGTTGTCGTGATCGAATGAAATCCCAAAGTTTTACTGCTCTGATTGATATAAAATGCCGCCTTACTCTTGGCCTAGATTTCAGTGATGTTTACAAAATCTTTTGGAGGAATTTGAAATGCCATCTTATCGTGAACTCGTGTTCAGGATGCTCCTGCTGTATCGAGCAGCGACCGGTCGGAGCTCAAAACGTGCTTTGGATTTGATGAGTTTTGCGTCTTGCAGTGCTACTCGTGGTTGGTCCGCTTGCCATACTAGCTGTTTTAAGTGCAGGTGGTGAGTGTGCAACGTCACGTGAGTCGTCGAGGAGAAAGTTGCCTTTGTTACGTAATTGGCATAGCTTTCCTTTTCCCTGTGAAGCTGGCAGACAAAGCAAAGGCAAATTGTGATTTGGAAATGCCTTTCTCAAATGCACAGGAAAAGGGTGTGGGGGGTGGGGGGCATGCATAAACATTAAATTCTTAACAAATATGATGACGGTATTTGAAAATGAATGCCAAAAGTGTTTTATCGCAAGAATTTTCTTTTGCCTTTTAGCTGGTAACTACTGTTTGTATAGGAAACTTTTGGATCACTTTGCTGCTTGTAAATAAACGCTTGTGAACAAACTGTTTGCGGTGTTGGGTCGTGTAAAGTATTTTGCCCCCAACCATCTTGGTCTCCTTCCCCCAGACCCCTCAGTCATGGTTTGACAACATCAATACCACTGGATATGAATAAGCATGCATGAAGATAGAGGTGACCCAGAGGTCTCTTCTAATAAGGCTTTGAGGCATTTTGACGGGATGCGCAAGCAAGTTCGTGTTCTCAGTAATCGCCCCCAAAATAGGAATGTGATCACTTATCCCACCTGTATGTGTGTTAATTTTATCCGTGTTGATGAAGGTTGAGGCCCCAAGGCAATTTCTCCATAGCTTTTGAAATGGTTTCATACCTCGGGGTACGTGTAGAGCACTTCACGAGAATTGGTGCGTTATTTTTTATTTTTTTTGTGGCCACGTAATACATGAAGTCGTGAAATGTTTGCTGTCCATCGTGTTGCATCTCATTGGGTTTACCAAGACCCTCTCTCCATTGTGATCAGTGGGAGATTTGGTCAATACACCATTCAAATGTCTCGAGTTTCATTGCATGGCGTCTTATGAGTGACGTCGTCCAACAGTGATGTGATGTCCAATCGAAGTTGGCATGGAACTAGGAATGACCATCTTTTCATAATGGAATTGTACTTTTTGAGTTGGTCTTCCATTCACGGTCATTTGAGAAACAGGCTGGCAGGATCTTGCTTCAAGGTACACACAGCAGGGTGATTCATCAATGTGTGTGCCATCCCTTGGATGGACGTTAAACTGGGTGTCCAATCTGCCAACATTCTGTGGACGTTAAAGATCCCACTGTCCTTCGAGAAGAGTAGACGAGTTATCGCCGGCACCATGAACAAATTTCAAATTCCTGTCAACCTCTGGAGGGCATCGCATCAGCAGCACAGTCGTGCCTTCAGCGAATGGTACTGCACGAAAAAAGAAGAAAGTTTGAGAAACCCTCCTTCAACATTGATCAAAAAGTCATTCTTGGTGGGAATCTCAGTTTAAAACTAGAAGGGCACGCGGTAGAGCGCATACCTCCACCACGAAATGTCTGATCCACGAGAACATATCTGGCCCAATTCATTTTTGAAATATCATGTTATACAGCACTATATCGTTTTTGGCGCTTTCTCTCAATGGTGAAAAATCACTTTAAACATTAAATAATTCTCGCATCCGGATCCGGATTCGGATCTTCACCAAAATCGAAACAATTTGTCCTTGTCACAGACCCAACATGTCCAAGTTTCATCCGAATTCGTCCACAACTTTTGAGATATCGTGCTATATATTAGTTTCGCCCTGTCTCTCAATGGTGAAGAATCACTTAAAAAATTCTCGTAGTTGGATCCGGATCTTCACCAAAATCTGATCAGTTCGTCCTTGTCACACACCTGATCCGTCCACAACTTTTTGAGATATCCTGCACACAAACAGCCAAAGGGGTGAAAACATAACCACCTTCACCTTTGGTAGAGGTGGTAATGAAACACCTGACTCATTCTTTTTGGGAATGCATTTCTCCATTCAAAGTTTTCTAAAAACAGACATTTCATCTCTCATGGTGATTAAATTTGAGCAAAATTGGCATCATACTTAGCATTTTGTATGATCAGCTCATTTAACATAGATACTGCACTGGACCACCCGGGTGAAATTATTGCATTTATTTCACTTTTGGTTCTTGCAGATTTGAGTCAAAATGTAATTGAGGGATAAATTTCACTTCTGTTTCGGTCATGGTGTGAGGCAGACTACGAACCTGTGATTATAGTATTGTTGCGGACCTGGGGTCCTGGGGGTATCCCAGTTCTCCCCAGAATCACCGGGAATTGAGGCCGTCAAACACGAATAAGTCCGTGTTGCGGTGCGTCGCTAATCAACCACAAATTCCAACAATTTAACCATGTGACCCAGTGTTCTCCATCTGACGACCGTTTAACTGGGAACACGCAGTCTCCTTCTCGGGGAATCGGGCCCGTCGTGGTTGTGCTGCTTTTATCTTTATTGGATCTTGATTATGGTGGCCGAGCTTACCGCCAGCACAATGCTGGACTGATGAGAGACAATCCGTTGGGGAAATATAAGCTCCCGGCTAATCTACTTATGGACATTGCTGGACCAAAAAGGGGAAAGGACAGACACAGGCAGATTGAAAGAAAAATGTGAATGAGCAATTTATCTACAACAAGCAATGTGGGGTATGGGAAAGGAGGGAAGGGAACTTGATGGCTTTAGTGGAGTCAAAGGGCAACTGGGGCAGGAAAAGGGGGAATGCAATTAAAAGCAATCAAGATGTGCATTTACAAAAAGGAAAGAAAATGCACAAGTCACAGACTTCGCTTAACCTATTCCTTACCTACCAGATAACATGACAGGCTACCCATCAGACCACACAGGGGGAGACAATTTGGGAGGAGCAGGGTGGCCTTTAACCTACCATACGTGGAACCGTCACCCTTCCCAGCTTGGTGCTGCTCTCCGGAACGCCCCCGACACTGCAGTCCACGAGCTCCGTCGGGAGCATCAGCCAACAGTCACGCAAGCCGCAGGTCTCCGCCAGTGAACCAAAGCATCTGGGGCCAGGAAAGAAGCAAGAGCGAATGACCAGGGCAGAAAGTCAGTGTGATGCGATACCAGGGCAGAGAGGGGAAAGAACCAGAGCGTCAAGCGCAACTTTATAGCCCCTGGGGCAGGCAGGGCCAAAGAGCCGCACGTCAGATCTTCCGAGGTGGCCTGGGGCCACCGATTGGGCCACTCATGCAAGCACTCCAATTAAATGATTGATAAGGAATGGTTGGCCAGGCTGTCGCTGCACATAAAGGATCCCTTTAGCTTTGAAGCCCATCTGAACTGTCCACGCAGTGGTCAAAGAGATAAAATGAATTCATTCACATAATGACTTTAGCCACAAGAATTGCAGCTTAATGCAGAACAACCCTGGAAACATAGCAAAGTTCAATCGCCCATGAAATAAACATTGCAGAAAATCCGCTATTTTGCCTGCTCGTCTGTGCAAGTGTCACATCGGTTCGGTGTCCACGCAAATGTTAACTTTTTTAACGTCCGTTTTTGTTTTTTCACCAGATTTGCTTTGATTCTTTGTGGAGCACCTTGCCAAACCTCCAAAAATAGACATATCTGGCAGGCGCTTATGGGTGTGAGGTCTTGCAGTGAATGCATTAAATCATATAGCTCGATGAAGCTGGTTAATTCTGTTGCATTCTAAAAAAAAATTCTTCACTCAAGATAATTCTCCAAACAGTTGAAAAAGATAAGTTTTTAATGATTTGGAAATTTCACATTTTCTTGTGTATCGATGGAGGAGGAACTGGAATATCAGGCTGGTGCTCCCGACGAGGCTCCCATACCCCACATTGCTTACATAGCCTTGCTTGCTTAAAGTAAATAGGTATAATCAGCTTAGTTATAAGACTCGTAATTTCTTGAAATCACAACAGATTTCGACACTTACTTAGTCCGGATGATATCCGATCCTAAAAAGCGAAATATTTTGATGATGTACTTTAATTAGTCCGTGAGAGTAGATCCTGGAAAATCATATCATGTCATGCATGACATCTCGCCAAGCTTCTAATTTGAAAACTTATAGTACTTACAAAAGTGATGTACACGATGATTCGTAGCTATGATGAACAGGCATTTGATATGAATGAGGAAAGTGAAAAACAAGACTATCGTTAAGAAATTGTTGCAACTTGTTCCAAGTCAGGGCATGGTTGAGCAGGCCAAAAAACATGGCGGCTTCAGACCACAGCGATGTAATGCAGAGAGCGAGGTGGCCGAGAAGCGCCTGATGAAGGATATAATTAAATAAGGCCGTTAATTATCTTCAAAAGAGGTGTTTTAATTAACCCAAACACCCAATTTTCATTCCTGCACTTCCTTGGAGTTTTCTTTGTATGCATACAAAGTTTCAGGTGGCTGGGTTTTATGTTTTTGGAGTTATGGAGGAGACACACACACACACACACACAAACACGGTCTCTGTTTCGCCTCCTGAAACCCACCCACACGTGGAGATAGCAGACAACACCAACTTGCACGTACACACACATACAGAGGTGGACACTTTGAGACCTGGGAGGGCTCCATTCCACTTTCTGGAACCCCAAAATAGAGATAACAACCAATGACCAATAACCAAGAACACACACACAACAGTGCCAAGTGCCGGTGGAGTGCCAGTTTATGTACATACACACGCGTGCAAATGCACACACGCATAAAGTAAATAAAACAACAAACAAAAAGATTTACCTTGAAACAGCATTCTTTGAGAGACGATTAGATTTAAAGTGGGTAATTAGTGAAATTCAATTCAAAAATGTATCAAGCTACAGAACACAAAATGTCGATGTATACTCGATGCCTTCACACCTAAAACAAACATGGCAAACAACTGGTCGGATGGATGTTATTGTTTTTTTATACGTATCGATGTTGAAGTGAGAGGTGGATGACAATAGATCACACAAAAAGGTTAAACAGTGATGTCCTGTAAAAATAAAATTGGACTTTTTCAGAGGATGACACACGTCCCGAGTCACCCACTGCACGGCACCATGGGACCCAACAAAGGCAGAAACGTACATCTGAGTGATGTGAGATTGAAAGCATGTGCACTTTTTCCTGAAACGACCAACCAAGCAGCTTGGAGAACGCTCGCCAAGTGGCTTAAGCATTCAAGCAAGCACTCCAATGAAACGGCTGAGAAGAAACGGCTCCCTTGGCACACAATTGGCAATGACCAAACCATCATGTTCAACATACACCTCCAGGAGACGCCCGCCATGTCAAATATGTCCGAATTGGATAAATGAACACTTTTCTCATAGTCGTAACTGCTTGTAAGTTCGATTCTGGAGTTTAAATTTTGTAATTCTCCTCAGTTTGAGATACTCGCGGTGATCGCATGTGCGGAGACGAAATAAAGCCACAAACGTTGGTGTCTCCAGGCGTTTATAAGCCTTGCAATGTGCCCAGTGATTTGTAACTATTATGAACAGGCATTCGATAATATGGGTAAGGAGAGTGAAAAAAAACTTTATCGTTAAGAAATCGTTGCGGC
>CM068963.1:99092684-99103705 GCA_035128595.1 Eptatretus atami
TCGAGGCATGGTTGAGCAGGCCAAAAAACATGGCGGCCTCTGACCCCAGCGAGGTTACCCAGGAAACACCTCAAGACCCCAGACAGCGAGGTGGCCGAGGATCACCTGATGAAGGATATTGTTACTGGCCGGGGGTCTCGGCCGCCAACCGACCGCTCTGAACGGAGCCGCAAGTCGAGTCGGCCCGACCGATCGCCCGGAATATAGATCGCCACCCGGATAACTCCGAGCGACGGGTCCTTGTACAAGAACCGAAATACGCCAATCGGCAGATCACGTGGGGTAGGGTCGATTGCCAATCTTCAATGTTCCTAAATACCCACGTGATCCAACTACCGGGGTATTCCACCTGACGGAACTCGTACGGAACAAACCGGCGAGGCGAGCCTGTCGTGCGCGATTCGAGCGGCGTAATCGCCGAGAACCGTCGGTCCAAATGTCCCCTATTACGGCAAACCAACGGCTTTCTAACTCCCAACACACGAAATGTTCAGTCAATGAGGGAATGGACGAAGCGAGCAGGTTTACATTTACACAAGGACATTTATTATAATGAAACACGTATGCAATTAACAAGCAACAAAAGAAACAACCGTCTATAAGCATTATTAATGTACAGTCACTTACACAGTTTTACTTACGGGACTCGGCGCCACAAACATTCATTCGAAAGAAAAGCAGGAAAGACCCCATCAAAGCAATGGGTCAGACTGGACCTCTTGGGTCTTAATGGCGTGAGTAGGGTGGATATACTGATTCTGGCTCACTTTTCCCATGTAATGAATGGGGGATTTCAGCGATTCACATTTTTTCCCCTAAAATTAACACCCCTTTTTATCCCAAGGTAATATTGTTTGTCTCCCTTTTAACTAGGGGCATTCTATCAAATAACCAATGCGACAAGATAAAGATTGGTTCAAGTAGCAACGTAGTAATGTGGTTGGTTCAAGGTGATTCTGAAGAGATATCTGAAACCTGTAAGCTAGGGACACTCTTTTTCAAATAACCAATGTATATTGTTTAGCTCACTCATTGAACCTATAAACATTTGTTCATTCTCATATTCCTTCATAGTTTAATTTTCTTTGCACAATAATCCCATCTAAAATATTTAAAAATAAAACATTTGATTTCTTTATATTTTTTCAAGATACCCCTTTTGTGCCATTACGAAATGATATACTTCTCTTAATGATCTCATCTGACCACTCCTGAGTTGCATATCATTTTGAGATTAATAATTGTTTTTCCATTGTTCAATTGATAACCATCGAAGTTTTCAGTCCATTCAAGGATATTTATTATTTTCTTTACATCCTCCAACTCATTGGTTTTTAAATTGATTCGCTTATTTGTTTTATTTACCTTTGTTTTAGTTATTTTTTCAATAAGACTTATTTGTATTTTTCACATTCATTATGTTTTCCATTTATATACAAGATGAGATTTTCTCCACTCTTTAGTTTGATTAATACTTGGTTAACCATTTATATATTGTGAAAACGTGGCGGTAGCCCTTAAAAAACCCTAACCATCTTCCCATTGTTAAAACTTGTGTCCATATGGAACACAATCTATTCTATACACTCTTTCATACAATATCAGTAGGGTGGATATACTGATTCTGGCTCACTTTTCCCATGTAAATGAATGGGGGATTTTCAGCGATTCACATTTTTTTTCCCCTAAAATTACACCCTTTTTATCCAAGGTATATTTGTTTGTCTCCCCTTTTAACCTAGGGGCATTCTATTCAAATAACCAATGCGACAAGATAAAGATTGGTTCAAGTAGCAACGTAGTAATGTGGTTTGTTCAAGGTGATTCTGAAGAGATATCTGAAACCTGTAAGCCTAGGGACACTCATTTTCAAATAACCAATGTATATTGTTTAGCTCACTCATTGAACCTATAAAGATTTGTTCATTCTCAAATTCCTTCAATAGTTTAATTTTCTTTGCACAATAATCCCCAACTAAATATTTAAACAAAACATTTGAATCTTTATATTTTTTTCAAGATACCCCTTTTGTGCCATTACGAAATGATATTACTTCTCTAATGATCTCATCTGACCACCTCCTGAGCTCAGATTATTTTTTGCATAAGCCCCGCCCACTTTTTCATAAGCCCCGCCACTTTTCCTAAGCCCCGCCACTTTTCATAAGCCCCCCCACTTTTCGTGAGGTGTTTCCATAAGCCACGCCCACTTTTCATAAGCCCGCCCACTTTTCGTGAGGTATTTTCATAAGCCACGCCACTTTCCCTAAGCCCCGCCCATTTTCTTAGCCCGCCTACTCTTACATCATTTCCAGTTCATCTCTGACTCAAAAGAAATCACTAGAAAATTCTACAATGTTATGGTTTTGAAAATTTTCCGAACGAAGGCATGCCTGGGCTTGCCCAGGGAATTTCCACAGGAAACCACGCCCACCAGTCTTTCTCTATAAAAGCCTCAGGCCCAGGCTCCATTTTAAACATATTTTTACTTTTACTGAGAATGGACTACTGTGCTGAGCTTGCCTGGAACTCTATGACTTGTATGGAACTAAACTTACAAGTTGAAGATTGGATTCAAACCTATTATCTGTTGAGGTAAGATCTATTTCCCTATTTTCAGTTCCTTTTAAACATCGACTCATTTAATAATTAAATAACTTAATTAATACATTATTATTTTCTCTCACAGGAAATTGTATCTGAAAATACCGATTTTGCCACAACTTTGGGCGAAATTGATGACTTGGTTGAAGACCTTGTGAGCGACCAGACCCACAGAACGAGCGAGACCTTGAGTGGGATGACTTTGGGGTTCCTTGGAGATTGACTACTTGTATGAACTAAACTACACTTGATCAATTGGATTCAAAACTCCTATCTGTTGAGGTAAGATTTTTATTTCCCTATTTTCAGTTTGATTTAAGCATAGACTCATTTAATAATTAAATCACTTAATTAATACATTATTATTTTCTCTCACAGGAAATTGTATCTGAAATACGAAATGAAAATACTGCTTTTGCCACAACTTGGGGCGAAATTGTTGGCTTGGGTTGAAGACCTCATGAGCGACCAAGACCCACAGAACGACTCGACCTTGATGACCAACCAAAGAGTTATACCTTGGAGACCAGCAAATCCTGAAAAAGAGTTTTACAGCAATAGTACTCATTGCGAGTTATCAAGACAATACCCACTGAACAAGTTATACCTTGATGAGCCAGAATACAAGTTTTACCTTGAGACCGAGCAGCAAAATCCTGAAAAAGAGTTTTACAACAATAGTACTCATTGCGAGTTATCAAGACAATACCCACTGAACAAGTTATACCTTGATGAGCCAGAATACAAGTTTTACCTTGGAGACTCACAAATTCAGACATTTTGAAAAATGGAGTTTTCCTTGATGATCACAGTTATACTATGTGAGATCTATCACTGAAACCCATCAAAATTGGAAAAATGGAGATTTCCTTGATGATCCACAGTTATACTATGTGAGATTATCACTGAAACCCATCAAATTGGAAAAATGGAGATTTCCTTGATGATCCACAGTTATACTATGTGAGATCTATCACTGAAACCCATCAAAATTGGAAAAATGGAGTTTTCCTTGATGATCCACAGTTATACTATTGAGATCTATCATGAAACCATCAAAATTGGAAAAATGGAGATTTCCTTGATGATCCACAGTTATACTATGTGAGATCTATCACTGAAACCCATCAAAATTGGAAAAATGGAGATTTCCTTGATGATCCACAGTTATACTATGTGAGATTATCACTGAAACCCATCAAAATTGGAAAATGGAGATTTCCTTGATGATCCACAGTTATACTATGTGAGATCTATCACTGAAACCCATCAAAATTGGGAAAATGGAGATTTCCCTTGATGATCCACAGTTATACTATGTGAGATCTATCACTGAAACCCACAATATTTCTGGAAATTGTGATTCTACCTTGGAGTCTTGGATAGATGGTTATATTTTGGAGACTTGAAATGTGGGTTCTGGCTTGATAACTCACAATGTGATACGTATCTTGGAACCTCAACAGGAATGTGGTTATACCTTGGAGACTTGAAATGTGGGTTCTGGCTTGATAACTCACAATGTGATACGTATCTTGGAAACTCAACAGGAATGTGGTTATACCTTGGAGACTTGGAAAGTTGGGTTTATTTTGGAGACTTGAAATGCTACACTCTTTGGGATCTAAACTATCAAGAAAGTTCTGACTCCCCCTTTCTACATCATCAAACCTGAAAGCCTGAAAAGACAGAATTGGAAGAAGAGAAAAAACATAAAAATATATATTGTAGTTCTGGAAGAAAGTGCAGACTTACTCCCCCTTTCTACATCATCAAACCTGAAAGCTGAAAAGACAGAATTGGAAGAAGAGAAAAAAAAACGTAAAAAATATATATAGGTGGAAATCTCATTTTTGAAAAAGACATTGTGTTGGGGAGGATTGAGTTGGGGTTGAGATTTTAATGTGAGGGTTGGGACACAACACACGCACACGCACGCACAACACACATACACAAATGCATACAACACACACGCACACACACACGCAACACACACACGCACACACACACACACACACACGCATACACACACACGCACACACGCACGCACACACACAACGCATAACACCACAGCACACACGCACACACACACACACACACACACAACACACACACAATGCATACACACACACGCACACACACACACACGCACAGCACACACGCACACACACGCACACACACGCACACGACACGCACACGCACACACAACACACATCAACAAACAAAGTTAAGCCTTGACTATTCAGTTGAGGATTCTGTGTTTGGGGTTCACAGATCTAAGAACGTCCGCCCTTGACACATTATATTCTGTTATACACCTCGGACTTGCCCGAGTGTCCACAATGGTGTATAGCAGGAGGGAGTGAAGCGCAACCCATTGCTCCTTGCACAACATTATATACTGTTATACATTCTCGGACTTGGCCCTCGAGTGTCACACAATGGTGTATAGCAGGAGGGAGTGAAGCGCCAACCATTGCCCATTGCACACACATTATATACTGTTATACATCTCGGACTTGGCCTCGAGTGTCCACAATGGTGTAAGCAGGAGGAGTGAAGCGCCAACCCATTTGCTCCATTGCACACACATTATATACTGTTATACATCTCGGACTTGGCCCTCGAGTGTCCACAATGGTGTATAGCAGGAGGGAGTGAAGCGCCAACCCATTGCTCCCATTGCACACACACACACACACACAGCACACACCAACCGCACACACACCGCATACACACACACACACACACCACACACGCAACACACGCACACGCACACACGCACACCACACACAGCAATCACGACACAGCACACACACAACGCACACACCCACACACGCACACACACACACCACACGCATACCAACACGCATACACACACACACACGCACACACACACACGCACACCACACACACGCACACACACATACATACATACGCACACACACGCACACACACACACACACACACATCAACAAACAAATGTTAAGCCTTGACGATTCAGTTGAGGATTCTGTGTTTGGGGTTCACGATCTAAGAACGTCCCTTCCTTGACACACATTATATACGGTTATACACCTCGGACTTGGCCCTCTAGTGTCCACAAGGTGTATAGTAGGAGGGAGTGAAGGGGCAACCCATTGCTCCCATGGGTATTATCTGCTTAGTTTTGTCTTTTGTAATTCCTGTGAATAAAATGAACCTAAAATCTCTTCCCCTTCCAAATCATATATCTTATAAGTCCAAGGAACCGTATCTATTACATCAACAATTTAAAAAGTTCGTTAGTCCATCGTTTACGAAACCTTTTTCAAAATGAGATTTCCACCTGTATATTCTTACGATATCACCAACTTTGAACTTAGGTTTTCTGACATTAATCTCTTTTTCATATTTTAATTTTGTAAATGTTCTGATGGTTTCATATTTGTTGACGTATGAATCGTGTTATTATACTTATCCACAATATCCTGATAAAAGATGACCATTGTTGTGAACGAGTTGTGTGAATTTTTTTATATAGTCTCTCTTTTAAGGTACGATTAAATCGTTCAACAACAACCGCTTCCTTCATTAAAGTACTGTAATAATGTATACTGTTATTTTTTAGAAAATTCATAAATGTCTTGTTATAAAACTCTCTACCCTCATCAGTCCAGCAATTTTTTTAGGTTTTCTCTACTTTTATTAATATCTGTTGAAAGGCTAACATAAGAGTATTACCTGTTTTGTTTTTAAGGGGCACCCAGGCGTATCTACTCCTCAATCAATAACGGTTAAAGCATACTTGTACCCTTATCATTATTGAGTTCAATCAAATCAGCAGACCAGATATAATCAACTTCCTTGGAATAAACTTTCCTTCTCTGAAACTTTGTGATAATTGGTTTTATGTAATTCATCACGCTAATTGCTCTTCAGTCTTAATGACATCAATTAGAGCCTATACGTTTTTTTTGAATTTCAAGTCCAACTTTCAATTTAGCACTGATCATCTTCTTCACGATGACCGATCAACTTTTTCTCTCAAGGTTTGGATTTTGTATCAGAGACAAATTATACAACATTTCTCTATCGGCTTCATGCTTTTTCTTCTAAAGTTGTGGTATTCCCATAATCAATATCGTGCCTCATGCACACTTCATCAACCCTATTGATAGGTTTAACTCCATGGTTTAGGATTGTCGCTGCCTATCTATCTTTTATCCAAGTTTGTGCCTGGACCACAGAAAGAATACCCGGTAGATGTAATCCCTCCCCCGGTATTCCAGTCGTTGTAAATTTACTTCCTGATAAAAACTTTTGTATATCTCCTCCGAGTTTGTGTTTGGAGATAATTGATTTTTTTTTAACCACACACACGAACATATACCTTTTTGTATAACCTGTTATTTTTACTTTTAATATATGAAATATTTTTAGTATTAGTTTTCTTTTTACATTTGAGACAATAACTCATTTATTTATGAGAAAAATTCCTACAGAGTGCAAAACCTTTTTAGTTTCCAACATGCACATTTGAATCTTAATTTAAAACATAAAGAAATCTTAGAAATGCCTTCACTCTCTCCTGCATTTATTTAAGAAAAAAAAAAAAATGAAAAACTTGAATTAACATCAATATCCTCTCCTGAAAACGATGTCAATAGTCTTGAAGAAAATATTGGCAAATAGACTTGTCAATTCTTTGTTTTCCTCTCGGTGGGTTGAGTTATTTTCTGTAATACCACCATCTTTTTTGAATCTCACTGGTTTTCCATATTTTGATATTTATTTTGTCCTCGCTCTTTCCTCTCTCATCTCTTTTCTCTTCTTCTCTCTCTTCTCCTCTCCTCTTCTTCTCTCTCTCTCTCTTCTCCCTTCCTCCTTCTCTTTTCTTCTCCTCTCATCCTCTCTTTTTCTCTTCTTTCCTCCCTTTCCTCTTTTCTTTCTTCCTCTCTCCTGCCTCCTTCTTCTCTCTCTTCAACTCCTTCTACGTTCCATTACTAATTTGAATGCTTACACCAGTAGAATATAAACATATATTATCAGATTTCTTGTTATTTCCTGTATCAAATAATTTTTTTACAACAGGAAACCAATAAATTTCTTCTGAATTTCTAAAAGAGCTTTCCCGTTTTCTTAACTTTATAATTTTTCATTATTTAACATTCTAATTAAATCTAAAGTTGTCTGGTTTTATCAACATCAGCATAAGCCAATCTTTTATTGAAATCACATCTTATGTTGTAGAACATATTTTTAAAATACCGAATACCGCTTTTTCTTGAAGGTATGCTTGGACAAGAAATGATATTTCTGAAGCTTCTTGCTGTCATTTATGTATTAAAGAATATTAGTTAGAATATATTATGACACGAAACCAACCTCCCCATCTTCCCATAGTTTAAATCAATTTTGTATTTCCTACTTAATTATATATAATCCTGGTTTTTTCCTGTTCATGATATAAACGAGGGCAAAACCATTATTATATTTTACCTTATTAAATTCTTCTATTTGTTGTTTCTAATCGTGGTCCACAAAACTCATTCATTCTCTATACCAAGTGGCATAATATTCTTCTTACGAGACGGATTTAATTGCTCCAGGTCTTCGAGGTTAAATTTTAAATGAACCAATTTATACCCTAAATCATTACATATCAATACCCCCATTGTTCTATTTCATACAAATCATACGCCCTTCTTATAAAAATTATTTTAATTCGTACTGTGAATTCTGTATGACCTGGAGATAAAAGTCAACACTTCTGTAATTTTGGAATACACAGCCGTTTTATTAAGGATATAATATTGGTGATAAATCGTTAATCTCACCAAGTCATTCGCGTCAGTCGGCGCTTGGATAATTTTTTAATTTATAACGCATTTTTCTATTAATAATTTTTGGTTATATTAATTTTACTTCGTTCGCCTGTGCCTTTGTGTAATAATTTGATAAATAATATCAGTTCTTGGGAAACCAAAAGATAGAACATCCTTCCCAAATATCTATTTATATTAGATTAAAAATACATGTATATAAAATTTATTTTTGTTGAGTTTGAAATAACACATATAAGACATAATTGACCACACACTTGGAATTTATTCTTGGACTTGAAATGGTTTGATAAACCATTCCTTAGAATTTTATGACTTCAACAGGTGGTGGAAGACCAAACTATCAAATAATATTTTGTCTTGATGATTAAAAATACAAAAACCAATGAGAACCGTTCCATTTTATCTTCTAGAGTTCATATAATATTCTTTTGTATGTTTTGGCACGTTTGTTAATCTCATCTCTCATACAAATAAACCACATTCAGAATTTTTAAATTTCTTCAGATATTTGCAAGTGTAAATTTGATGTTGTATTCTTCTTCCAAATTCTTTAAACACTCATTCCAATGCTTCATTTATTTATTAAGAAAGATATAATCCATTACCTCTTTTCGTTAATTTTACAACCTGCTTGTGCAATAGAGAAAGCATCATCTCCAATAATCAATCTCGCTTTATCAGGGCAAACTTCCAAGTTTTTCAGCAAAATTACAATTACACTCCTTCGCACTATTTGTTTCTCCAACTCTTTGTTATGTCTTTTCCAATTCTTTTGAGCTGGGTTGAGCCTTCCTTTTCGTTGGGCAGTTTTCACGCTGTTTGAAATACCACCCGCAATGCTCAACGCACTTAAACCAGCAAATAAGGAAATTAGAAATGGGAGAAACCTCCACTCGTACTCTTTTGAATTTTTTTTCACATTGGTTTGTATTTTATATTTTAAGTGAGCCAGTATCATTCAAGATTTTAACCTGTTTCTTGTGCGCAAAACATTCAAATTCTTTACTGTCCTTTTCTCTGAATTGGTATTAACGTTAATCTGTACAGGCTTTTTGATTTTGAACACACAGATGATAGTTTTATGAAGATTGATTTGACTTAACATATAGCCAGTTGGTACTTTCACTCATTTATTTAACAAAAATTATGTGAGACTAATAATCCACACCATTATCTGTATTAATCTGCAATTCTGTTTCTTTCGCAAAAGCACAAACAATATGTATCCAACTTTCTTTACTCTCTCCTCTTTCAATGTATAGGGAAGTATCCACTCGATTAACTTTATAGTTTCCTTTTGAAGGCGCTCCAGGTCAAACGCATCGTTGTATAAAATTTTAAATGCCTGTCCATATCCAAAATAGGTTTCTTTATTTCCATTTACTTTCACCACCTTTTGGTAGACTTTATTGCTTCAGCAAAATCTTTTTTTCCCAATTAATTTCCATCCTATTCTCGTGGATAAAATGTTCTCTAGAGAAACGCGAAGTTTGTTTCAGCCTCTAGCATTTCACTCATGGCATTATTCTTATCAGTCGCAGTATCACATCTGCTTTTTTAAAAATGATCCACAGATATCGTGGCTTTCTTCCAGAACACCAAAGTTCCACAACGTGTAAGTGGTTTTGGTTTTGAGTTTAAACGTGTTGACATCTTCTTTTGAGGGTATGATACACTTGAGTGGTTTCTTTTGAGTTAAAAGTTTTATTTCAACATCTATTTGTTTACAGATTAGGATATATTCACTGATATACCAACTCTTTCTCAATTACAAATTTATTCTGGGTTCAACCAAAAGCCTAACCAAACCAAAAGTTAATCTATTGTTCATTAATATTCCTTTGTAGTTGAAATTAATTTTAAGACCGATTACAGAACTTTATCATGATCACAAAATCAAATATACCTTTAAGAGGAACTGCACAGTAAAACCTATTACTGCCTTTTGTATCATCATTATACATCCTTTCCTTTGATTTATCCGGGTCTGTGTTTGTTCCCGTTGACATATCAGGAATAAACTTCGACAGCCCCCTTTCCCATTCTATCACGAAATGAATATGTGTAATTCATGCATTTCAGATACAGCAGAGAACATAATCAACCGCTTCAACTTCTGTGTTCCAATGTACAAACGAACACTATCAAACACATTTTCCCAGAAGAAATCATTTACGAGTGTAGCGTTGTGTTTATTCCAGCTTAGTGAATGTAAATTTACAAAAAGAAACTTTCGGATAGATTCAATAGGTTTGTTGATTATTTTATTTCAACTTTTTGTACCATTTTGTATTCCAGTCTTTCCAGTTATTGCATTTACCTTGAAGTAATCTCTTTTTAGTGGAGTTTTGAGATAATAATAGTATCATCCAAATCATAGATACTATCAATTGCTTTCCATACTTGTATTTTTTAGGAAAAAGATGTTAAAAACTTTTGAAACCCTGATCCACAGTATTCGAATTATTTTCTGTCGTTCTTGGGAGACAACTGAGTTTTGCTTTTCTTAATTTCTTTTATTGGCTTGTAATTATGAGATTCCTTTTGGGCATCTTTTATACCTTTATAGCACGCTGCTACATTTCCACA
>CM068963.1:99133090-99146795 GCA_035128595.1 Eptatretus atami
ATCGACTACCCAACATATCGACGGAAATACTGATAATAAGGGTAGATAGATTGACTTCCCAACATATCGACGGAAATACTGATAATAAGGGTAGACTTGATCGACTACCCAACATATCGACGGAAATACTGATAATCGAGGGGTAGACTGATTGATCTACTATACTATCTGACGGGAAATACGCTGATAAATAAGGGAGAGTCTAGATGCGATGGGCTACCTAGCATAATCGAGTGGAAATACTGGATATAAGGGTAGATTCTAGATCGACTCTAACATATCGAGATGGAAATCGGAATAATAAGGGTAGACTTAGATTGAGCTACACATAACATAGGTGTTGTCGATGGGAAATAACTGAAATAAGTGGTAGAAACTAGATGACTAGCTAACATATCGATGGAAAATACTGATAAATCAAGGTCTAGACTAGATTGACTAACAACATATCCGACGGAAATACTGTTAATAAAGGGACTAGACTATATTAGACTACGGCGATAACATATCGCACGAATACTAGATTTATAAGGGTCAGACTAGATCGACTACCGCAAAAGAAAGGGAGTGTAAACTAATTCTTTTTACTTACCTTCGGTGGGGAGGTAATTATTGTTTGAAAGGCCTATAAAAATGTGTAATATCTTTCATCTGCAGTGACAGGGTATGTCAACAGAATTAGGAAACAGTCTGAAGTGAGGCGAAGCCCGAGGGGGGCACAGACGGGTGTATCCCCCTCGTCCCAGAAATTTTCTAATTCTAAGAATAGCTTTTGGATTGATTTGAAGCATCCAAAAATGATTTTTTATTGGTTCCTTATACTCACTCAAATCAAAATAAGAACTTCAACTTAGTCTGTTTTTGTCATGTTGTCAGACAAAATCCAGTCCTGCAATTCAAAGCAGTCAGCAGCATAAACTCCTCCTGAAATTGGTTTCCGATACAATACAATGTTTTAGAGACCAATGTGCTAGATCGATAAACAAGTATTACTAAGTAAGTAGTCAACAGTCAACGATTTAAAAAGGGAACAGCATTTTGTGGACAGAAACAAGAAACACATCTCGAGACAAGAGGGCTCCTTCCTCATCAGATTCTTCTGATGGCAAGTAAAGCGTTAATTGCTGCCAGCAAATACTAAGCAGAATCTTTCGCCTTCCTCTTAGTGCGCACTAGTGGGGTTCTCTGACTCAGACACATAAGCTTCCAGTACTCTTTTTCTCATCCTTGTCTCTTTTCAACTGAGCCTCTTTTTCCACTTGTAGGCTGTCGCATGTTTTTGACGCCGAGTAACATTGAACCCGGATCAAACGCTTTGGGTCATCTTTTAAAGTATCCACTGCTGACTTTCCAGAGCCCATCAGTGATATATTTTAAACAGTCTGAATAGCAGTTATTTTTTTGTTTTTTTTATTTTTTTTGTAGTCTCCGGTGCAATCATTGCTGTTTTGGATGATATAACGTTCCTGACATTGAAGGATCTTCAAATTGGGGTCCATGGAAGCAAGAACAGAAGTGCTTTCACATTACTTAGCGAGGTATACTTGTCTTGTGAAGACCTGGTTTTAGCCACACCACTCTCAATTCGCCATCCATCTTCTGGGCAGCCAAGTTTGCATCTACATGGTACTGATAGCTAACCTCAAGGGTCATAGGCAACTTCTCTCTTTCCCTCATTCAAGAACAATTGGTCAATCAAGTCGAAGCGCACATAAGCTTCACCGTCACATCCATTGGCTCTAACAGGTTGGGGTCAATAGCTGATGCTGCATCGGAGAATGGATTCAGTAATCAGGCATCTTCTTCAAGAGGTAATCCCACATGTGGACTAAAGGGCTTCCTTCAGATTGGTTTTGAAGTCTTGAAGTCCGTGTTGGATGGATGTAGAACAGTTCAGTTGGACATTGCTTTTCAATGAACATATCTTCAACATTCACAAGTATTTGAGGGCATTTCCCTGGGCCAACTTGCAGTGATTGGTAGCCTTGCTGTAGGCAGATCATTAAATCAAACTGGGGCTTCACATAGGCAGGCTAGGAACTTCCTTCAGAAGACTACAGATCTCAGTCATGGATTTTGTAAGGGAAATTCCATGAGACCTTGTTTGGAACAGCACTACCTACTTCTTGAGGAGAGGTAACACTGCCAACAAAACTCCAAGATGAGGCGCATCTTTTTTCTCACATAGAACAAACGATGGACAAGATGTTCTGTTGCGTTTTTCTTTCATCTTCGGTCATAATTCTTCTTCTCAAGAGTGGAATGTATTTCTCAGCATTCTGCTGTGCAGTATCTCAGATCACCATTTCCTGTGATAGAATTTCAGCCAACAGTGCTTTGATATATCGGAAAGGCGATGTGCCTTGGGTAAGAAGCATAGTAAAAAACTGTGAAGGGCAATCAGCTGACGCACAGTATCCACAGCTACAAGTCGTAGGCCGATAGCACAGCGATGGCTGATGAGAGGTTCGTTCAGGCATGTGAATTGGACATCAACGAGAGTACACACCTCTGATACAGTTCTCTCAGATCAACAAGACATTTCATATCATTGTGGAGGTAATGTGAATAATGACTCACACCAAACCCAATGGTTTGCAGATACTTTGCAGCATTATGTGCATGTGGCAAGGTGTCACATCAAAGTCTAACAGTGTGGGGGCATTCTCTCCACCGGATGCGAGTTTCAAAGCCAGTCTAGGAGCCTACCGACACGCATTGACGTTGCATGAATCAAGAAGCAATAAGACATCAAAGTTTGGTAGTATTATCTGAATGTCCTTTGTCCTAAACAAGACACACAGCAGAGCTCTGCTACAATGAGCTCTAATCTACAGCTCAGAGAATATTATTAATCTATGAAGTCCAGTGTGGTATCTACAAAGTACTATCAGATTGAGCCCAAGGATTAGCACTGTTATTTCAACCATGCGAACTATATCCTCGTCGAAGTGTATATTCGTCTTAGTGTCGTTCAGACAGAACGTTAAACATCACGAGAAGTATTGTAGGGATAAAAACATCTGGTCACCTTTTTGAGATCTGCATGCAGAGTGTGTAAGAGCTTATCCCACCATGTTTCAGGCGGAGATAAAAAGCATAGTTCTCACAACTGCTGTCAGAGTCTCCTTTCAACCTGACAGTGTCGTTTGCACAGAATTTTCCACGTTTGGCCGCTGAGTCTTGTATTGGAGTACTCCACGATTCATTGAGAGGCAAAAAGAGTCAAGGAGCCTTATCTGTGTGCTCACAGCTTTACCATCTTGTAGAGTCTTAAGACAATGATGTTTCTGGATTTGATATCATCCTGGACTACACGGATACTGGCTGTGTATGGGCACACGAGTAAATGGAAATAAGAAAGTTTGGGTGTCACTAGATAGAAAAAAGCCTGGGGAGAGAATCCACACTTGGTGGACATTAGGTGAACTGCCCAATGCAATAAGCGCAAGGATTAGCAAAACATTTTGTGGTTTTGTGCTCGCAGTCATAATCAAATGCCTTACATAGCTTGTCTGTTACAACGATATGATCAGAATGGGTCTTGTCTGATTCGGAGCTGGTGCAAAACCTGCAGTATGTAGTGATTGGGTCTCTGTCAGCTGATAGACGCGGCTTTGTGACGTGAATAGAGAGTACAATAATGTATAGTCACTAATTAAGCATGCCTGAGAAGAATTTCAGCATCTCATACTGGTGTCATAGGCGACAATCGAGCTGCTCGTATAACGTGTCCTACAACGACATCTCGGGTTGATGATACTTGTGCGTCTAGCTTGACTGCTCACAAGAGTTTTCTGATCTATTGAGGCTTATTACTGACAATAGTTGGCTATCTAGTGAGACGCGTCAATCGCGAATATTAGGAAGATATAATTGACAATTCTCAGTGCTAGGTCGGACATTTGCATAACAGTCATATTTCCCTCTCATCTCACAAATCGAGAGCATACAAAATGGAAATGAATCTTGATATATTTGTTGAAGGTAATATGAGCGCACAGGCCAAGAACACTTCACTTTGAGAATAGCCATATCATATTAACAATCTGCATTGATGATAGAATAGAAAATGAGCCGTATAGTAAAGGACGTTCTCCCAATGTGTGAACACGAAACGTTTACCACACTAGGACCTTCTGTAGCAGGACACCTCAGTCAATAAGGGTGGTCCTAGTGCATAGTGGCGATAAGGATAGCCGACGACCTCAAAACTCACAGTATTGGTGCAACTTTCAATGTGTCCGGCACACGTGGTTACCGACGGTCCGTTGCAAGACGTACGCCGAAAAGATTGATTTGGTGTTAGACTTGTTAGGTTTCCTATAAAACTAGATGGTGCCTGTACGTACATTGATTGTCCGACTCAAAAGCACACTGATCCGAATAGAGCCATGTCAGGTCGTCGTTTCTTGCATATGGAGTATCGCGCGTCCAGAGCGTGCCGTGCGCGCTGGTTAGTGAGTTGATATCAGCGGGGTTATGAGTACCAGGTGTTAACTTTGATGCTGGGTACCGGGGTAGGGGGCTTACCCTGACGAAGAGTACGAGCTAAACTAATCCTTACTGACAGATTTGGCACTGTGTGGGAACGCCACAACATATCACATGCTTATGAATGTTTGATAGGACCTAGGTGGGTTGCTTATCAGCTATGTTGAAGAAAAGCGCACAGTACTCTTGAACTCTGGGCCTGTCTAAGACCACTCGGATCGTATAGCAGCAATAAATCACAAAACAGACTTGTGCAAAAGAGCGAGCTCCTCAGACAAAACGCTATATGTCAGTTTGATCACGTCGCAGAGACTGTGAGCCCACCTGTCGGGACATGAGTCTCCGCTCTGGGCAGAAGTATGCGGCTCATTTTCCCTCAGCCAGGCCAAACGCTCACCAGTGACTTATTTCCGTAAAAGTACCAGCAGTCAAGCTATCTTGCACCGTCATATCAAAACCTGTATGAGGACTTGAATGCGTTATTCGCTCGATACTTAGTGAAATGCTTATGTTCGCGACTCTGCCCAGATTGGGATTTGCACGCTATGTGTTTGAATGCACGGAAAGTAGAATCAGAAGGTTGATCTATGACGTCTTGTTGGAGTTACAGACAGATACGCCAAATGTAGCTAATTGACAAGACTTGGCTTAGACCAACAGAATGATGGATGGCGGACATTAGATGATGGTGGTGCACTGCAAACAAGGTATTTTCGAACATAAGTACAAAGACAAACGAATAACTCATACGGCGCTTACTAATGTAAACTTGTGATGGGGATGCCAAGCATCTCTGCTAAACCCAAGTCATCGGATGGACCTCCCACAAGTTGAAGGCACTCACTGTCACAGTGTCAAGCGGCAAGACGATGATGTATATCGATATGATGCAGCCAAGTAGGCAAGACGTAATTGCTCACTAACTCCAGGTGAGATACTAAGCGTAGTGCTTGCAGGCTGCATGTAAGATGAAGTTACATCGAGTTGAGGGTCAATTAAATGGAAAGAGAGTAGTATCGCGCAGGCGGAATGGTTCTGGGTAAATACATATTCCTATCGAGATGGAACTCGTAGGCATTAAGTTTATTTCGATCCGGTGATAATTGAGAGCTCGGTACTGAATCAGTAACGACGCGGGGTAAGTTAAAAGCATGGCGTTGAGATGTGAACACGGACTTCTTAGACACAGGCTGGAATGCAATCGTATCGATACGGGGAGCAGGTTGAAAGAGGAACAGGAGGTGTTAGTGCAGACGTGCAACACGCCCCTCTGGCTCTGAGTCAGAGCACAACCACAACCACCTTAGATGTACACAGAGGTAAGAGGCGCACAAGAAATTAGGTAGTGCTTGGCCATGGCAAAGACTGCTCAGGAGACATGTTCGCCATGCCGGTTATAGCACGATCTGCTGAAGAGAAGTCAGCTGTGCTGTCTCGGAGTGATCGGTATTCACTGTTTCTGTAGATTATAATTGTGACGTGATGTCTCGTCTCTGATGGTAGGAAATTTAGGGTCTTGCCACTTCTCTCTTTGTTCTACATCAGCTGGATCTAGAGACGACCCCTACCCCCCCAGTGATTTTTATTGCAAATTCTGAACGAAGTACAGGTACCTACTTTCGCAATGAAAATAAGTCGATTTCCTGCGCTTTCGGCGGAAATTTGACATCCCGTATTTTATTGTGACAGTGGGTTTAGTTAAAATATTAAGCTCCGCCCACTATATCCAGGTAATTTTAAGGTGTAAATCAACTTGTCAACTCAACAAGGCAAACATGAAGACCAAGGGAGGCTTTCCAGAAGTCAAACATCGAAGTGGTGGAGAAGCACCATGTCAGGAGAGGGTTATAAGAAGAGGTTCAGTCATTCATTAGTCCCTTCCAGTCCAGTGGAATCTCATCAATTAAGTAAGTGGAAACCATGTACTCATAATATGCTATCCGATCGACACAGATTCAGTGTCGGCTCCATGTGTTGCCCCACATAAAAACTTAGTAAGTCGCGAGCAATTGCTGAGGTGAATTACTTGCAAGTAGACGGGTGGTCTGATGTGGTAACTGGTGGAATTAGCAAGATATGCTGGTGTATTTGTGGTGGTGTAATTATGTTTGTCTGTGGAAGGGGATGAAGTTGAGTGGGGTACTTCGACTCGGATAGTCATGTACTTGGGTTACTATATTCTACTATTCAATTTATTACATCAATTGTCTATTTGTTCATTCTATGTTTGATGTGTGTGGTGAAGAGGGTAAGCTTTTCCTGCGAAATTTGTTAGCAGATTTAGACAAGTTTGGAGTGTAAGGTGGATATGCAGCTTTGATTGGTCAGTGGTAATGAATTAGTACATTTCTGGAAAGTTTGATATCTTCGCTATAGATTTGGGCAAGATCTTGCCGCGATGATGCACTGTTTTAAGCCTTGAGCATATGTGCTTAAGGTGTTGTGTTCCGTTATTTTGGGAAATTGTCGTTATTGATACTGTTTCGAATATGCAGTATTTCTACTCTACTTGGCTATTTTCGAAAGGGTGTAAATTTCTTGCAGCGTGTGTTTCCTTTTTCATGTCTAGTGTATGTGTATGTAGATTTCTTTGGGGTGTTGTGGTTAATAGTTACATTATTTATGGGGAGGCTGTATCAGTCTTGCATGTTTTTCCAATTGCGCAGGTAGCTATGGGTAGAGTGCAAATCGGAGTTTGGTTAGGGTTGTGCGGTTTTAGTGCTCAGATGACTTCATCATTTATTCGGTTATCGTCTTGTCTCTTTTCTTGTTGTTTTTGTTTTGATTTCTTTGTCTTTTTTTAGGGGTGATGTCAAGTGGTTAGAGTAGTACTTATTAGTTGAATCTGGTTTAGGGGGGTGGCGTACAGGCGGCACAGGTAATTTGATGTGTGGTGCTGTACATGCGTGTGATGTAGAGGAGGGGCAGGTGTGGGTGGGTCACTGTTTGTCTATTATACTAGCAGGTAAGGTAGTTGTGATGCCACATATTGAGAGAGGTAGCAGCACAGTGGTGTCTACTAGATGGTTTCTCTTTGGCCTCGCTTGTAGGTATCTGCAGCTAGCGAGTGTAGCGGTTCTGATGAGGTATGACAGTTTGTTGTGTTGTATGTATTTTGGTTTTCATTGTCTAAGAAAGGAGGCGTGATTACGTAGGAAATGCTGCATTTGAGAGGTTTTAAGATCGAGAAAGGTAATTCGATAAAATAAGTGCAGGATTGATTTTATTCAACAGAGTAGAGACAGTGAATAGGACCAGGGTCCGTACCCAGCTGAGAGAGTGTGATTAGTATGTTAAGTTAGGTGGTAGTTGGTCAGAGGATTTCACTCAGACGTAATTTAATGCACGGTTAGTGGTCATCCTGGAAAGGTAGATTGCAGGCACGAAATTCAGTATACCGAGTGCTGAATTATTGCAGATCTAAGATAGGTAACTGGAGGAGTTAAGGAGATATGAGGAGTATCGGAGTTTATTGGGACTTTACGGGGTAGTCTTGAGCCATTTTATGGGATCCTCGTGTGTGCATGTGTACGTGAGTGCCTGTTTTGGTGGGGTGTTTCTCCTGGAAGGGGTGCTTGTTGGTGTGGTCGTCATTCTGGGTTGATGATTTCTACCCAGCCTTAAATGTCCGTTGTATACTTACTGGGAGGGGATAAGTTAGTGCAATAAACCTTATATTCAGGACGTAGATCTACCACCATTAAAGGACACTGTCATAAAATCACTTTATTTTATAAATGATCAAAACATTTTTTGCCCTTCTCTTACTACTATGGTATCCTTATTGCCTGGGTGTCGGTGTTCGATGTGGCTGCCTCCACCTGAGTGTCTAACTTTCCCTTGCAACTTACATTTGTGTGTTCTTTGGGTTGGCGAGGGTTATTGAATTTCACGTGTGCTCATGATCCCCAACCAATGATTTTGTTCGAGCCAGATCCTGCAAGCTCTATGTCCAATAGAATCGGAGGTCAGGTGCTTGTCATAGTCAATGGCAACTAATAGTCTCTGTTAAACTAGTTGGTTCTGCCCGTTCTAACAAAGCTGGACTTATGGACAACCTAGGTGGCAGAAGTAGACCTTACTTTTTGGAACCGGAAAAGGGACAGGAAAAGCTCGTATGGAAAATTCTTGCGCAAATATACACACCACATGTGCAAATGATGACACTTTTGACTACGGCGATATGTGATAGAACATTTTTATGGCCAGCACCGAAGACAAAGTTGAAAACTTTGATAGTGTCTAGATAGGTTTGTCGAGCAGAGAAGGATTGCATGAGCTCGACAGCATAATGATTTCAGCTTGGCAAACATCCACCACTAGCCCTAGCGAAACACCAGGCATGCTTATTGAGTACAAGCATTATTGGTGGTCGTGCAATCAAATAAGGTTGATTTGTAGGTTCTCGCCATTGCGTGATTTATCAGCAGGAATGGGTGAGCTTGTCAGGATAGAAGTGACAATCGTTGGGA
This sequence comes from Eptatretus atami, assembly GCA_035128595.1. Taxonomy (NCBI): domain Eukaryota; kingdom Metazoa; phylum Chordata; class Myxini; order Myxiniformes; family Myxinidae; genus Eptatretus; species Eptatretus atami. The sequence continues at coordinate 99,142,057 of CM068963.1, forward strand.
AAAGTAAGTGAGATCCCTTATGAAACTCAGCTGGAAACGGTAATAATCACGCTCATCGCCACTAATTCTTGAAACTGGGCAGTGAGATTTCTCCACATATATACGTTAGGTCGGCCTTTGAACATAATGATGGCATCAGAATTGTGAGCACAATAGCGAAAGCCCACATTGGGTGTGGGGTCGTGATATGAAGAAGATATTTAATCGCTTATCTATGAGTGGGCCCAAAAAACGTTGGGGTCAATCTCTCGGTGTAGCACGATATGGCGAGAGCTGAAGATGAAGTCCTTCCTTCCACTGGAACTTACAGGTACCGAGTCATAATTCTTTTATATGATTCTTTATCTCCTGTTTTTTCTTGCTAGCCAATATCGCATTTCTTCAAGGTCGAGAAGTCAGATCTCTAATGATTAGATGCTGATGAAGTAAGAGAACCTGGGTAGAACTACCGTCTTACCTCATACCTCTTGAATACTCTCAAGAGCTATGGATCGCTGGTATACCTATCTACTGTCTGATCACTCATGTAATGAATCCATTCATCGTCCCTAATATTTGATTTATATTTCTATCAACAATGTTTCATTTGAGGCTTAAGGCTCATAGTTCTCCTCATTCACATCTGCTGCTCATAGGATCATGCCATATACTGTCGGGTCGGAAGTGATAAAATGCCACAGTCTGCCGTGTGCCTCCAGTTAACCGCTACCTCTAGTCTAGCTTCTGAGTCGGATGATGTGTTGGCGGAGTAATTAGTGCAAATCGGTGTTGTGGCATAGGACCGTCGTGTCCGAACCGCACATCCAATCTGCTATTGTTTGCTTCACTGTTATTACACGTGTTTTTTCGCTGGATAGACAACTTAAAACTTTGTCATCACTAGAATTATCTGTTGAGGTGTAGAACTTATTTGCTTGTAAGGGGACAGGAAAGAAGGACCAAGGAATCAATACCGGTCTTTTGATTATTATTGATCCCTCGCAATCTTCAGTTACATTAGCGATTTTTGTTCTTCTCCCCATACGCTACTGGCAGTGAATGCTGGCCTGTTGCTTCGCTCCCGTTTATCTATTACCTTACCGCTCAGATCCTTACTCGCTGTGAGACACGCTGGCCAAGAGTTGAACTGAGTTGGCGATCTGTCGTTGTGAGATTTGCGGTATCTCGATTCTTCGCATTTGTTCTTTCCCATCCGGCCAATGCACCTTTACATGCTTGTAGTGTGTGGGGTATTTTGCATTCGTGTTCTCTGATTTGATCTGTTTGCTTTGTGGGCCTCAATTGCTATATCTTTCGTAGTGATTCAATTTAGGTGTTGCCTGATATCTGATTCATCCATACCGGTGCTTGTGTCTGGCGGTAGTGCGTCGGATATTGTGAGCTTTCTCCGAGCTGTTGTGTCATCTGGCTATATTTGGAGGTAAGTGGTCTGTTTTTACTTGCTTTGCTACGGTCCGCTATGCTCATCGTGCAAATTTCTGGAGTGTTGTATAATTGATTGAATAGTTGTGAATGTGTCGCTATGTTAGATGATTACTGGAAGTAAGGTGTCCGTGCTGAGCTTAGGCTTAATTCCTCCGCACAAAGACAGTTCTTCACCGGACGGAGGACGTTTCGCTGATTCCTATTACTAGAGGCCAGTTTTTGCAATTCCAAAATCTTAGTCGTTGTGCGTTGGTGGTCATGATGGTTATAACGGTGAGGAAAGAAGATAGATCAAGATGATTAGGCTCGCTGTGTTTAATTGGTAAGTAGTTTGAGTTAACTTGTGTTTATAGCCTACATTTGAGGTTGGTGGTGAAACATGTGTTGAGAGAAAGATGGCTATCGGTGGCTGTATGTAGGTGTTAGATGGTGTTTGTCAGGTTACCTGGGCGTAGTTGTTGTTTATGGAACCGATAACAACAACAGTATAATCAGGAAATGAGCTATGATTATTTCGGCAAGGAATATTCGATAGTGTGAGATAAGGAATCATGGATCTGGTTGATTAATATGCACCAAATTGTTCTATTGATAAGTGTGTTTGTGGGTTTTGATGTGGTTGGGTGTGGGGTAGATGGTTGTTGTTGGGGAGGATTTAGATTTGATGCGAGAACCGTGTGGTCTAGAAGTGTATGTGATGAGTATGATGGTGGTTCGGGGAGTGGGGGTTAGTGTGCTCGGGTTGGTATGGTGGAAGGTTGTTAGTGTGTTGATGTCGGTTTATGAGGTTAAATCGTTGATATGGGGTCTGGTGTATATTGGTGTGGAATGAGGGTGGTTGGTGTAGATTGGGTGGCGGGTGGTGGATACGGAGATGTTTGTGGATGCTCAGATTAGGTAGAAGAGTGTGGGTGGGTGGGGTATTGTTTTTAGGTGTGTGTGTGTTTCTGCGTGGTTGGTTGGGGTTGTTTGTTGCGGTGTTGGTGTGGATGTGTGGGTGGGAAGTGCTAAGCTGTTAGGCCGTTTGTAGGTGATATGTGGGATACTTTCTCTAGGTATGGCTTGTGTGATGAGGGTGTGTGTGCTGTGGTTGTGTGTATGGTGGGTGTGATTTATGTGTTTGGTGAGCTTGTTGTGGGTGGTGTGTGGTGGTTGTTTGTCTTCTGCGGTAGTGGAGAACGCTGGTTGGGTGGGGGAGGGTGGGTTGAGCTTGTTCGCGCTGATGCTGGTGTGCGTGTTGTGCTGGGGGGGTGAGGGTGTTGCTGTGGTGGTGGGTCTGTGGGGGCGTTTGGTGTTTGTGTATCGCTTAGTGTTGGTGAGGAGAGCTGGGGTTTTTCGGTGCTGGGTTATGCGATATAGGGTGGGGGGGGAGTTGACTGTTGTTATGAAGGAGGTTTTCGTAGTAGCGGTATTGTCGTGGTGGGCGATCATCTGCGTTAGTCGGGAGGGCACACGCACAGCAGGGCAGCACATTGCTTACATGGGAAGCTGAGCACGGGGTGGGTAAGTTTTGCCGAAACCCAGGCGTGCTAATTGGTGGGCGTTGAGGACTTAAGTATAGAGAGTGATTACTTGGTAATCATTATTGAGAGAGTTGAATAAAGAGTGTTCGAGTAGCTCCATCATCTTTCTATCCCTTCATCCTCTTTCAGTATATTCACCCATGATGCACGCCAGTGTGAGGACGCCTTGCTCCATACTTGTGGTTGAAGAAAGTGCGTTTTGCGTTACCAGCGTAGACATGTGGGTGTCTTTTTTTTGGGTGAGAATGTCAGTGAATTCATAAGATAACTAATATCTTATCAGAAGTACCAGTAAGGAGCTCGTCGTTAGTTGCGACTACGTCCACCACATAATGCCTGATACCACTGATGAACAGTGTGGGCCATGAGTGGTAGTTGTTTGGTTGATTAACTTCAGAGCCTTATATACAGGATGTAGTCGGTTTTGTAGGGCCGTTGTCTAGTGTCCGTATAAGCGTGAATAGAAGCAACTGTGTAGTTAATTAAATGTTTATGTACTTCTGTGTGATTCCTGGAGTCATTCGGTAGTCTTGAGCGGGAATATTGCGAGCGTCTTATGATGTTCTGTGCTATGATGACGATCAGGTTGCAAGCTGAGCTCTACATTTGGTAAGTTGTAATTCGTCCGGATAGGTAGGCGACCGTCTCGAAGAATTCTTGTTTGAGATAATTTCGTTGCATTAGTACGTATCGGTATTTAGGCCCCATTGCGTCTGATGGTGAAGAATCACTTTATTAGAAATGTCTCGGAGATCCGCGAGTTCCTGGATCTGTCGACCAGATTGGAAACCGAATGTCTCCTGCGTCACATCCTCAATTAGGGTGTCGGCACCAAGCTTTCTGTCTGAATCGTGTCAATACTTTGAGTATCGTGTATTGTTCTCATTTTGGGTCGCGCAATCTAATCTATCTGGTAGAGAGGCTAATTCTTTAGATTGACTAGTAGTTGAGGTGACGGTGGATTCCGTCTATCTTCTGATGTCGTACGATGTGAAAATGTCGAGAAGAGCTTTCATTGCCTTTGGGAACGCACTGACCGTGTGCGGACCATCCAGAATTTGTCTTATCGAATTCTGTTTCCTAGCTGTTTGAGATATCGCTGTCATACGAAGGCTAGAATGACTCGGAGTGCGGATACCGGTGTTGAATTATAAGCATAACCTTCCGTCTTCGTTTCGTGTCATTGGTGGAAGGTTATTTTAGAAAGGCACTCCTGTGTGTGTGTGTGTATATGTGTAGTGTCGTTTGTGTGATCGAGTTGATTGATTGTTGTCTGCGAATTCGCGCCGTCGGCGTGTCTGATATTCCAGGCTTGGCGATATGAGGTGTGGCACGTGGCGGTCTCGGTGGGTACAATTTTAAGCTCGTGGAGCACGGCTAAGCCCGTTAACCGGGTTAGGGACTTTCCGACTCAGGCCGAGCAATCGTGCCAATCTGGCCCGGGGTGTTGTCCTCCGTTAAGGTATAGGTTGTTCGCCATAGCTCGAGCACGCCTAAGTGACCCACGCGGATGGAAGCCGGGTGCGGGCCGACTCGACGCAGATGTCGTGGTGGGGCGTGATGTCCGTACTATGGGATTAATCGAGCCGTTGTTTGTTATCGTGCGACCTCGTAGCGGGTTCAGGGATTATGGTGTGATCTGGACTGGCGCGGTGTTGCGACACAGTCGTGACGAAAGTCTGTTGCGTGTAAAGCAGTTGATCGGAGGATCAAGGTAAAGAAAGAACGGCGAGAAGGAAAACATGTGTGCCACACAATTTGCACATTAGTATTCACGCGGACGCGAGCAAC
>CM068963.1:99160631-99177607 GCA_035128595.1 Eptatretus atami
ATGAGCACCAGTGTACTGGTAAGGGGGACACTGCATCAGCGACACAGCCGTGTCCCAACCAATGATGCAACCAGCAGCCACAGGCTGCACTCGACAAGGAGAGAGAGAGAACACACCGGAAAAAAAACCCAGAGTACGGAGAAGTGAGGCCTAAGAGCAGCCATTTTGAAGTCCTACAGGTGGTGTGGCGGCTCTCACACTGATGTTTTCTCGGTGAAAGTGGCCCCCTTCTAAAAAATAGTGAAGATCACTGCTCTAGACTCTGAAGACCCCTTTTACCTTTAAGTCCTTTTCAACACAACACCTTTCGACCCCTTCACCCTTTGGACCCCTAAAACCTTTACACCCCTTAAGTCCCTTCAGACCCCCTTAGACCTTAACACCATTTAAACCCCTTGCACCCTTCAGTCATGCCTCTTAATTACGTCCTGTTATCATGTCAACTAACCGAGTTAAAATGTAAAACGATAAGATTCAAGAACAGCCTCATGGCATTTCTGAAGCATACAAAGAATAAATTGCAGCGATTGTGAAAATTTGAACTTTGATGTTATGTTAATTGCTAAATTATTGCAAAATTGTTTTTTCTTGATGTGATTTATTGCATCATTATATTTTAATTGTTAAAATTATCGATTGTAAAACTTACCTCAATTTGGCCTTTAGTCACGATGGAAGTTGAATAGAAATAAACCTTTATTATTTTTATTATATTTTAAAAAGTTGTAGATGAGTTTGGTAGTTCACAAGAACAAGCCAATTTGATTTTGTTTAAGTCCAGATGCATATCTGGCCTATCAGTGGGATACAAAATGTAAACTGTTTAACCTGGTGGAGGTATGCGCTCTTCCGAGTTCCGTTCTAGTTCTTAATGTAGTAAGAAGCATCCATATACAAAGAACAAGGACAAATGTGTCCAAGAGCAGCGTCCTAAAGGTTTTGTCGGCTAAAAAAAAACAAATAAAAAAAAACAACAACTTCCGATATTTTGTCACGTGCCTTGATTAAGCCAATAGCGAGACCCGTCATAGTTGTATTTAAATATTTACGAATTTACAATACATTAAATGGAATAATCTTTAAATAGTAACGTGAACTTTTCGAAACTTTAAAGCAAATTCCGAAATAATTAAAAGTTCATGATAGACGCTCTCAAAAGGCACCCACAATGCGAGGATGTGTGCAGGTGTTTAGTATTTAAGGAGATCCGGATCGTGTATGTAAAAGAGCCGAGTCCGAATATAAAGGTTTTGTCTTCACAAGAAGAAGAAGAACAACGCCGAGCATTCTTAGAGCAGCGTCTCGCGTAAACCAAACACGATGCTTTTTACCCCTCAGCCTGAATTGGCTAAGGGGTATTGTTATAATTAAATTAAGCTCTGCACTGAACCAAGTCATGGTGGTGCGATATTTATCAACCGCAGTATTGCAAAGATGAACATTGTGAATTCCTTCCACCAAATTGGTCTTCATGGGGCCTTCTGCCCTGATATATGGTCAGTAATGAAGATGAGCCCAAAGGTGCTTTATGGCAAGCAAACAGTTCGATACGAGCATCAAAGTCCAATTTCCTTGCTGGAGGTGCTTCCACTGCTAGTATTCCCCAAGTATTCAATTGATCTTGACACATGGTTGATCTCAGCAGTATATGTAGTGTCTCATGTAGTGATGAGGCAGTAAGGATGAGGGTTTTCGCTTTACTGTTAAAAATAGGATGAAGTGGGATTTGAAAAACGATGAGCTAGGCCCCTAAGCGGACACTCGCCTCTGAGCTGTCTCGCCTGGGTTCGAATCTCGGCCCAGCTATAAACTGCCCTGCTGTTTCACAGGCGGGATGATTCATCAATGTGTGTGCCGTCCCTCAGATGGATGTTAAACCGGGAATCCCACCTGCCAGCATGAGCTAGTGGACGTTAAAGAGCCCACAGTGTCCATCGCAAAGAGTATACAAGCTATCGCCGGCACCACAAACAAATTACAAATTCATAAACATTACTACCCTGACCTATAGAGTGCATTGCATCAGCAGCACACCCATGCCCTCAATCGTGATGCACACGAAAGAGTGAGACCCAAGACTGAGGAGACATGTATTTACATTAAATTCAGGAAAAAAATAAAAAAGACCTCATTCAAAACTTTTATTAACATGTCTGAAGTATGCTGACAATGTTTTACTTGTCACTTTTCATAGCTAACTAGCGGGTACTTCCACCCTCCGGTAGGAGTACCCTTCTCGGCCCACTCTCGGAGGGCAATGTGCTGCAGCACAAATAATCCAAATAAGAAATATGAGAAATCTGAAAAAAAAATTCAAACAATTTAGAATTTTCTTGAAAAATATTTCATGGAAAACCGAAGTGGAGACCCCGAGTATACCCTGAAAATTTGGTGTCAATCAGTCCAAGGGTCTTGAAGTAGTTGCCAAACATACAGACATGGCTCCGTTTTATATATTAGAAGAATCACTAGGTGATCGAATTACAAAATACCACCACCAATCAGTAGCATTGCCACACTAATGTTTTTATGCTTCGATTCCAACTCACAATTTCTCTGTTCATATACACAGTACAGACTTTCCTCACATTTATGAACATAGCTGATGGCAACTAACCAGCTAGTCACTACACAAGTAGCAAAAAAACCGCTACTCGGACAACTTCAACACACATGCGTCGATATCATCCCGACAACTCGGTGCGTCACAAAAGTACAGCACGCCCAGATTCCGGGCAAGCTGGGGCAGACCCATTCTTGCTGAGATGTCTTCCAGCAGGAATGACCATAATGCAAGCAAAATATCCAAATACAACTACATGTAGCTCCTGCGTCTCATCTATCTCCTCCAGACACCTTTTTCACAGCCTGAGTAGCAGGGTAGGGTCGCATTCCAAAAATGGTACTCCCCACTCGCACGCTAGTTGCTCCAACTTCAACCTAACATCCACAAGAGAGCAAGTCAGCAGAACAAGAATAAGCAAATTCCAAACAAATGTTGATCAAGTATCTCACTGTTTGTTTTTGAAAAAAAACATGATGAGTCAGTAAGTATTTCAAGATGTTGACATTCATTTTTCTGCTATTCATTATCAATCTTTTTTAACTCGGCAATATTTGGGAAGAAACTATCATTAAACATGTTGTAAGGTCTTGCTGGCATGCAAAATGAGGATTTATCATCGATGTCCCCTTTATTTATTGGGCTAGCAGGATAACGGAGGTATGCACACTCACCTTTGAGTTGTCTAGCCTGGATTTGCACCTTGGCCCAACTACAAACTGTCAACCCCGTGTTTTGCAGGTAGGGCGATTCATAAAATGTGTGTGCTGTCCCTCGGATGAAAATTAAAACCGGGTGTCTTGTCTGCCAACAATTGTTGGTTGATGATAAAGATCCCGTGGTGTCTGTCACAAAGAGTTGGCGAGCTATCGCCGACACCCTGAACAAATTACAAATTTCTGCACAAAAGCTCTCGCCAAACCACACTTGGCAAGCAGAGCAAGTATGCCAACAGCCCTCAATGTGAGTCGAGGGAGGCATTCACCGAGCAGTGGACTGAAAAGCAGGCTGATTATGATGACCCATTTGCCTCTTGGCACTATGCCGCTCGGCAGTAATCCGGGTGTGTGCTGAGGGTACGACACCCCAATTGACTTAGCCATCCACAGGTAAGGTATCATGCGAAGTAGTGCAATTCTGCCCAGATTGGCAGTGCCGATCGGCGTTTGTGGTTGCTTAGTAACCTGCCGGTGCAGAGTTATCTGTGCCTGGCGGCCTCAGGACCGGCCATTCGGGAGGGACCCAAGTGCTTCCCCTCGTGGCGAGCCTCAAACCCCGAGTCCGTAACAATATATTCCCCATTACTACTGGATCATCATTGTGACGCTTCACGTTAATTGATGAAACGGTTCAAGAGGAATAAATTTTTAAAAGATTTTCGCTCAATCCAAAATGGCTGCCAGACCATGTGACATATTATTTGTGAACACCCTGGTTTTCACAAGGCTTGGGAAACATGTGGGTGAAGTTTTCGCTCAATCTGTCAAGCCGTTCTGGAGAAGAAGATTTTAAAGGGTTTATTCTTCAAAAAATCATAGCTGCCAAATCATGTGACCTACAATGTCATAGTTGGAAAACTTTTTGTTCCTCATGGATAGGCAATCATACCTGTAACATTTCACCTCTCTGTTCAACCGTATCAGAGAAGAAGATTTTTGAAGGTTTTTATGTTTAAAAAAAAATGGTTGCCGAACCACGTGACCAACGACATCAATTTTTTTTTCTCCCATACAATTTAGCCCTATGACAGTCAAAATTTTTCATACTGATCGGATAAAGCGTGAGACGGATGCAATTATGACATCTTACCGAAGCCACCTATGACATCATCAAGAAAAATCACCCTTGTTTTCCATGGGGAGTGCATGACATGTGCCAAGTTTCAATTTTTTCCATAGCACGGTTTTGGAGATACAGCGGTCCAAAGTTTTTCATTTTTTCCAACATGGCTGCTACTCCACGTGAACTATGACATCATAATTATCATTACAACATTCTCCATGAGTATTTCACCTGTGGTGAAAATTGTGTCAATCGGAAAAGTGGTTGCAGGGAAAAGAGAGAAAATTAGCATGGACAGACGTACGTATGGACAACCCAAAAACACAATGCCTCCAGTGACTTCGTCAGCAGAGGCATAAAAATATTTTTGACTCCTGTAACCCTAAGTCCCCATTTCCAGGGGCATGAACCAGGGGTCAAATCCAAAAAATCGTTACATATTTCATGTGTTCCCCAATGTGATGCCTGCTATTGGCTTAATGGTTCGGGTGGTGGGCTTTGGATTCCAGGATCCTGAGTTCAAATCCCGCTCAGCTGTTAAATTAATATTGGGTGGGGTTAACTCGGCCTGTCATCCTTCCGAGGTCGGCAAAATGAGTGCCAGCATGCTGGTATACTGTCGGAGTGGCGATCCGTCCAGGATTGTGCCCAATAGCCAAGGAAACTGCTTCAGCAGCACCAATGCTCTGCACAGAGTATGGTCCCAATCTCCTCCTCCTCATCCTCCCCAATGTTTCATTAAAAAAAAATGTTTAAAAATGTCCGCAATTGGATATGCTGGTATTTGACCTTTTTTACCCAGCTCCAGGGCAACAGGGGGTGGGGCCAAAAAATGATCCTGCTCTGGCACCTTCTTGCCATGCGGTGATCATGCTGTACATACTTGTGAATATGCCTGCCATTGTTTCTCCCATTGTAAATACTTGCCTGATTCTTGTGCCCAAAAAGCCATTTCCTTAAGAAACTGTTTGATTACATAGAAACGGTTACGTAACTAGTGGTCCCACTCGGCCTACTGGTTAAGATTAGTTACGTAATCATCGGCACGGTACTAGCTCGTTTCTGGTCTTCCTTGAATGGTAACACGACATTGGGCATGGGACCCAGCGGGGAGTTCTGGGGAGACTGACGATCATCGTCATTTAAAAACACTTCGTCTTCTCGGAACTATCCAGAGGCAACGTTCGTCACACCAGGGTCAGGATCGGAACCTGGTGGCCGTCACAATATTTATAAGTAAAAACCCGACCAAAAAGTAAAAACAGCATGGAAGAAACCAATAAATTAACAATATTATCTATACGTAGCCCTTGCATTGAGAGAAACCCAATCTCACCGCATGTTCAAAATCATGTGACATGCCCATGCTGAGCTCCACATCCTCTACATTCAGATTCAGGTGCTTGCACACCTTCTGGCGACAAATCAGCAGACTCTGCACACAGCAGAATAACCCAGATCCAACATGTGTTACTCACAAAAAGCTCATCAAACTTGCATTATTTTATTCAATTACAGATGCAGCGAATCAACCTAACTAAGTTGGATCCAAATCATGACTGAAAGCTCTGCGAATGTGAACACACACACACACACACACACACACACACACACACACACACCTGGAAGTCAGGGTTTAACCCCTTACTGGGGTCATGTTCTGCGCCAATAGTCATCAGGCCCACAAAATTCAAGGAAGGGCAGCGCTCCATGACGTGCTGAATTATTGCTACAGCATCCGTCATCCCCATGCCATGCTTGCCTGAGAAATTGGGTGGAAATGGAATAGAGTTATTGAGAGTCAATAACTTAAGGGACTTCGCCCTCCCTGATGACATCCTTACCTGTGATACCTGATAACTTCACACTCATACTGTGTTACTACAACACTTTATTACTTTTCAAATCACTTACTTTCCTCCTCACTGGTGTTTACTTGCACCATGACCTTTAACCTTTGACCACCACACCGTCCCCAAGCCGAGCTGACTTTGTCGGCAAGCTTGGGTGAATCGATCGTTTCTACCATATCAAGGTTCCGGGCACCTGCAAAAGGCAGAAAATGATGCAACGATCGAAACACCACATTTAAAAGCAAACAGCTATAGTAAGCAGATATACATTAATAGGGAATAGAGCTCGTACAGCAACAGAAATCGTGATTACATTCCGGAACAAAGAAAACCGAGCATAAATAAAATATGCAAAAAACAAATTACACTGGTTTACAAAGAAATTTAGGTACGCATGAAAATCGGTGTTCTAACCTAATTTTGGGGTGCTGATTTCAGATACTAAATCCATTTTCACTCATCACCTCTAGTTTTTGAGATATACATGTATACATGTACAATGTACATACATGTATACATCTAGCCCTAGACCCAAAAATATGTACATATTTCAGTAATACACTGCAAAAATAGGTGTTTTAGACTAATTTAGGGATGCTGAACTCAAATTAACACTTTGGCAAGCCGATGACCGGCTATTTGCTTCATCCAAAAACTCCATAGGTCAAACATGTGCATTGTGTGACTGGGAACGCCAGTAGCTTACTGGTGGTGAGACAGGGTGGTTAGTGCTGCTCTACAATTATCCGGTAGGATGATACTTTTATATAAAGTAGCTGGGTTTTTAATTTTTATTTTAACTATAGAAGAATCATTTCATGGGAATGCTGGGTATTTATTCCCATTGGCCACTCAGTTCATTTGAAGCAGTCATATGACAATATGGAGCTCCTTCTGGAAGCTGTCAAGTACCAGCAGCACCAGTGGAGCCTCTGTGGGACCTCAAGGTCATTGGGCTCCTTATGGGTATGCAGGCGGGCTTCACGAAGTACTGATGCTTTCTCTGTCTCTGAGACAGTCGGGCTGTGTCCAAGCACTACACGCAGAGGACTGGGGGTCTAGGAGCACTTTCGTGCCTGGGGAACACATTGTCCAAGAAAATCCTCTGGTGGACATGAACAAGGTGCTTCTTCCCCCTCTTCATATCAAGCTTGGCCTCATGAAGAATTTCGTGAAGGCCATGGACAAGGATGGTGCTGCCTTCCAACACCTGTGCACTCTGTTCCAGGTCTCAGTTCTGCTAAGCTCAAGGAGGGAATCTTCTCAGACCTCAGATCAGGGAGGTGCTGAAGGATGAGGGTCATTTCGAGGAGAAGCTCACCTTGAAGGAACTGAGAGCATGGGAAGCATTTAAGTCAGTCTGCTATGTCTTCCTTGGTAACACACAGGCACTAGATTACCAAATGCGTGTCGAGAAGTTGTTGCAGGCTTATCAGGATATGGGGTGCCGAATGTCTCTCAAGATTCACTTTCTCCACTCCCACCTCAACTTCTAGTTCTTCCCCCCGAACCTCGGAGCAGTAAGTGACGAACATGGGGAAAGGTTCCACCAAGATATTACTAAGAGAGATAAAAGGTACGAGAGCGAAGTATGAGTTCGTCATGAGCAATAGAGAAGATTGAAAATCCTCAATTTTAATCCGTTGACTTGAAATCTGAAGACCATTATTATTTCAGATCACTGAATTCAATCACTAATTATTTTTGAGGTCAACAAAGGCCAAATAGTCAACAAAGGCTGAATTTTAAAATTATCAATTTCCATCTGATTGACTTGAAATTTGAAGAGGAGTTGCAATATTTGGTCATTTTAAGTCAACCAATTAATTTTTGAGGTCAAATTTGTTTCATGGATTTTGCAAGTATCATGCTCTCCACGACATCTTTTTCTTGTTTTGTTATTTGCGAAATCGAAGTTCACAGTACATTGGTTGGTGTTTGTCTGTCTTGTCTGTCAATCACCTACAGGTCACATTTGTACTCCGATCTTCATGAAAGTGTAACCACCTGGTGGATGTGAGTCACAAGCTGGAAGGATATTGTTTCCAGTGCAAAAGTCATAGGTTAAGGGTCACAAATTATGAATTTTCATCCGATTGACATAATATCTGTATATATATATATATAAATAAACGTATCCCTGCGTCGTAAGAGGCGACCAGGGTTGCGTCAGGAAGGGCATCTGGCGTAAAAACTAAGCCAAATCACTATGCGGATCATACGAATGATCCGCTGTGGAGACCCTAACGGGAGCAGCCGAAAGAAGAAGAAGATATAAATAAACGAAAAACACGGTCCATCCATCTGTGAGGCTGAAGGCCATTAAGACACAAGATCCTCAAACGCCTGTTCTTCATTGCGTGGCCTACAAGCCACTGGCGGCCCTGGTGGCCTAAAGTGTGGTCCGTTTGCATGGCCGATAATACACATGTGAAAAAACCCAATCATAATCCGCCATACAATGCTATCAATGAGTGTTCCATTGTGAAGTATAAAAGTAACATCCACTATAACCAGTAGATGGCAGTACAAACAATTAATTATGTTTGCAGCCCAATAACCACACCGGGCCTGGTGTTGGCTTAGTGGTGGAGGGTGGCGGCTTGGGATCCTAGGGTCTTGATTTCAAGCCACGTTGGGGCGCTGATTTAAATACACCAGGAGGTTGACTCAGCCTGTCATCCTTCCGAGTCGGCAAAATGAGCACCAGTGTACTGGTAAGGGGGACACTGCATCAGCGACACAGCCGTGTCCCAACCCAATGATGCAACCAGCAGCCACAGCTGCACTCGACAAGGAGGAGAGAGAACACACCGGAAAAAAAACCCAGAGTACGGAGAAGTGAGGCCTAAGAGCAGCCATTTTGAAGTCCTACAGGTGGTGTGGCGGCTCTCACACTGATGTTTTCTCGGTGAAAGTGGCCCCCTTCTAAAAAATAGTGAGATCACTGCTCCTAGACTCTGAGACCCCCTTTTACTTTAAGTCTTTTCAACACAACACCTTTCGCCCTTCACCCTTTGGACCCCTAAAACCTTTACACCCTTAAGTCCTTCAGACCCCTTAGACCTTAACACCATTTAACCCTTGCACCCTTCAGTCATGCCTCTTAATTCGTCCTGTTTATCATGTCAACTAACCGGTTAAAATGTAAACGATAAGATTCAAGAACAGCCTCATGGCATTTCTGAAGCATACAAAGAATAAATTGCAGCGATTGTGAAATTTGAACTTTGATGTTATGTTAATTGCTAAATTATTGCAAAATGTTTTTTTCTTGATGTGATTTATTGCATCATTATATTTTAATTGTTAAAAATTATCGATTGTAAAACTTACCTCAATTTGGCCTTTAGTCACGATGGAAGTTGAATAGAAATAAACCTTTATTATTTTTATTATATTTTAAAAGTTGTAGATGAGTTTTGGTAGTTCACAAGAACACAGCCAATTTGATTTGTTTAAGTCCAGATGCATATCTGGCCTATCAGTGGGATACAAAATGTAAACTGTTTAACCTGGTGGAGGTATGCGCTCTCCGAGTTCCGTTCTAGTTCTTAATGTAGTAAGAAGCATCCATATACAAAGAACAAGGACAAATGTGTCCAAGAGCAGCGTCCTAAAGGTTTGTCGGCTAAAAAAAAACAAATAAAAAAAAAACAACACTTCCGATATTTTGTCACGTGCCTTGATTAAGCCAATAGCGAGACCCGTCAATAGTGTATTTACATATTACGAATTTACAATACATTAAATGGAATAATCTTTAAATTATAACGTGAACTTTTCGAAACTTAAAGCAAATGTCCGAATTATTAAAAGTTCATGAATAGACGCTCTCAAAAAGGCACCCAACAATGCGAGGATGTGTGCAGGTGTTTAGTATTTAAGGAGATCCGGATCGTGTTGTAAAAGAGCGAGTCCGAATATAAAGGTTTTGTCTTCACAAGAAGAAGAAGAACAACGCCGAGCATTCTTAGAGCAGCGTCTCGCGTAAACCAAACACGATGCTTTTTACCCCTCAGCCTGAATTGCGCTAAGGGGTATTGTTATAATTAAATTAAGCTCTGCACTGAACCAAGTCATGGTGGTGCGATATTTATCAACCGCAGTATTGCAAAGATGACATTGTTAATTCCTTCCACCAATTGGTCTTCATGGGGCCTTCTGCCCTGATATATGGTCAGTAATGAAGATGAGCCCAAAGGTGCTTATGGCAGCAAACAGTTCGATACGAGCATCAAAGTCATTTCCTTGCTGGAGGTGCTTCCACTGCTAGTATTCCCCAAGTATTCAATTGATCTTGACACATGGTTGATCTCAGCAGTATATGTAGTGTCTCATGTAGTGATGAGGCAGTAAGGATGAGGGTTTTCGCTTTACTGTTTAAAAATAGGATGAAGTGGGATTTGAAAAACGATGAGCTAGGGCCCTAGCGGACACGTCGCCTCTGAGCTGTCTCGCCTGGGTTCGAATCTCGGCCCAGCTATAAACTGCCCTGCTTTTCACAGGCGGGATGATTCATCAATGTGGTGTGCCGTCCCTCAGATGGATGTTAACCGGGAATCCCACCTGCCAGCATGAGCTAGTGGACGTTAAAAGAGCCCACAGTGTCCCATCGCAAAGGAGTATACAAGCTATCGCCGGCACCACAAACAAATTACAAATTCATAAACATTACTAACCCTGACCTATAGAGTGCATTGCATCAGCAGCACACCCATGCCTAATCGTGATGCACACGAAAGAGTGAGACGCCAAGACTGAGGAGACATGTATTTACATTAAATTCAGGAAAAAAATAAAAAAGACCTCATTCAAAACTTTTATTAACATGTCTGAAGTATGCTGACAATGTTTTACTTGTCACTTTTCATAGCTAACTAGCGGTACTCTCCACCTCCGGTAGGAGTACCCTTCTCGGCCCACTCTCGGAGGGCAATGTGCTGCAGCACAAATAATCCAAATAAGAAATATGAGAAATCTGAAAAAAAAATTCAAACAATTTGAAATTTTCTTGAAAAATATTTCATGGAAAACCGAAGTGGAGACCCCGAGTATAACCCTGAAAATTTGGTGTCAATCAGTCCAAGGGTCTTGAAGTAGTTGCCAAACATACAGACATGCTCCGTTTTATATATTAGAAGAATCACTAGGTGATCGAATTACAAAATACCACCACCAATCAGTAGGCATTGCACACTAATGTTTTTATGCTTGCGATTCCAACTCACAATTTCTCTGTTCATATACACAGTACAGACCTTTCCTCACATTTTATGAACAAGCTGATGGCAACTAAACCAGCTAGTCATACACAAGTAGCAAAAAAAACCGCTACTCGACAACTTCACACACATGCGTCGATATCATCCCGACAATCTGGTGCGTCACAAAAGTACAGCACGCCCAGATTCCGGGCAAGCTGGGGCAGACCCATTCTTGCTGAGATGTCCTTCCAGCAGGAATGACCATAATGCAAGCAAAATATCCAATACAACACATGTAGGCTCCTGCGTCTCATCTATCTCCTCCAGACACCTTTTTCACAGCCTGAGTAGCAGGGTAGGGTCGCATTCCAAAAATGGTATCCCCACTCGCAACGCTAGTTGTTCCAACTTCAACCTAACATCCACAAGAGAGCAAGTCAGCAGAACAAGAATAACAAATTCCAAACAAATGTTGATCAAGTATCTCAACTGTTTGTTTTTGAAAAAAAACATGATGAGTCAGTAAGTATTTCAAGATGTTGACATTCATTTTCTGCTATTCATTATCATCTTTTTAACTCGGCAATATTTGGGAAGAAACTATCATTAACATGTTGTAAGGTCTTGCTGGCATGCAAAATGAGGATTTATCATCGATGTCCCCTTTATTTATGGGCTAGCAGGATAACGGAGGTATGCACACTCACCTTTGAGTTGTCTAGCCTGGATTTGCACCTTGGCCAACTACAACTGTCAACCCCGTGTTTTTGCAGGTAGGGCGATTCATAAATGTGTGTGCTGTCCCTCGGATGAAATTAAAACCGGGTGTCTTGTCTGCAAAATTGTTGGTTGATGAATAAAGATCCCCGTGGTGTCTGTCACAAGAGTTGGCGAGCTATCGCCGACACCCTGAACAAATTACAAATTTCTGCACAAAAGCTCTCGCCAAACCACACTTGGCAAGCAGAGCAAGTTATGCCAACAGCCCTCAATGTGAGTCGGGGAGGCATTCACCGAGCAGTGGACTGAAAAGCAGGCTGATTATGATGACCATTTGCCTCTTGGCACTAATGCCGCTCGGCAGTAATCCGGGTGTGTGCTGAGGGTACGAACCCCATTTGACTTAGCCATCCACAGGTAAGGTATCATGCGAAGTAGTGCATTCTGCCCAGATTGGCAGTGCCGATCGGCGTTTGTGTTGCTTAGTAACCTGCGTGGCAGAGTTATCTGTGCCTGGCGCCTCAGGACGCGCCATTCGGGAGGACGCCAAGTGCTTCCCCTCGTGGCGAGCCTCAAACCCCGAGTCGTAACAATATATTCCCCATTACTATGGGTCATCATTGTGACGCTTCACGTTAATTATGAAACGGTTCAAGAGATAAATTTTTAAAAGATTTTCGCTCAATCCAAAATGGCTGCCAGACCATGTGACATATTATTTGTGAACACCCTGGTTTTCACAAGGCTTGGGAAACATGTGGTGAAGTTTTCGCTCAATCTGTCAAGCCGTTCTGGAGAAGAAGATTTTTAAGGGTTATTCTTCAAAAATCATAGCTGCCAAATCATTGTGACCTACAATGTCATAGTTGGAAAACTTTTTGTTCCTCATGGAATAGGCAATCATACCTGTAACATTTCACCTCTCTGTTCAACCGTATCAGAGAAGAAGATTTTTGAGAGTTTTTATGTTTAAAAAAAAATGGTTGCCGAACCACGTGACCAACGACATCAATTTTTTTTCTCCCATACATTTAGCCCTATGACAGTCAAAATTTTTTCATACTGATCGGATAAAGCGTGAGACGGATGCAATTATGACATCTTACCGAAGCCACCTATGACATCATCGAAGAAAAATCACCTGTTTTCCATGGGGAGTGCATGACATGTGCAAGTTCAATTTTTTTCCATAGCACGGTTTTGGAGATACAGGGTCCAAAGTTTTTCATTTTTTCCACAATGGCTGCTACTCACGTGAACTATGACATCATAATTATCATTACAAACATTCTCCATGAGTATTTCACCTGTGGTGAAAATTGTGTCAATGGAAAAGTGGTTGCAGGGAAAAGAGAGAAAATTAGCATGGACAGACGTACGTATGGACAACCCAAAAACACAATGCCTCCAGTGACTTCGTCAGCAGAGGCATAAAAATATTTTTGACTCCTGTAACCCTAAGTCCCATTTCCAGGGCAATAACCAGGGTCAAATCCAAAAATCGTTACATATTTCATGTGTTCCCAATGTGATGCCTGTATTGGCTTAATGGTTCGGGTGGTGGGCTTTGGATTCCAGGATCCTGAGTTCAAATCCCGCTCAGCTGTTAAATTAATATTGGGTGGGGTTAACTCGGCCTGTCATCCTTCCGAGGTCGGCAAAATGAGTGCCAGCTGCTGGTATACTGTCGGAGTGGCGATCCGTCCAGGATTGTGCCCATAAGCCAGAGAAACTGCTTCAGCAAGCACCAATGCTACTGCACAGAGTATGGTCCCCAATCTCCTCCTCCTCACTCCTCCCAATGTTTCATTAAAAAAAATGTTTAAAAATTAGTCGCGCAATGTGGCATTATGCTGGTATTTGACCTTTTTTCCCAGCTCAGGGCAACAGGGGGTGGGCCAAAAAATGATCCTGCTCTGGCAACCTTCCTTGCAATGCGTGATCATGCTGTACTCCTTGTGAATATGCCTGCCATTGTTTCTCCCATTGTAAATACTGCCCGATTCTTGTGCCCAAAAAGCACATTTCCTTTAAGAAACTGTTTGATTACATAGAAACGGTTACGTAACTAGTGGTCCCACTCGGCCTACTGGTTTAAGATTAGTTACGTAATCAATCGGCACGGTACCTAGCTACGTTTCTGGTCTTCCTTGAATGGTAACCACGACATTGGGCATGGGACCCAGCGGGGAGTTCTGGGGAGACTGACGATATCGTCATTTATAAAACACTTCGTCTTCTCGGAACTACCAGAGGCAACGTTCGTCACAACAGGTCAGGATCGAACCTGGTGGCCGTCACAATATTTATAGTAAAACCCGCACCAAAAAGTAAAAACAGCATGGAAGAAACAAATAAATTAACAATATTATCTATACGTAGCCTTGCATTGAGAGACACCAATCTCACCGCATGTTCAAAATCATGTGAACATGCCCATGCTGAGCTCCACATCCTCTACATTCAAGATTCAGGTGCTTGCACACCTTCTGGCGACAAATCAGCAGACTCTGCACAACAGCAGAATAACCAGATCCAACATGTGTTACTCACAAAAAGCTCATAAACCTTGCATTATTTTATTCAAATTACAGATGCGCGAATCAACCTAACTAGTTGGATCCAAAATCATGACTGAAAGCTCTGCGAATGTGCAACACACACACACACACACACACACACAGCACACACACACACCTGGAAGTCAGGGTTTAACCCTTACTGGGGTCATGTTCTGCGCCAATAGTCATCAGGCCCACAAAATTCAAGGAAGGGCAGCGCTCCATGACGTGCTGAATTATTGCTACAGCATCCGTCATCCCCATGCCATGCTTGCTGAGAATTGGGTGAAAATGGAATAGAGTTATTGAGAGTCAATAACTTAAGGGACTTCGCCCTCCTGATGACATCCTTACCTGTGATACCTGATAACTTCACACTCATTACTGTGTTACTTACAACACTTTATTACTTTTCAAATCACTTACTTTCCTCCTCACTGGGTTTTACTTGCACCATGACCTTAACCTTTGACCACCACACGTCCCCAAGCCGAGCTGACTTTGTCGCAAGCTTGGTTGAATCGATCGTTTCTACCATATTCAAGGTTCCGGGCACCTGCAAAAGGCAGAAAATGATGCAACGATCGAAACACCACAATTAAAGCAAACAGCTATAGTAAGCAGATATCCATTAATAGGGAATGAGCTCGTACAAGCAACAGAAATCGTGATTACATTCCGGAACAAAGAAAACCGAGCATAAATAAAATATGCAAAAAACAAAAATTACACTGGTTACAAGAAATTTAGGTACGCATGAAAATCGGTGTTCTAACCTAATTTTGGGGTGCTGATTTCAGATACTAAATCCATTTTCACTCATCACTCTAGTTTTTGAGATATAACATGTATACATGTACAATGTACATACATGTATACATCTAGCCCTAGACCAAAAATAATGTACATATTTCGTAATACACTGCAAAAATAGGTGTTTTAGACTAATTTAGGGATGCTGAACTCAAATTAACCACTTTGGCAAGCCGATGACGCTATTTGCTTCATCCAAAAAACTCCATAGGTCAAACATGTGCATTGTGGTGGACTGGGACGCCAGTAGCTTACTGGTGGTGAGACAGGGTGGTTAGTGGCTGCTCTACAATTATCCGGTAGGATGATACTTTTATATAAAGTAGCTGGGTTTTTTAATTTTAATTTTATACTATAGAAGAATCATTTCATGGGAATGCTGGGGTATTTATTCCATTGGCCACTCAGTTCATTTGAAGCAGTCATATGACAATATGGAGCTCCTTCTGGAAGACTGTCAAGTACCAGCAGCACCAGTTGGAGCCTCTGTGGGGAACCTCAAGGTCATTTGGGCTCCTTATGGGTATGCAGGCGGGCTTCACGAAGTACTGATGCTTTCTCTGTCTCTGAGACAGTCGGGCTGTGTCCAAGCACTACACGCAGAAGGACTGGGGGTCTAGGAGCACTTTCGTGCCTGGGGAACCATTGTCCAAGAAAATCCTCTGGTGGACATGAACAAGTGCTTCTTCCCCTCTTCATATCAAGCTTGGCCTCATGAAGAATTTCCGTGAAGGCCATGGACAAGGATGGTGCTGCCTTCCAACACCTGTGCACTCTGTTCCAGGTCTCAGTTCTGCTAAGCTCAGGAGGGAATCTTCGTCAGACCTCAGATCAGGGAGGTGCTGAAGGATGAGGTATTCGAGGAGAAGCTCACCTTGAAGGAACTGAGAGCATGGGAAGCATTTAAGTCAGTCTGCTATGTCTTTCCTTGGTAACACACAGGGACTAGATTACCAAATGCGTGTCGAGAAGTTGTTGCAGGCTTATCAGGATATGGGGTGCCGAATGTCTCTCAAGATTCACTTTCTCCACTCCCACCTCAACTTCTAGTTCTTCCCCCGAACCTCGGAGCAGTAAGTGACGAACATGGGGAAAGGTTCCACCAAGATATTACTAAGATGGAGAGCAACTACCAAGGCAAGTGGAACCCAGCATGATGGGGGACTTCTGCTGGATTCTTCCTGGCGACATCCAAAGGCAAAGTACACCAGATCCTCCAAAAAAACTCACTTGACTGTGTGTAGTACTATGATGTGAATATATGCTTATATCCAAGTAATAGTAATATTTAGTTCTGTCAAGTGTTCTATGTGTATGTTTTGTTTCATTCTGTAATATTCCATTTGAATATAGAAATAAACACATTATATATATAAATATATATGCATTATAATAAAAAATGGGACATGTGAAAGCAAAAAAACTAGAGTGATAGAGCAAAACTGTTTAGAAATTTGACTTCAGCATATCAAAATTA
>CM068963.1:99178207-99206914 GCA_035128595.1 Eptatretus atami
GTACATGTGTAGTTAGCCAAACCATTGTTTAGAGGGAATTAATGTGATCATTCGGGCTGCGATACTTTGAGATAGCGTTTTTCTTTCTCTTTCTTTAATTTGAGCGGCACCACCACGTCTCCGCTTCTCAGCGGCCCCACCCCGCATCTCCGCCCTCGCCGTTGACCAGGCCCCTGCGGTGACGGTCGACGCAGCGGGAACTGAAAGAGCTGCAAAAAGATTATCGCCTGGGACTTCCGCGGTTCTTTGCTGGCAAGGCGCAGCTGATAATTCTCGCCCCCGCAAGACGGAGGAGGAGGAACGAGAGGAAACGCCCGTTGCGAGTCGGTTCAGAAGCGCCTCGAAGAGGTGGAGCCAAGAACGGGGGGGGCGCGGGGGTATAAGAGTCGGAGGCGCAGGAGGTTCTCTCTCTCTTGGTTCGGCGTTCTGGCTCTCTCTTGTTCGTGCTCTCTGGGTTCGGCTCTCTTTGGTCTCTCTCTCTGTTCGTCGGTGCTCGGTCCGTGCGTCGAGGGCCAGCACGGGCAGGCACGAGGCACGCCGGAGGATCTCGCGTCGAGTGGAGCGGAGAGAGCTCGGGACCACGTCGGAGGACGGTCGCCAAGGACTTGAGAGCAGGGAAGTCGCGACTTCCATTTTCTTTTGGGGTTCTGTGTGAATGTGTGTGTGTGGCACCGAGTCTTTATAAGTAAAATTGTATAAGTGTTGTCGAGTGTTCGCGTTAGTCTGTTGTAGCCTTGTGTCGTCGTTGTTATTTTCTATTGATATATGTGCATTCTGGCTGTAAATATGTGATATATGTGTGCTTTGTGTCCGTGTGTGTAATAAATGCTTGCTTGTTGAATTGTTTCCTCGTTTCGCTGCGTCCTTCCTTCGTTGGGTCTCATTCTTGTTTACGTAAAGGTACGTAGTGGGCGCGGGGACGCCCGCTAATTAATCAGGAACCGTCGAGGCGACGATAACACGCTCGGTTATCCGATAGTACGGAACGGATCGCTTAAGTGGCCCGTGTCCGAAGTCGACCTGCGGCGAGGTGCGGTCGCCCGGTTTACCACCGCGTGGGTACTTAGGTAGGTCGAGTTGGCGAACAACCTATCCACGCGGGTGGCCGATTGGCACGATCGTGGTGAGGCTGAAAGGCCCACCCGTGACTGGATCCGGCGTTAGTCCGAGAGGTCACGACAGAATTGTCCGTCCGGTGGGCGAGGCGTCGCGATTCGAGTCACGTGGCCGATCGCACGCCGGCGGGCGCGAATTCGCAACAATATGTACGAATCCGGGAATTTATTAGGCGACGTATTAGCCAGGCCCCCTAACAAACGGACGCCAACGTTGTCAGACGGAATGGAAACCCGTCATTCTTGTTACAAAAACAGCTAAAATTGATGAAAAGCGGCCGAAATTGAAACCAACACAGTAATTACGGTCGCAATAGCAGAATATATGAAACAAACACGCTTATTCGACACGCAGAACGGTCGTGACGGACACAAGAACGGTCAATCCGAAATAGAACGGTGGGAATGGAAGCAACATCGGTTATTTCCGTCACGAAACGGCGGGACCGAAGCGAAAGCGATTCATTCGGTTACATAACGTGGAAAACATGGCGGCTTGAAAAGTTCTTGTAGTTATGGTAAGTTAACTTTAACGTAGTCTGCCTTGAATATATCATGTCTGTTAATGAAAACCCGTTTGTGGTACGGGATATTATACAAGCAGCGATAAATGCGCCCTCTTGACTTAATGTGTGGCTGACATTTCGTGTAATTCGTGCCCCGTGCTGCAGCGATCAGTGACGATTGATGTTTATATTTGCAAGAGGTAAAATTTGATAGTAATATAAATTGCAAATTCCAATAAAGTAAAAAGTTAATATGAAGTAAAAACTGTCAAAAAATCCCATACACGATCCCCTATGTTGAACTGGGATACACAACTAGCGATCTTCACTCGGGGGCTCGAAATACAGGCAAACCAAACATTATCATCACAACAAAATTAGGTTTAATAAATTGTTAAACTACATCAGTACTACCCTATATATTATCTATATTAAATTTATGTTCGAGCACAAGCACTAAAAATTTACATCGTAACAGGTCGTTCTACTGCATCCGCCATCTTGTTGCACTACAGTAACCGGAATGAACCGCTTTTGTTTCGCTCTCGGACGTTTCGCGACGGAAAATAACAATCTTGCTTCCGTTCCCACCATCTATTTGGGATTGACCGTTCTTGTGTCCGTACGACCGTTCTTGTGTGTAGAATAAACGTGTTGGTTTCCATTATATCTGCTATTCGACCGTAATTACTGTGTTGGTTTCAATTTCGGCCGCTTTTCATCAATTTTAGCTGTTTTTGTAAAAGATGACGGGTTTTCATTCCGTCTGACAACGTTGGCGTCCGTTTGTTAGGGGGGCCTGTTAGCCTCGCACGTCCAAAAGAGCACCAAAAGCTATTGTAAGGCTGCCGTGTATTCTCACTCCAGGGAGTGTGTTCACACTGGTTCTCAGATCTACTGTAATCTATATATCCTGCTGAGGCTTTGCAATTGTTGAATGTTTTTTTATTTAATAATGTTTCCTTATTTTGGGTTGGCCTGTTTCGTGTTCTCATCGAAACCAATGGCCCATATACTCTGTAATTGTCCATTGTCTACCAATGTCCTTAATGCACATTAAGATACAATAGTTTGTATTCGTGTCTTCGTACTGCACATTATTTATTTAGAAGCTTCACCATGAGTCTTTATATAATGTACATAAAAAAACTACTTTTTCTTTCTTTGTTTTGTGTTATGCTAATGCAACTTCAAGGGCTCATTCCATAGTCCTGCAGACCTTGCATCTTCTGGACTGATAACACTGGTTTACAAAAAAAAAATTCTGAGGCAAGCATGTGAATGGTGTTTCTGACTAATTTTGATATGCTGAATCAAATTTCTAAACAGTTTTGCTCTATCACTCTAGTTTTTTTGCTTTCACATGTCCCATTTTTTATTATAATGCATATATTTATAATATAATGTGTTTTATTCATATATTCAAATGGAATATTACAGAACGAAACAAACATACAACAAGAACTGACAGAACTAAATATTACTATTACTTGGATATAAGCATATATACACATCATAGTACTACACACGTCAGACGTGAGTTTTTTTGGAGGATCTGGTGTACTTTGCCTTCGGATGTCGCGCAGGAAGGAGCATCCAGCAGAAGTCCCCATCATGCTGTTTCCACTTGCCTTGGTAGTTGCTCTCCATCTTAGTAATATCTTGGTGGAACCTTTCCCCATGTTCGTCACTTACTGCTCCGAGGTTCGGGGGAAGAACTAGAAGTTGAGGTGGGAGTGGAGAAGTGAATCTTGAGAGACATTCGGCACCCATATCCTGATAAGCCTGCAACAACTTCTCGACACGCATTTGGTAATCTAGTGCCTGTGTGTTACCAAGGAAGACATAGCAGACTGACTTAAATGCTTCCCATGCTCTCAGTTCCTTCAAGGTGAGCTTCTCTCGAATACCTCATCCTTCAGCACCTCCTGATCTGAGGTCTGACGAAGATTCCCTCCTTGAGCTTAGCAGAACTGAGACTGGAACAGAGTGCACAGGTGTTGGAAGGCAGCACCATCCTTGTCCATGGCTTCACGAAATTCTTCATGAGGCCAAGCTTGATATGAAGAGGGGGAAGAAGCACCTTGTTCATGTCCACCAGAGGATTTTCTTGGACAATGTGTTCCCCAGGCACGAAAGTGCTCCTAGACCCCCAGTCCTCTGCGTGTAGTGCTTGGACACAGCCCGACTGTCTCAGAGACAGAGAAAGCATCAGTACTTCGTGAAGCCGCCTGCATACCCATAAGGAGCCCAATGACCTTGAGGTCCCCACAGAGGCTCCACTGGTGCTGCTGGTACTTGACAGCTTCCAGAAGGAGCTCCATATTGTCATATGACTGCTTCAAATGAACTGAGTGGCCAATGGGAATAAATACCCAGCATTCCCATGAAATGATTCTTCTATAGTATAAAATAAAAATTAAAACCCAGCTATTTATATAAAAGTATCATCCTACCGGATAATTGTAGAGCAGCACTAACCACCCTGTCTCACCACCAGTAAGCTACTGGCGTTCCAGCCACCACAATGCACATGTTTGACCTATGGAGTTTTTTGGATGAAGCAAATAGCGTCATCGGTTGCCAAAGTGTTAATTTGAGTTCAGCATCCCTAAATTAGTCTAAACACCTATTTTTGCAGTGTATTCTGAAATATGTACATATTTTTGGGTCTAGGGCTAGATGTATACATGTATGTACATTGTACATGTATACATGTATATCTCAAAAACTAGAGTGATGAGTGAAAATGGATTTCGTATCTGAAATCAGCACCCAAATTAGGTTAGAACACCGATTTTCATGCGTACCTAAATTTCTTGTAACCAGTGTAATTTGTTTTTTGCATATTTTATTTATGCTCGGTTTTCTTTGTTCCGGAATGTAATCAGATTTCTGTTGCTCTACGAGCTCTATTCCTATTAATGTATATCTGCTTACTATAGCTGTTTGCTTTTAATGTGGTGTTTCGATCGTTGCATCATTTTCTGCCTTTTGCAGGTGCCCGGAACCTTGATATGGTAGAAACGATCGATTCACCCAAGCTTGCCGACAAAGTCAGCTCGGCTTGGGAGGTGTGTGGTCAGGTTAAAGTCATGGTGCAAGTAAACACCAGTGAGGAGGAAGTAAGTGATTTGAAAAGTAATAAAGTGTTGTAGTAACACAGTATGAGTGTGAAGTTATCAGGTATCACAGGTAAGGATGTCATCAGGGAGGGCGAAGTCCCTTAAGTTATTGACTCTCAATAACTCTATTCCATTTCCACCCAATTTTCAGGCAAGCATGGTGGGGATGACGGATGCTGTAGCAATAATTCAGCACGTCATGGAGCGCTGCCCTTCTTGAATTTTGTGGGCCTGATGACTATTGGCGCAGAACATGACCCAGTAAGGGTTAAACCCTGACTTCCAGTGTGTGTGTGCGTGTGCGTGTGTGTGTGGGTGTGTGTGTGTGTGTTTTGTTCACATTCGCAGAGTTTCAGTCATGATTTGGATCCAACTTAGTAAGGTTCATTCGCTGCATCTGTAATTTACTTCAGAAATATATCTCATCTACGGGACCTGAATGGTGTAATGCGAATTTCCACAGCCGTAACAATATCATGAAAAATTCATCAGTAATGGTTCGTATGTAACTATCCCTATCACGCCGTGAGGCGCATAGGGTTGCCGAGGCAGTTTCATTTGGCTAAGGAGTACACTCTTGGATGGGTCTCCACTCTGACGCAGGATACTCGAATGGCTTATCACCGCAGTAAGCTGGTACTCATTTTGCCGACCTCAGAAGGATGACAGGCTGAGTCAACCATACCTGATGTGAATTCAACGGCTGACAGGGGCTCAAACTCAAGACCCCAAGATCTTAAGCCAGCCACCTTAACTGGTTAAGCAAACCACCAGGCTTTGTGGTTTGCTGGTTTGTTTGCTGGTACAGTATACCAAAATGGTTCATATATATCAAAAGATAACCTGTTTAATCAATCATTATTAATTCATAATCAGCCTGTGGCTGCTTGTTGCATCATTGCTGGGAGCGAGGCTGTGCCGCTGATTCTGTGCCCTCTGTTTCCAGTAAGTTGATACTCATTTTGCAGACCTCGGAAGGATGACAGGTTGTCAACCCACCTGGTGTTATTTAATGGTGAGACAGGAGCTCAAACTCAAGACCCTAAGATCTTAAGCCAGCCACCTTAACTGTAAAGCCAACACCAGGCTTTAATCATTATTATTGTTGGTTTATACGTAAACTAGCAGACTACTTGTCACACACAGACAAACCTGTTTTATTCGTAGTACAGATGAGAAATGTATAACCCTGAACAACACGCGGCCGCACAAATGCAGGGTTAAGAGACTACACATATTGTTTAAAAAAAACCACAGGAGTAATCGTCTCTAATGTGGACAAAATTGAGCTACTTAGCGTTAAAAAAAAAATTATCAACTAGCCAGGAGGCGACGATGTTCGTGGGCATTATTGAACAATGCACGATAGGTACAATTGAGTTAGTGGAAGCTTTGAGGAAGCCCTACCGTAACCTATTCTTCCGTCAAAATTGACCAAATCAAATCGGATTTTTTTATATGTTGACTTATGGACATTACGCACAGCTTCTAGATATGAAATTGCGAGAAAAAAATCGAGAGAAAAATAAAAATAAATAAAATAAATTAAGTTCAGTGGCATGGCTCCGCCCACAAGGGACATGGGACGCCCCTCATACAAAAAGCACACAATGACCTGATATCTCGCTTGTGTCCAAGTTTCATCAAGATCGCATCAAACGTCACGGAGCTATGCTCTGGAGAGTCACAAACAGACAGAGACAGACAGACAGACAGACAGACACACAGACACAAGAAAATAGTGGTCACTTGCTGCGCCGCGTTACATTATGGTTAAAAATCGATGTAACGAGAGCGGTCGATGGCACACTCTCACAAATCCCCATGATTCCCGTCTATAGCAAACCTGAAAGAAGGCAAAAAGTTCCACCAGGAAGAACCCAATATCAAATTTTAGGTGAAAAAAAAAGAGATAAAAGGTACGAGAGCGAAGTATGAGTTCGTCATGAGCAATAGAGAAGATTGAAAATCCTGCAAATTTTAATCCTTGACTTGAAATCTGAAGACGCATTTTATTGTCAGATCACTGAATTCAATCACTAAGTTATTTGTTGTGAGGTCAACAAGGCCAAATAGTCACAAAGGCTATTTCGGCTAAATTATCAATTTCCATTCTGATTTGACGTTGAAATTGAAGAGGAGTTGCATTTTGGTCATTTTAAGTTCAACGCAATTATTTTTGAGGTCAAATTTGTTTCATGGATTTTGCAAGTATCATGCTCTCCACGACATCTTTTTCTTGTTTTGTTATTGGCGAAATCGAAGCTCACAGTACATGGTTGGTGTTTGTCGTCTTTGTCTGTCCTAATCACGCTACAGGTCACATTGTGTATCCGATCTTTCATGAAAGTGGTAACCACCTGGTGGATGTGTAGTCAAAGCTGGAAGGATATTGTTTTCCAGGCAAGAAGTTAGGTTAAGGGTCACAAATTATGAATTTTCATCCGATTGACATAGATATCTGTAATATATATATATATAAATAAACGTATCCCTGGTCGTAAGAGGCGACGCAGGGTTGGCGTCAGGAAGGGCATCTGCGCGTAAAAACTAAGCAAATCACTAATGCGGATCATACGAATGATCGCGCTGTGGAGGACGCTAACGGAGGGCAAGCCGAAAGAAGAAGAAGATATAAATAAACGAAAAACACGGTCACCATCTGTGAGGTGAAGGCGCATTATAGACACAAGATCCTCAAACGCTGTTCTTCCATTGGCGTGGCCTACAAGCACTGGCGCCCTGGTGCCTAAGTGTGGTCCGTTTGCATGGCCGATAATACAGCACTGTGAAAAAACCCAATGCATAATCCGCGCATACAATGCTATGCAATGAGTGTTCCATTGTGAAGTATAAAAGTACATCACTATAACCAGTAGATGGCAGACAACAATTATTATGTTTGCAAAGCCTAATAACCACACCGGGCCCTGGTGTTGCTTAGTGGTGGAGGGTGGCGGCTTGGGATCTAGGTCTTGATTTCAAGCCACGTTTGGGGCGCTGATTTAAATACCACCAGGAGGTGACTCCTAGCCTGTCATCCTTCCGAGTCCGGCAAAATGAGCACCAGTGTTACGGTAAGGGGGACACTCATCAGCGAACAGCCGGTGTCCAACCAATGTGCAACCAGCAGCCACAGGCTGCACTCGACAAGGAGCGAGAGAGAACACACCGGAAAAAAAACGCCAGAGTACGGAGAGTGAGGCCTAAGAGCAGCGCATTTATTGAAGTCCTACAGGTGGTGTGGCGGCTCTCACACTGATGTTTTCTCGGTTGAAAGTGGCCCCTCTAAAAATAGTGAAGATCAGCTGCTTCTAGCTCTGAAAGACCCCCTTTTACTTTAAGTCTTTTCACACAACACCTTTCGGCCCTTCATCACCTTTGGAACCCCTAAAACGCTTTAACACGCCTTAAGTCCTTCAGAGCCCCTTAGACCTTAACATCCATTTCAACCCTTGCACCCTTCAGTCATGCCTCTTAATTCGTCCTGTTTATCAATGTCAACTAACCGCGTTAAAATGTAAACGATAAGATTCAAGAACAGCCTCCATGGCATTTTGAAGCATACAAAGAATAAATTGCAGCGATTGGTGCAAATTTGAACTTTGATGTTTATGTTAATTGCTAAATTATTGCAAAATTGTTTTTTTCTTGATGTGATTTATTGCATGCATTATATTTTAATTGTTATAAAATTATCGATTGTAAAACTTACCCTCAATTTGGCCTTTAGTTCACGATGGAAGTTGAATAGAAATAACCTTTATTATTTTTATTATATTTTAAAAGTTGTAGAATGAGTTTTGGTAGTTCACAAGAACACAGCCAATTTGATTTTGTTTAAGTCAGATGCATATCTGGCCTATCAGCTGGGATACAAAATGTAAACTGTTTAACCTGGTGGAGGTATGCGCTCTACCGAGTTCCGTTCTATTCTTAATGTAGTAAGAAGCATCCATATACAAAGAAACAAGGACAAATGTGTCAAGAGCAGCGTCCTAAAGGCTTTTGTCGGCTAAAAAAAACAAATAAAAAAAAACAACACTTCCGATATTTTGTCAGCGTAGCCTTGATTAAAGCCAATAGCGTAGACCGTCAATAGTGTATTTACATATTTCAACGAATTTACAATACATTAAATGGAATAATCTTTAAATTATAACGTGAACTTTTTCGAACTTTTAAAGCAAATGTCCGAAATAATAAAGTTCATGAATAGACCGCTCTCAAAAAGGCACCCAACATGCGAGGATGTGTGCAGGTGTTTAGATTTAAGGAGATCCGATCGTTCGTAATGAAGAGCGAGCCGAATATAAAGTTTTGTCTTCACAAAAGAAGAAGAACAACGCGAGCATGTCTTAGACGTCTCGCGTAACCAAACACGATGCTTTTTTCACCCCTCAGACTGAATGCCTAAGGGGTATGTGATAATTAAATTAAGCTCTGCACTGACAAAGTCATGGGGTGCGATATTTATACCGCATATTGGCAGACGTGAACATTGTTAATTTCCTTCCACCAAATTGGCCTTGCATGGGGGCCGTTCGCCTGATATAATGGTCAGGTAAGAAGCAATGAGCCCAAAGTGCTTTATGGCAAGCAACAAGTTGATATCGAGCACAAGTCCATTTTCCTGCTGGAGTCGCTTCCATTATTCCCAAGTATTCATATGCACTTGACACATGTGTTCAGCAGTATATGAGTCCTCAGTATGGGCATAATGATGAGGAAGTGTTTCGCTTAACTGTTAAAACAGGATGAAGTGGGATTTGTAAAAAAGAGAGCTAGGCCCTAACGGACCGTCGCCTCGACTCGTCTCGCGCTGGGTGCGAATCTCGGCCAGGCTATAAACTGCCGCTGTTCACAAGGCGCGATGATTCATCATGGTGTGGCCGTCCTCAGTGATGTAAACCGGGAATCCCACCTGCCAGCATTGAGCAGTGGAAGCGTTAAAGAGCCCACAGGTCCATCGAAAGGAGTAACAACATCGCCGGTCAGCCACAAACAAATTACAAATTCATAAACATACACTCTGACGACTATAGAGCGCATTGCATCGAGCAGCACAGCCCATGGCCCTAATCTGTTGATGCACACGAAGAGTGAGACCGCAAGACGAGGAGACATGATTTACATAAATTCCAGGAAAAAAATAAAAAAGACCTCATTCAAAACTCTTTATTACAGTCTGATGTATGCATAGCACAATGTTACTCTGTCACTTTTTCATAGCATAACTAGCGGTATATGTCCACCTCCGGTAGGAGTACGCCTCTCGGCCCATCTCGGAGGGCATGTGCTGCAAGCCAAAATAATCCAAATAGAAATATGAAAATCGAAAAAAAAAATTCAAACAAGAGGAATTTTCTGAAAATATTTCATGGGAAACGAAGTGAGACCCGCTAGTACCGCTGAAAACGGTGTCAATCGTCCAAGGGTCTTGAGTAGTTCCAAACAATACACAGACCATGCTGTCCGTTTTAATATTAGACAGAAATATAGTGACGAGATTACAAAATACCAACGACCAATCAGTAGCATTGCCACACTAATAGTTTATGCTGATTTCCAACTCACATTCGCTTTCATATACAACAGTACAGACTTTCCTCACATTTATGAACAAAGCTGATGGCAACTAACCGACTAGTCACTAGCACAGTAGCAAAAAAACCAGCGCTACTCGACAACTTCTAACACACATGCGTCCGATATCATCCCGACGAATCATGCGTGCCGGACAAAAGTTACAGCCGCCCAGATCCGGCAAGCCTGGGCAGACACCATTCGTTGCTGGATGGTCTTCCAGCTAGGAGACCATAATGCAACAATATCCAATACAACACATGTAGGCTCCTGCGTCTCATCTATCTCCTCCAGACACCTTTTTCAGCAGCCGAGTAGGCAGGTAGGGTGCATTCCCAAAAATGGTAACGCCCCACTGCGCACCTGCAGTTGACTAATTCCAACTTCACACTAACATTCCACAAGAGAGCGCAGCAGAACACAAGTAATAATGCAAATTCCAAACAAACTGTTGATGCAATGTATCTCACAGTTTGTTTTTGGAGAAAAACATGATAGTCAGTAATGAGATTTCAAGATAGTTACATTCATTCTTCTGCTATTTCATTACCAATCTTTTTAACTCGCAATATTGGCGAAGAAACTATCATTAAAACATGTTGTAGGGTCTGCGGCATGCAAAAACTGACGGATTTATCATCAGTACCCTTTATTTATTGGGCTAGCAGGATAATCGGAGGTATGCAACCACCTTGAGTTGTCTACTGGATATTGCACCTTGGCCAATACTACAAACGTGCAACCCGGTTTGCAGGTAAGGGGACAAAATAAATGGGTGCTTCGGCCTAGTAAGAAAATTAAAACGGTGATCTTGTCTGCCAAAATTGTTGGTTGATGAATAAACGATCTCCGTGGTGTCTGTCACAAGAGTTGGCGAGCTATTGCCGACACCGTGAACAAATTACAAATTGCTGCACAAAAGCTCTCGCCAAACCTACACTGCAAGCAGAGCAAGTATGGCAACAGTCCCTCAATGTGAGTCGGGGAGGCATTCACCGGAGCAGTGTGACTGAAAAGGCAGGCTGATTAGATGACCAATGCCTTTGGGCACTAATGCCGCTCGGTCAGTAAGTCCGGGTGGGTGCCTGAGGACGACACCCACTATTGACTTAGCCATCCACTACGTAAGGTATCAATGCGAACTAGGTGCAATCTGCCCCAGATGTGGCAGTGCCGATCGGGCGTTTGTGTTGCTGGTAGTAACGGTTCCGTGGGCAGAGTTCTCTTGCTGGCGCCTCAGGACCGCGCATTCGGGAGGACGCCCAAGTTTGCTTCCCCGTGGCAGCCTCAAAACCCCGGTCGTACACAATATGATCCCCATTACTATTGGCATCATTAGCTTCACGTTAATTAGAAACTGGTTCAAAGAGGAAATGAAATTTTAAAAGATTTCCCGCTCATCCAAAATGGCTGCAGACCCAGTGTACATATTATTTGTAACACGCCTGGTTTTCACAAGGCTGGGGAAAGCATGTGGTTGAAGTTTTCGGCTCATCTTCAAGCCACGTTCTGGAGAAGAAGATTTTTATAGGGTTTATCTCTTCGAAAATCACTAGCTGCCGAAATCTATGTTGACCTACAATGTCAAGTTTGGAAAACTTTTGGTCGCTCAGGATAGGCAATCATACCTGTAGCATTTCACCTTCTTTCAACCGTATCAGAGAGGATTTCTTGAAGGTTTTTATGTTAAATCAAAAAAATGGTTGCCCGAATCCACGTGACCAGAATCAATTTTTTTTCTGCCCATACATTAGCCTATACAGTCTAAAATTTTTCATACAGACGGATAAAAGCGTGACAGGCATGCAATATAAGACATCTTAAACGAAGCCACCTATGAAATCATCGAAAGAAAAATCAAAAACCTCTTGTTTTTCCATGGGAGTGCATGACATTGTGCAATGTCAATTTTTTTCCCATAGCACGGTTGAGATACAGAGGTCAAAGTTTTTCATTTTTTCCACAATGGCTGCTACTCAACGATGAACTGAGACATCATAATTATATACAACATGTCCATGAGTATTCACCTGTGGTGAAAATTGTGTCAATGAGGAAAAGTGTTGCAGGGAAAGGAGAGAAAATATACATGTACAGAGACGTACTATGGAGCAAGCCAAAAACACAAGCCTCCAGTGACTTCGTCAGCAGAGGCATAAGATATTTTGTTGACTCCTTAACCCTAAGTTCCCATTTCCGGGGCAAGGAACCAGGGTCCAATCCAAAAATCGTTCACATATTTCATGTGGTCGCCCAATGTGATGCCCTGTTATTGGCTTAATGGTTCGGTGTGGCTTGGATTCCAGGATCCTGAGTTCAATCCCGCCAGGCGTTAAATTAAATTGGGCTGGGGTTACTCGGCCTGTCTCCTGTCCGAGGTCGGCAAATGAGTGCCGCTCTGGTATACGCTGTCGAGATAGGCCGATCCGTCCAGGTTGTGCTCAAAGCCAGAGAAACTGCTTCAGCAGCACCAATGGTCTCACAGAGTATGGTCCCCAATCTCCTCCTGCCTCTCCCTCCAATGTTTCATTAAAAGAAAGTTTAAAATTACGTCGGGATGAGTCTATTCTCTGCGTAAATTATTGAGCCTTCCTAGCGTAGGGCAATTTCAGGCTTGAGTGCATAGGATGACACGAAACAAAATAATCTCTGACTCTAGTTCCGAATCAAGCCACAAAATAAGCGGGATACACTTTTGCAACTTCAAGCCGTGATGCCACTGCGTGACCTGAGTCATCTCTGTCGGAGACCTATCAGACACTAACACATACGCCCATTGGCGACACATTACTCTCCAAACAAATTTACGCCAAGTGTAATGTGCCAATGATATCTATTTACTTGCCCAGCAACCTGAATGTCCTTGCTCCTTGTGCGATCTCTTACATATGAAAGCGCATTTCGGCCCTTGAGTTTCGAGGCCAAGACATTCATTAAGAAAGTTTGATTACATAGAAACGGTTACGTAACTAGTGGCCCCACCGCCTACCTGGTTAAGATTAGTTACGTAAATCACGGCACGGTAGACTAGCCGTCTGGCTTCGTCCTGAATGGTAACACGACATTGGCATGGGCCCAGCGGGAGTCTGGCGACTGATGATCAGCATTTAAAGAACAACTATCGTCTTCTCGAACTACCAAGGCAAAGTTCGTCCAGCATATCCAGGTGCAGGAACGGAAACCTGGTGGCGTCACAAATTATTAAGTAAAACGCCGCACCAAAAAGTATAAAACGCAGGAAGACAAATTAAATTAACAATTATCTATACTAGCCCTGCATGGAAAACCAATCTCACGCATGTTCAAAATCATGTGAACAGCCATGCTGAGCTCCACATCCCTAATTCAAATTCAGGGTGCTTGCAACACTCTGGCGACAAATCAGCAGACCTGACACAGCAGATAATCCCAGATCCTACATGTGTACTCACAAAAACTGCAAAACTTGCATTTTTATTCCAAATTACAGATGCCGCGAATCGAACCTTACTATGGATGTCCAAATCAGACTGGAAAGCTCTGGAAGTGCAACAACACACACACAGCACCACACACACACACAGCACACACACACCTGGAAGTCAGGGGTTTTAACACCCTACTGGGTGTCATGTCCTGCGCCAATAGTCATACAGCCCGACAAAATTCAAGGAAGGGCAGCGCTCCTGACGTGGCTGAATTATGCTACACATCGTCATCCCCATCGCATGCTTGGCCTGAGAATTGGGGTGGAAATGGAATAGAGTTATGAGAGGCAATAAACTTAAAGGGACTTTCGCCTCGCTATGACCATCCTTACCTGTGATACCATAACTTCACACTCATACTGTGTTACTATCACACTTTATTACTTTTCAAAATCACTTACTTCTCCTCACTCGGGTGTTACTGCAACCAATGAACCTTCACCTTTGCCACACAACGTCCCAAGCCGAGCTGACCTTGCGGAAGCTTGGGTGTAACGTCGTTTCTACATATCAAGGTGTTCCGGGCACCTGCAAAAGGCGAGAAAATAGCAACGATCGAACACAATTGCAAAAGCAAACAGCTATAGTAAGTCAGATATCATTAATAGGGAATAGAGCTCGTACGAGCAACAGAAATCGTTGATCTATCATTCCGGAACAAAGAAAACCGGAGCATAAATAAAATATGCAAAAAACAAAATTTACATCTGGTTACAAAGAATTAACGGTACGCATGAACATCGTGTTTCTAACCTAATTTGGGGTGCTGATTTCAGAATAGCAAATCCATTTCACTCAATTCACTCTAGTTTTGTGAGATATACAGATGTATACGATGTCAGATGTACATACATGTATACATCTAGCCTAGACCCAAAATATTACATATTTCAGTAATACACTGCAAAAATAGTTGTTTTAGACTAATATAGGATGCTGAACTCAAATTAACATTGGCAAGCCGATGAACTATTTGCTTCATCCAAAAAACTCCATAGGTAACAATGTCATTGTGGGTGGCTGGGACGTCAGAGCTTACTGGTGTGAGCAGGGTGGTTAGTGCTGCTTCTACAATTATCCGGTAGGAGATAACTTAATATAAAGGAGCTGGGTTTAATTTTGATTTATACTACTAAAGAATCATTCATGGGAAGCTGGGTATTATTCCATCGGCCATCACGTTCCTTAAGCAGCATATGACAATATGGAGCCCTTCTGGAAGACTGTCAAGTACCAGCAGCACCAGTTGGAGCCCTTGGGGACCTCAAGGTATTTGGGCCTCCTTATGGATGCAGCGGCGCTCAACGAAGTACTGATAGCTTTCTCTGTCTCTGAGACTAGTCGGGTGCCAAGCACTACAACGCAGAGGACTGGGGGTCTAGGACACTTTCGGCCGGGGAACCACTTGTCCCAAGAAAATCCTCTGTGACATACAAGTGGTTGTCCCTCTTCATATCAAGCTCTGGCCTATGAAGAATTAGTGAAGCCATGGACAAGTGAGGGCGCCTTCCAACACCTGTGCACTCTCGTCCAGGTCTCAGTTCTGCTAAGCTCACGAGGAAACTCGTCAGACCTCAGATAGGAGGTGCTGAAGGATGTATTCGGAGGAGAAACTCACCTTGAAAGAACATGAGAGCAATGGAAGCATTAAGTCAGTCTGCTTGTCTTCCTGGTAAACACACGGACATAGATTCCAATGGTGTCGAAAGTTGTTGCAGGCTATCAGATATGGGGTGCTGAATGTCTCTCAAGATCACTTCTCCACTCCCACTCACTCTAGTTCTTCCCCCAGAACCTGCGGAGCAGTAAGTGACGAACATTAGGAAGGTCCACCAAGATTACTAAGAGGGAGAGCAACTAACCAAGGCAAGTGAAACCAGCATGAGGGGACTTCTGCTGGATCTTCCTGGCGCGACTATCCGAAGGCAAGCTACACCAGACTCTGACAAAAAAACTCACTGGACTGGGTGTAGTATATGATGTAATTATGCTATAATCCAAGTAACTAGTAATATTGTTCTGTCAAGTGTTATGTTATGTTTTTTGTTCCTGTAATATCATTTGAATATAGAAATAAACACATTTATATATTATAATATTAGCATTACTAATAAAAATGGACAGTGAAAGCAAATAAAACAGAGGAAGAGCAAAACGTCTGAAATTTGACTTCAGCAATCAAAATTAAGTCAAAAACACCTATTCACACTGCCTCAGAATTTTTTTTTTTGTAAACACAGGTTTCAGTCAGAAGATCAGAGGTCATGCAGGACTATGGATGAGAGCCTTGAAGTTGCATTAGCATAACACCAAAACAAAGAAAGAAAAGTAGTTTTTCTATGTAGCATGTTAATAAAGACTCATGTGAACGCTTCTAATAAATAAGTGGCAGTACGAGAACAAGAATACAAACTATGTAATTTATCATGCAAAGGACATTGGTAGACCCAGGACAATTACAGAGTAATGGGCCTTGGTTCGATGAGAACACGAAACAGGCCACCCAAAAAAGGAAAACATTATAAATAAAAAACATTCCAATGCAAAGCCTCAGCAGGTATATAGAGTACAGTAGATCTAGAACCAGTGTGCAAACACACCCTGGGTGAGAATACACGGAGCCTTACAATAGCTTTTGGTGCTCTTTGGGGACGTGTCGAGCACACAGGTCCCCCTAACAAACGGAACGCGCAACTTGTCAGACGAAGAACAAACCGTCATTCTTAGTTACAAAAACAGCCTAAAATTGATGAAAAAACGCGGCCGCAAATCGAAACAACACGTAAGTAGGTCGCAATAGCAGGATATAATGGAAACAACACGTTTATCTACACACAAGAAGGTCGTGACGGACACAAGAAACGTCAATCCCGAAATAGAACTTGGTGGGGAACGGAAAGCAAGATTGGTTATTTGCCGTCGCGAAACGTCCGAGAGCGAACAAAAGCGTTCATCCGGTTACTGTGCGGAACAAGATGCGCTGATGCAGAGACCGACCGTTACGGTGATGTAATTTTTAAGTGCTTGTGCCTCGAACATAAACTTAATATAGATTAATATAAGTGGTAAGTACGAAGTAGTTTTAACAATTTATGAAACACGATTTGTTGTGATGATAATCGTTATGGGTTGCCTGTATTTCGAGCCCCCGATGAAGGATCGCTAGTTTGTGTTGCCCATGTTCAACATAGGGACGTGTATGGGATTTTTTGACAGTTTTTACTTCATATTAACTTTGTACTTTATTGGAATTTGCAATTTATTATTACTATCAAATTTACCTTCTTGCAAATATTAAACGATCAATCGTCCTGATCGCTGCCGCACGGGGGCACGAATTAACACGAAATGTCAGCCACACATTAAGTCAAGAGGGCGCATTTATCGCTGCTTGTATAATATCCCGTACCACAAACGGTTTCATTAACAGACATGATATATTCAAGCAGACTACGTTAAAGTTTACTTACCATAACTACAAGAACTTTTCAAGCCGCCATGTTTTCACGTTATGGTAACCGGAATGAATCGCTTTGCTTCGGTCTCCGCCGTTCGTGACGAAATAACCGATGTTGCTTTCCATTCCCCACCGTTCATTTCGGGATTCGACCGTTCTTGTGGTCCGCACGACCGTTCTTGCGTGTCGAATAAGCGTGTTTTTTCCATTATATCTGCTATTTGCGACCGTAATAACTGTGTTGGTTTCCCCAAAATTTTTTTTCGGAGGCTTTTCATCACATTTAGCTGTTCTTTGTAACAAGAATGACGGGTTTCATTCCCGTCTGACAACGTGGCGTCCCGTTTGTTAGGGCCTGGCTAATACGTCGCTAATAAATTCCCGGATTCGTACATATTGTGCGATTCGCGCCCGCCGGCGTGCGATCGGCCACGTGACTGGATCGCGACGCCTC
Source organism: Eptatretus atami (assembly GCA_035128595.1). NCBI lineage: Eukaryota > Metazoa > Chordata > Myxini > Myxiniformes > Myxinidae > Eptatretus > Eptatretus atami. The sequence goes on from CM068963.1 coordinate 99,195,918, forward strand.
GCCCACGCGGAACGGACAATTATGTCGTGACCCTCCTCGGACTAACGCCGGATCCAGTCACGGGTGGCCTTTCGACCTCACCACATCGTGGCCAATCGGCCACCCGCGTGGATAGGGTTGTCGCCGACTCGAATCCTACCTAAGTACCCACGCGGAGGTAAACCGGGCGACCGCACCTCGCCGCAGGTCGACTTCGGACACGGCCACTTAAGCGATCCATTCCGTACTATAGGGATACCGAGCGGTGTTATCGTCGGCCTCAGACGGTTCCTGATTAATTAGCGGGCGTCCCCGCATATCGAGTACCCTTTACGTAAAACAAGATGGAGACCAACGAAGAAGGACGCAGCGAAACGAGGAACAATTCAACAAGCAACATTATTACACACAGGACACAAAGCACCATATATCACATATTTACAGCCAGAATGCACATATATCAATAGAAAATAGACAACGACGACACGAGCTACAACCGACTAAACGCGAACACTCGACAACACTTATACAATTTTACTTATAAGACTCGTGCCACACACACAATTCACACAGAACCCCAAAAGAAAATGGAAGTCGCGACTTCCCTGCTCTCAAGTCCTTGGCGACCGTCTCCGAACCGTGTCCCGAGCTCTCTCTCCGCTCCACCGACGCGAGATCCTCCGGCGTGCCTCTTGCTGCCCGTGCTGGCCCCTCGACGCCACGGACCGACGCACACGACGAACAGAGAGAGACCAAAGAGAGCGCGAACCCAGAGAGCACGAACAAGAGAGAGCCAGAACGCCGAACCAAGAGAGAGAGAACCTCCTGCGCCTCCGACTCTTATACCCCCGCGCCGCCCCGTTCTTGGTCCACCCTCTTCGAGCGCTTCTGGAACCGACTCGCAACGACGGGCGTTTCCTCTCGTTCCTCCCTCCTCGTCTTGCGGGGGGCGAGGAATTATCAGGCCTGGCGCCTTGCAGCAAAGAACGCGGGAAGTCACAGGCGAAATCTTTTTGCAGCTCTTTCGTTTCCCGCGCGTCGACCGTCACCGCAGGGGGCCTGGTCAACGGCGAGGGCGGAGATGCGGGGTGGGGGCCGCTGAGAAGCGGAGACGTGGGTGTGCCGCTCAAATTAAAGAAAGAGAAAAAAACGGCTATCTCAAATATCGCAGCCCGAATGATCACAATTATCCCTCTAAACAATGGTTGGCTAACTACACATGTATTCAGAAATATATCTCATCTACGGGACCTGAATGGTGTAATGCGAATTTCCGACAGCGTAACACTAACCCTCCCCTTTTTACAGACTGCGTCTCCCGAGTCGGTCAAATTAATCTGTGCCATCATGTGTAGTTCTCCCTCTAAGTACGTTTTAACCTTCGGATGCCCTGAGTGCGACATTCATGGTAATTCGTGGTCCCCAAAAATAAATACCTGAGGGCTGAGTAACTAACAAACAAACCACTCCACACGGACGACTTAAATAAATTGCCCCGGCGCTAAGACAGACATGCGGGGGCGCACTCATATTTACAGTAACAATACATCTTAACCTTTATCATTTACACTACATCCATGGCCCGGATCAATGGACTCTGCAGGAAAAAAGGTAAAGAGTCAAAAGAAAACCGGTGCACGGGACACGCCACTGCAGGCCCGTGTTGCAGCTGCCAACCAGGACAGTCCTGCAGCTTGCAAACTGTTGTAAAGACGATCCTGGCCGCACATGGCAATGAACAAGGGGGGCAAAGCAAAACTGGACAGAAACGGGGCTGGTGACAGGGGCAGTGGGCATGGCATGGGCAAAGGTGAGCAGGCGAACACGCCTGGAAGAACCAGGCCGCTGCGGCAAACACAGCCGGCAGATGAAACTGGCCGCACAGGCCTTGCAGCAAAAACCCAGCAGTTGGATGGCTGACCGGCACAGGCCTTGAAGAACACAGCAGCTGCAGATGATCCGGCGGCACAGGCCTTGCAGCAAAAACAACAGTGCCGATTAAGTGGGCCGGCCTCTCGCCGTGCGCGTGGAGGTTGGTGGAGGGAGTGCGGTGGTGCTAAGCCACTCGCAGAAGGCGGGCTCGACCTACCCTACGTCCTCCCTCCCACCTATTGCCTTTGCCTGTTCATGTTCATTAACCCACTCCCTTAATTTGGTCAAAACCCAATTTGCCCCAATTATTTTTTTTTGTTGTTTTTTTTTTACTTGCCCCACGTGATAATTCGTCCCTAACCCCCTTTATCGTCTTTGTTTCGGCTAACACTATCGTGGCCCCATAAGCCTACTCCCAACCCTAACGTTCCCAGTCCCGGATGGGACTAAGGGAGAGCTAGCGTTTACTGTGTCGAGGCCCAATAAAGCCTCAGGAATGGCTCCCAGATCTCAGCGATTCTCTAACCCAAAGTGGGTCCAGCGGCCCACGGACGAGAGCGAAGGGATGATGGTGCGGAGGGGTACAACTTCCTAATCTACCCTAACCATTTAACTGTTCAACTACCCGGGGCTTTCAACAAGCGCTCTCGCTTAATCTATTTTGTTCTAACAACGCAGATTCCCGTCCTGTGTTGGTGTCCTTACCATTTCGGGCCCGCTATCCAATTTTCCCTCGTGCCCTTGCACGGTTTCGTGGCTGGGACCGCAGTGGCTCCCCTTGGCAGGCACGACCGCTCTGGGATTCCGCCAACGATGGCACACCCGGGCACTACACTGTGCCTCCAGCCTACCAGCTCGCTAAACACGGGGAGTGCCCCCCATGGCAACCCTGAAACGCACACGGGCAGGCTGGCGCCCCGGCCCCTTTCGAGGGTCACCCGTGCCCACGACACGCCACGGCGGCTAACGGCGCTCCGGGCCCGGCCGCACCAAGCGGGCGCACCCGTGCCCATCTACGCTAACAGATCCGGCCATGGCCCTTGGCCTAAACAGGCCGCTAGCCCGGTGCCACCGGGGTTACACACTCAGCGATACTCCGTTCCGCAGCGCACGCTCCCCAGCCCCGTCAACAGGGCTCCTGCACCCCTCCAAATGGGTATCGAGCCTACCCCCCAACAGCAAAACGACCTCCATTTTGGTCAATTTGACTAACCCAGCTAACTCAATCTACACTGGACCCGGGGTCCTTGGGCCGGGAGTCCATTCCTCCCCCCAATCACCATCCACCCATAGCATTCCACATTCGCAATCCACTCCGACAGACACCGCTGGGCTCACTCAGTCAACACGCACATTTCCGCTCTTCAACTCACACTCCATGCTGAATCCTGCCATTCCTTCTCACTAATCCCCTAACTAACTCTTGCTCCACGTCGTCCCTTAAACTACAGCACGTTCCTTTTAACATCTACGTAGCTAAGCACGTCCCGCTACACCATTCACTGTCTTGTCATTTCTTCAAAATTCCTAAATTCATTTCCCAACCTAAATCTGAACTAAATCACCATCTAACTAATCATTCCACGGGGCCCCATGAGGACTTACCCTGCCCATAAACCGGTCTTAACCTACCACTAACCTTTCCCCCTAGCTAGTTCAATCCTGTGCCCTGGCCAAGGGGATCATCTCCACGCCTTTGCCAGGGATCATGTTCACCCGAAGCAGGGAGGTTCCTGCTTTTTTAATTTTGTTTTCCATTATGCGGCAGCACCAAGCGTGCAACTCACAGCTCGCGCACTTTGCACCTTGCCCGTGACGTCATGCAGCTGCACGTGTACGCTCGTCCCTCATGGACGGTAACCATCGCGGCAGGGATTCACCCTCCTGCCAGATTCCAACCCCACGTGCAGGCGCAGACGCACCTCTGCGAACCCCAAAGCAAACTCGCGCATTCCGAGGGGCTCCCCACGAACACATGTGGCCTGCCCGTTGGAGCTTAACACAAGCTTCGCGTGAGAACCGTCCGGTTCCAAATCCGTAAACCCAGCCTACCTTTGTCCGTCCGCGGGATCGGCAACATCCACCGCTGGCTGTTTCCGGACGCGGGCTTCACTCCCGCAAGCGAGCACGTGGCGGTCTCGTGCGTGGCACAGCACGGACTAGCGCTCTATGCATGCTGGGTGAACGCGGCGCGGTCCCCAATTCCACTAACGGCCGCTCCGGCTTGTTGTCTTCTCTGTCGCCGTCGTCGTCGCCATTGACCCTCCACGCACCTGCGTGTTACGACGCACAGACTCCATCGACTTACCTCACACCCGGGAGACGCGGCCGCATGTTCGCACATGCCACCCCCCGTCATCTCCCTACATACAGAGACCCTCACACACACGGTCTCCTCACACGGACCCTCTCACTCACACCCGACCTCCACTTGCACCAGGGGTCTCACCACTCCATGCGTGCGGAAAGCACGCATCTCCGCACACAAGTCGCAAACACACACCCTGCCAACCACACTGGGATTCGTGTCCCCCACAAGGGTTCCGGGGCCTCTATACCCCCCCAAGCGGCACTGCACGGCTATCCCACAGCACTCGTCCTTCAACTCCGCGAAGCAGCGACGGACGCAACCTGGTCGTGATTCCGCTTTCAAGGGGGCAAACTCCCTCCCCCTCGGTTCTGGGGCGGCATCCAGCTGCTCACACCGCGTCACCACACGCTCCCGCGGCCTCACCCCCATTATCCTCACACGACCTCTGTGTGTGTGTGTTCTGTTTTCCTTTACCCCGCTTTTATCGGGCAGTCTCTCTCTACTTTTTTCTGTTTCCCTGCGTCTCTATCACATTTATTAGTTTCTGTTTTTCTTTCTGGAGTTTTTCATCTCTCTGGACTTAAGTTTTACTCTCTCCTTTCAGTTCATTAATTTTCAAACTCGTATAGTTTTTTTTTCCTCTCCCACTCTTCTCATGCTTCTCATTTTCAATCTCATCGTTTCTTTCAATTGGCTCATTTCCTTCCTGTGTTTCATCGCTGTTTCTCTCACTACTCTTGCTGTTTCCTCTCCTGTTCTTTGCTTTCCAGTTTCATGGTTTGCTTCATTTGGTTAATTACTCATTTTTGTGTTTTCAAGTTGCTGCTGTCTCATATTCTTCTTGTTTTTCTCCTGTCCTTCCTTCTTGCAGTTTCATGGTTTTCTTTAATTGGTTCATTTCCCTTTTGTGTTTCATTCGCTGTTCTTTGTCTTCTCTCGCACTCCAGCCTCGCCTTTTCTTTCAATTGGTCAACTCAGCTTCATGTTCTTTTGTTTTCTATCCCATTGTTCCTCTCGTTCTTCCCTCTCCAATCTCGTTGTGTCCTTCAATCTCCTCATTTCTTTCCCTGCTTCATTCCCTTGCTCCTTCAACTTTCCTCGTATTCCACCTATTTTTTTCTTTTGTCTTTTAATTTCAAATTCATATCTTTCAGTTTTCTATTCCACTGTCTTTCTTGTTCTCATATCTGTAATCTCTGCCATTTTCTTTCAAGCTGACAGTTTCTTCTCCTGTTCATTCCTTGTTTTTCAGCTACTCTTCTTGTTCCTCATTCTTGTAATCTGGCCTTCGCTTCAGCTGTTCGATCTGTACAGTGTGGTTTCTTACGTTATTTCCGTTCTCTTCCTTTCTCTTTTAACACTCTCAGTTCGTTTTGTAGTTCCGTCTCTTTGTTTCGGTTTTCTGCCCTAACTCAGTTTTCTTTTCCAATTCTTTCTTCATCTCCGCACAACTTATAGAGCCGACCTGCTTTGGCTTCTAACTGTTTCTTCCGGCTTTTCCCCCCTTGGGTGTTTGTCTATCCGTCTCCCAGTTCTCTGTCTCCGTTTTACCTCCAGTCGCCAGGCTTATCACTCTCTTCGTCATGTCTTGAAGTCGCTTTTCCTCACACTCCACTATTTTTTTATTTCCTTGTAGCCTTCCGTACCCAATTAATTTTTCCCTCTCGTCCACCGTCACCTTTTCCGTCACCGTCCACGCTTCTCGCCCACACGTCTCCGAATATTTTTTCCTCCCCGCCTTCACCGCGGGCCTACAACCGTTGGCCAACCCGTTCCGCTCGTTCGCTCCCACACGTGGCGTCGCCATTGACGCACTTCGCTGTTGTAGCCTTCAAATGGCCCGCCTGCGGCTTGCCATGTTCCTGCGTCTCACCCCGCATTTCTTTTATTTCTTCCTTCATTCCTTGCGCATTTGTTTCCATATTCGTTTCAGTTCGTTTGTGTTTGTTTCCATTCTGAGTGCGTTTCCATCCATTTTTTTCGGTTCCAATTCCGTTGTGTTTGTTTCCATTTGTTTGTTCACTCCTTTTTATTTTCGTTTTTCCATTTCGTTCCCTCATTTCGAGTGCATCCCGCTTCATTTGTTTCCAGCATGGCGAAATAGCTGGGCCATGTCGGTGCACTTCGGCTGAGCCGATACCGGCCAAGGATCGGGGTTTTTGGTGGAGAGGGGGAGGGGAAGTGTTATACCCGCGGCCGCCGCCGCACCCATTTCGGGCCCTGGGTTCGTTGGGGAGTAATTGGTTCCTGCACACCAATGTCCTGCTCGGGGGTTTACATCCTGGGCCATGGATCCTACATTAACTACAACATATACAATTCCCTAATTACCCCGGCTCCCGCTCGCCTTGAAGCCGCCATTTATTTTCAACGTAACGGTTAATTTAGCATCGCTCGTAATTGGAAGGGAATCGGGGGTCGTTCTCTCACCCCTGGACCGATTTCCCGTGAATTTAAAGCCTTGGAGACAGGAGGGGTTGTTATCCACTCCGAACCAGTGTTGCGAAATTCTCGCGCCCTGGCCGGCGTGCGATCGGCCACGTGACTGCGAATCGCGACCAGTGCTCGCCCACCGGACGGACAAATTACCTGTCGTGACCCTCTCGGACTAACGCCGGGAATCCCAGTCACGGTGGGCCTTTCGCCTCACCACGATCGTGCAAATCGGGCCAGCACCGCCGTGGGATAGGGTTGGTTTCGCGCGAACTCGACCTACCTAAGTACCCACGCGGATGGTAAACCGGCGACCGCACTCGCCGCAGGTCGACTTCGGACACGGGCCGCTTAAGCGATCCCGTTCAAGTACTATGCGGGATTACCGAGCTGGTGTTATCGTCGGCCTCGACGGTTTCCTGATTATTAGTGGGCGTCCCCGGCCCCACTACGTACCCTTTAAACGTAAAACAAGGATGGAGCCCATGAGGAAGGACGCAGCGAAACGGGGAAACAATTCAACAAGCAAGCATTTATTACACCACGGACACAAAGCACACACATATATCACTATTTACAGCCAGAAGCATATTAAAATTAGAAAATAGACAGACGACGACAGCAGAACTGACAACGACTAACGCGAACGACTCGACAACACTTATACAATTGTTACTTTATAAAGACTCGCGCCACACACACACGTTCAAGAGTGGGTCTATTTTTGTTCGTACGGTGGTGCCGGGCCAAAAAGAAAATGGAGAGAGTCGAGTCGACTTCCCTGCTCGTCTCACTCGTTGCTGACGCAGGTGTCGAGTGAGCCCTAGCAAGAGGTCCGAGCGAGCCTTCTCCGGCTGCACACGACGCGTAGAATCCGTGCATCGGCGAATGCGGTCGTTACGCCGTGCCACAGGGTGGCTGAGCGCCTTTCGACGCAACGGGACGCCGAGCATGACGAACAGAGAGAGACCAAAGAGAGCGCCGACCAGGAAGGCAGAGACAAGAGAGGAGCCAGAAGGCCCGCACCAGAGAGAGAGAACTCTCCTGCGCCTCCGACTCTTATACCGCCTCTGCCGCCCCGCCCTTTTCTTGGCTCCACCCTCTTCGAGGCGCTCCTGGACCGACTCGCACACGGTGCGTTTCGCTTCTGTTTCCCTTTCTCTCCTTGTTTGCGGCGAGGAGATTAATCAGGCTGGCGCCTTGTCAGCAAAGAACCGCGGAAGGTCAGCGGCGATAATCTGTTTTGCAGCTGCTTCAGTTCGCTCCTGCGATTCTACGTACCGGCAGGGGGCTGGTCAACGGGAGGGCGAGAGTGCGGGTGGGTGTGCGCTGACGAAGCGGTAGACTGTTGGTGCAGCTGGCAATTAAGAAGACGAAAGAGAAGAGCGCGCTACTCTACAAAGTTATGCCGTGGCGCGGCAATCGGATACATTGTAGTTCTCTCTAAATCATATGGGTTTTGCGGTTCTTATACTAATATCTATTTTATTATATATTTATTATTTCTTCTATTCTATCTGGTATATCGTATATTTGTTTATATTGTTCTGTAATTTATCAGTCTCTTCTGTTAATTTCTAATTATTCTATTGTATTATATTATTTGTAGTATATTTTGTGAGTTATATTATCGATCTACTTTTCTGTGTATTGGTTCGCTATAGGTTTGTTTCTCTTGTTATGGTATGTTGTCTATTTTTCATTTGTGTTATATGTGATGTTATCTTTTTTTGTTTTTTTTTATTTCTTTTTTTTTTTTTTTTATTCTCTTTTGTGATATGGGTTTCTTCAATCTTCGATCGCATGATTATGTTATGGTTTATTTCTTATCTTGGTATGTTATTTTAGCTGTGTATCTCAGTCTGTCTTAGTATGTGTATACATGGTTCTGATGTCTTATCTATTTATTCTCTGATTTGATATTCACATCTGGTTGACAGTGGCTTATATTCTTTCTACTTATATGTATCTCTTGTATATGATTTATATGTCATTATCTATACTTGGTTTATTTTGTCAGTATCTCATCTCTTATGTCTTTGTGTGTTTGCTGTGTGTTGTCTGTTTAGCTATGTTTGTATATTCTCTATAAATTGTGTTTCTATTATATTATTATTAGTATTATATCTCTTGTTTAATTTCAATTTTCTATATTTTTTATATTTTTCTTTTATTTATATCATGCTCTGTTTGTCTTGTTTGTTTGTTATTATTGCTTGTGGTATTGTGTATTTTGGTTTTTTTGTTTGTCGTTTTGTATTTTTTTGTTTGTCCTTTTGTTTTTGTATTTTTTATTATTAATTTTCTTAGTATAGTTGATACTTCTATTTGCAGATCTCTCTGTATTAGTGTATGTATCTATGGTTGTCTATATCTTCTCATTCTCTTTTGTGTGTTTATTATTATGTGTTGATTGTATCTATTTTTGGTTATGTTTTCTATATATCTTCATGATCTTTATTATGATTTTCTATTATGTTCTATGTTTATTTCTTATTATCTGTTATAATTGTTTTTTTTTTTTTTTTTTTTTTTTTTTTTTTTATATCTATTAGGTTTTATATATTCTCATTTTATATTGTGGTTATTATCGTTATATTCTATGTATATCTATTTGTTCATATCTTTATTTTGTATCTCTTTATATTACTCTCTGTTTTTTATTTCTCTTGCTCTTATGTATCTATTTGTATTGTATGTTATTAATGTATATTACTTCTTTGTTATACTATACACTGTCGGTTTTTTTTTTTTTTTTTTCCTGGCACAAATGCCAGGGTAAGAGACTCAATTATTGTTTATAATAAAAACCACAGGAGTAATCGTCTCTAATGTGGACAAAATGCACGGACTTACTGGTTACTAGAGAAATATATTTATTAGTCTAGTTCTCATGTGAGGTCGATCTCTGTATTGTTTTTCTTTCTGTTTGGGTCTTATTTATTTGTATATTATTTGTCTATATAGTGTTATTTTTTTTTGTATGTCTTTGTGTTAGTCTTGTTATTTCTTAATCTTGTTATATTTATATCTTACTCTCTTCTTGTAATATATGTATCTCTATATATTTTCTATATGGTCTGGTTGTTTTATTATTATGTGTCTCTTTATTGATCTATTATCTATGTCTCGTTGTGTATTCTTTATTTTTATTTATTTGTCGTAGATAAATTATATTCGAGTAGCATAAATATTATAATCATGATATTATTTATTATATATTAGTATTATATATAATAGTTTTTAGTTGTGTTGCTATGGTCTTTTGTTCTCATTGTTGTACTTTCGATTGTGTTATGTTCTTCTCAGTATATCAGGAAGTATCACCAATGCGAAGATCTATGCTGTATATCTTGTCTTGTTGTTATATGTTTTACTATCTGATTTTATTTGTTTGTCTCTTCTGTGCTATGAGGAGTTTTATTCTGTTTATTTCGTAGTTTTTTCTATGTATTTTCTTTGTTTGTTTATGTGGTTTTCCTATTTATCTATGATCTCATATGTCTATAAGTATCTTATGTATGTGAGTCGCTCTATTTTGATCTTGTGAGTATTATCTTTGTATATTCTATATGATATTTATGTTGTTTACTGTTGTTGCTTTGTTTGTATATATTTTTATGTATGACTAGTTATATTGTATTGTTATGATTTATTGTGTGTGTGTTAATCTGGTTCATATGTCACAAATTCCCCGCAGACATGGAGCAATGACATGCCCGTCTATAGCAAATACCCATATGACAAGAGAGGCACATACAAGTTCAACCAGGTAGGCCAGCCCCGAATATCAAAATATTTAGTGTATAAAATATAAAATTTCGTATCGTTTATGATACGGCCCTAGAACACAAAGTCCAGAGCCCTGGGGCCTGAACGGGGGTCATCATCCCAAAAATTGTTAGCATTATTCATGTTCCCCCAATCTGATTGCATTATAGCAAGTTTCAATACTAAAATGTGCCTGTAATTGGCATTTTCGTGGTGAATTTGGCCTGTTGACCGTGTTCCTGGGGAGGTGGGGGGGGGAAGTCAACAATGATACTGCTCTCGCACATCTTAGCATGTGGTGATGCATATTATAAGTTGTGTGAATTTTCTGCACAACCATTCAGGAGATGCATGCTCAGAACGACACTACGGAGAAGACAGACAGCACTAGGCAGGCAAACGACGGATGGATGCCAGACTCTACAATATTATTTGTTAGAACAAAGAAAAAGAGATAAAAAGAAAAAAACAAAAAAAAAGTGACTGAGCGTGATGAATAGCGTTATGGCACAATCAATACGGAGACAAACATTACATATTGATGTCATCAGGAGGAACTGGATATGGATTCGTTGTTTCAGGTCGCTACTCCACAACCCTCAAACCCATCAAGGCGCGGCCAAGTGAGCCT
>CM068963.1:99235122-99246135 GCA_035128595.1 Eptatretus atami
GAGGGATGTACAACCACAGGGTAGATAGTATCAGCAAAATACACAAAAGAGGATTTCCCATCGAAGTCAGAGAGATCCGATTCATTGAATGATCGGAATAGGACTGGACTCCGAACACCTGCTCTCTGGGGCACTACATCCAAACGGGAGAGAGACATGTTCTTATACTACCAGCTTGTGCTGCTGGTTGCCATCATTTTTTCAATAATCGCGGCTGTGCCGCTGATGCCTGCCACATAGTTACCAAGGAAGCTGGTGATCCATTCTTGAGCCGACCTTCTCAAGTTGACAGGGCTGCGTCACCCACTGGGGTTTACAGTCAACAAGTAGCTCAATACGACAAAAGGGATTTGACTCAAGACCGCAATGCATCTTAAGCCAATCACCAATACTAAACGTTAAGCCAAGCAGACAAGCTGGAGAGGAATGAAAGGAAGTTCTGTTGAGTGTCACCACGCTTGACTTCTAAATGGAGGAGTCAGGAAGCCATGTGGTGGCGTTTGGCCTTCGGATGCCATAGGCAGAAGAGTTTGGAGTAAGCCCAGGATGCAACTGTGTTAAAAGCACGAGATTGTCCCAGAAAGACGCTTCTAACTGACCTTGACATTGAGGGGCTGCATCGCATTGCTGGTGATCGCTACGTAATCCGAGTATGTCAAGGATGGAGTGACTTGGTCTGAAAACACAAATTAGTGAACCTGAGGTGGAGATTGTTTTGATGTGGACATTCATGACCATCGTTGGTTGACACACGTCAGAAATGGAAGATTGGAAAACACACCAATGCAGTTGCTTCAGCCCTTAGCAGGCGGAATCGAGTACTGCCGGAGTAAACTCCCGACGGTGTGATGTTCTGCTCTTTGAATGCATCATGTCTAAAATGTATTAATCCGAGCTGTGGGAAAAGAGAAAACTGAAAGGATGAAAGATTGAAATGAAAATAGTAAAGTAAGAAGGGTGAACAATCACTGTAATGCATGTTTTTCAGTGGAACGGTACTATGTATGAAAGGTTGACAGTACGTTGAAAAGAAAATAAGCGTGGGACGGTAAGGCAACAACCCAGTGTCACCTATTGACAAAGAACACAGTTCTTCAGCAAGCTGTGTAACAGCACAGGTTCGGGATGTGGCCACCTTGATTGGACAAAACGGCTTCCAATGAAAGATTTTGCTGCTGCCTTAGTGTATTGGGACTCTATTGGAAACACAAACCAGCCCACCCCAATGTTAACATAGTAACTCCGTATCATTGTGGATAAACACCACAACACTTCCCACGAGATCTGGCAAACCCTCAAATGTTATCGACCAATTGAAGAAAACGCTTCTGGCTTTAATTGAAACATTGTGTTTTGAAAGCTTCTTTTCTGTTTCTCTTCTGGCATCAGCACACCACGTGGTCTTCCTTTTCTTTTCTCTTCGTTCAAGCCAGGTCACACTTTTAAACCTGTCCACACCACCGGAAATGACTCGCTCTCTGTCAATCCATCGCCTCGTGGTTGCTGCAGTGCTCGACCTGTCCTTCCGTGCATATGAAATGCCATCCACGGCAACACGATGCTCATCCTTCAGAAGAGTTCTAAAATGGTGGGAAATTCTTGGGAAGTGTTGCTTTGCAACAACATGGAATTGTCAGCATTTTTGGCAGTGTCAAACCTCCTCCGTGGTCAGAGCTCTCCCAAAACTGACTACAAGCCCACGTCCTCCATCGTGTCCACTTCTTCAGCATCCCTGCCAAAAACTGTTTATTCCACACGTCTCCTCTTATCTGCATCCCTTGCACGTTAAAAAAAACATCCTCTCCAAAGCTCCCCACTAATGTCACCACTCTCATCTCATCTCCACACTTCCTGCCCCTCTCAGTTACCTCTCACCTCAACCCCTCCACAGTCAACCAATCAACCCCTTTCACCACACCTTCTCAGCCTAAGCCCATTTCAAAGCATTCAACCTGTCCCTCATGTGTGCCTCAAGACATCTGAGGCCTCCGCTCCATCCTGTCGAGATCTCCCAATCCAGCAGCAACTTAGAGCCCAAAACAATCATCTGTTCAACAGACATCCTTCTCCCAAAGGACTGTCCCAACACTATAATGCCCAACCCAGTGGAAAACAAACTATGTACTTCCGACAATAGCAGTTACATTAGAATTATGCTGTTAAATGGAAACTTTGGAATTTTAATGTGAATCATAACAAAAAAAAGGAAAAGCCTCATGAAATAGCAAATCCACTGAGGTATAATCAGTTCCTTCCATCAAGTCGAACAAATGTGTTCCGGCCCTCACAGAGAGCCAATAAAACAACATCTTTCTCATCTCAAGTCTGAACTGCTCAATTCTCGCTCTCCCTCTCCAAATCCTGGTGGCATCTAATCAAATTGTTTCGGGCGATGTCCCCTCGCCCTCCACATCAAAATGGCAGCAACACTGACACTGGCACTCGTGAAAAGGCTGAAATGCCGAAAGTCCATGTTTGTTCAAATCTTTGTCCCAAAACCCCGCATCAACTTTATGGAGCCAGCTCCCAATCAACACCACTGTGACCTGGACTCTGTGTCGTTCTCCTGACAAGGTTGGAGAAGCTTGCTGTCACTCAACTCAGACCTCTGCCCACGTAAAAAAGACCTGCTCCTCTGCCTCTTTGCTCAACCTCATTTTGTCTATTACCCCTCCTCATTTGCTCAAGGCCCATCTGCCATCAGCTTGCAAATCAGCAAAAATTCCCGCTCTGCATAAAAAGGTCCAAAAACAGATCCCTGCAACGACAGACCCAATTTTGCCTTCATCGCCAATCATCAAGCAAGATTACTGCAACCATCAAATCACTTCACGACATGAAATCTTAGTATTCACCAATAGGCTTGATTTCCGATCATCAATTTGTTTTCAGACACAGAGTCATCTACCCTGGATATGCTGGCATTCTTGCTCTCTCCAAAATGGAATGGAGCATCCTCCTGCCCAGAAACCAAAAAAAAAAAAAAAACACATGAAATCAGAGCATATGCCCTAGAACATATCAGTACTTTCGATACGGTCTGGCACCCCGCCCTGCTCACCAAACTCTCTTCCTATGGTTATCCCAAGGCCATCTCCTACTCTGTGCTCACTAGACTTCACTTTTCCCTGTCACTAGCCACGTGTTGGCTTCCAAAATTCTGGAGTTTCTCTCATCCCCTTCCTGTCCCAGGCTGAGTTCCCAAGGCAAGCGTTTCTGCACCTGTTCTTTTTCTGTTTTTACATCATGCTGTCCTAGACTCTCTGGAATATCCTCTTTATCTCTTACTGATGATGCCACACTCTGCGTAGCCATCGCATCCTCAACAACCAGCATGCACATCTTCTCATCCGCCAGATCTGGAAAAATCACAAACCTGGTCCCAGCTGTGGAGATGTCTTTCATTCCTTGACATAAATCCACAACTCTCAGGATGTCTCTCTGAAAGGACCGTCTGAACCAACCAGCCCCACCTCCCCCCCCAAAGACACCACCGGCAATAATCTTCTCAACAATACCTCTGAAAGAAGCCTTTACAATTCCCAGGCTGTTGCCTCACTATCTGCCATGAATCTTCCTGGGAAAGCCACATTTCCAAACTGGCCTCGCAAAGCCCAATCGCCGACTGTGATATTTGTGTAAGTACTCCTCATTTGCTATCCTTTCCGAAACCAGCACCTGAGCTCCAACCCACAGCAAAGCTTCGCCGCAGCCTGATAGAGTGCTCCTCCCCGATGGGCGGTGCTCCCGTCTGCTCACCTTTCTCCGGTTTCAAGCGCGTGAAACAAAGGCATTGTTCGGATCAATTGGCATCTCCTCGCGGTGCACCGGCCGAAGTCTTTGGGTCTTCACTCACATCTCTCACACCGAGCAGTAGGTCAGTGTCTTTCTTCTTCCACTGTTCTCTCTACACTGGTCTTGCCCCGCTTGCTCTGTCTGCGATAGTGTTCCAGATCAGGCCCCCTTCCCCATATTTCGCAGGTGCTTGGAAGGCCATCAGCAACCCCCGTTCTGGTAAAACCTACCACAAATCACAAATCACTATGTAACGTCACCTTCACTCTTTCATTCACTTTTTTTCCCATGCTTGTGAAACACTTCCGCATTATATTTGTGTCTTCCTCGCGCGGTGCTCAACCCCCTCACCGTGAGTTTTGCATAGATAATTACTTCTGGGACGATTAAAGGCTGTTCCGTATGATCGCGCGTCAGACTGACGTCGGCAGGGCCTAAATACGTCCTGTCACTCCACAGCAGTGTTGCCACTACGTCCCTCGCAGGAACGGTGCACTCTCGGCCTCACCCGACCGCTAGTGTCTCTTGCGGGCGTTCTGGATGTCTTGGTCGCGCGTGGTAGTGCTTCCTTTCTCCTCTTCTCTCCCTCTCTCTAGCCCCCCTCTCTTTTCCCTCTCTATCCTCTCTCTTTCTCCTCTCTCTCTCCCTCTTTCCTCCTCTCTTTCTCTCTCTTCTCCCTCCTCTCCTCCGCTCTCTCCTCTTCTTCTCCTCATCTTCTCTTTCTCCCTCTCCTCTCCCCTCTCTCCCTCTCTGTTCTCCCTCTCTTCTCCCTCTCTCTCTCTCTCGCCTCTCTCTCTCCTCTCTCGCCCCCTCTCTCTCTCTCTCTCCTCTCTGAATATCTCCTCTCTCTCTCTCTCTCTCTCTCTCCTCTCTTTCCTCCTCCTCTCTCTCCCCCCTCTCTCTCTCCTTCTCTCCTCTCTTCTCCTCTCTCTCCTATCCTCAATTATCGCCTCTCTCTCTCCTCTCTCTCTTTCTCTTTCTCCTTTCTCCTCTCTCTCCTCTCTCTCTCCCTCTTCTATCCTTTTCTTCTATTTTCTTCCTCTCCTCCCCTCTTCTCCTCCTCTCTTTCTTTTTTCCCTCCTCTCTCTTTCCTCTCTCTCGCCCTCTCCTCCTCTCTTCTCTCCTCCTCTTTCTCTCTCCCTCTCCTTCTCTCTTTATCTCTTCCTCTCCCTCCTCTCTCTTCCTCTCTCCTCTCTCTCTCCTTCCCTCCCCTCTCTCTCCCTTCTTCCCTCTCTCTCTCCTCTTCCTCTTCTCACCCCTCTCTCTCTCTCTTTTATGCCTCTTCTCTTCTCCTTTCCCTCCTCTTCTCTCCCCCCCTCTCTCCCTCTCTCTCTGATTCCTCCTCTCTCCCGTCCTCTCTCTCTCCCTCTGCTTCTCTCTCTCTC
This sequence comes from Eptatretus atami, assembly GCA_035128595.1. Lineage (NCBI taxonomy): Eukaryota > Metazoa > Chordata > Myxini > Myxiniformes > Myxinidae > Eptatretus > Eptatretus atami. The sequence continues at coordinate 99,240,303 of CM068963.1, forward strand.
TTTCTCTCCATCTCTCCTCTTTCTCCTCTCCCTTTCCTTCTCTCTCCTCTCTCTTCCTCTCTCTTTTCTCTCTCTCCCCTTCTTCCTTCTCCCTCTCTCCCCCCTTTTCTCCTCTTTCTCTCTTTTCTCTCCCTCTCTTCTCCTCCCCCCTCTCCTCCCCTCTCTCCCCTCTTCTTTCTCCCTCCTCTCCTCTCCCTCTTTTTCTCTCTCTCTCTCTTTTCTATCCCTTCTTCTCTCCCCTCTCTCTCCCCTCTCGTTCCTCTCCTCTTTCCTCCTTCTCTCTCTTCTCTCTCTTTCCTCTCTCTTTCTCTCCCTCTCTCTCCCCCACTCTCTCTCCTCTCTCTGCTCTCTCCTCTTCTCTCCTCTCTCCTCTTCTCTCTGATATCTCCTCTCTCCTTCCTCTCTGTCTCTCTCTCCTCTCTTTCTTCCTCCTCTCTCTCCCTCTTCTCCTCTCTCTCCCCTCTCTCCTCTCTCTTCCTCTCTCTTCCAATCTCCTTCTCCTCTTTCTCTCCTCTCTCTCTCTTCTCTCTTTCTCTCTCTCTTTCTCTCTCCTCTCTCTCTTCCCTTCTTCCTCTCTCTTTCTCCTCTTTCTCCTCTCTCTCTCTCCCCTCTCTCTTCTTCCTCCTCTCTCCCCTCCTTTCTCTCTCTCTCTCTTTTTTCCTCTTCTCGATCTTCTCTTTCTCCTCTCTCCCCTTTTCTCCCCTCTTCTCTCCTCTCTCTTCTCCTCCCCTCCCTCTCTCTCTCCTCTTTCTCCTCTCCTCTCGTCACTTCTTTCTCTTCCCCTCTCTTCTTCTCCTCCCCTCTCTCTCTCTCCTTCTCTCTCTCCTCTCCTCTCTCCCTCTTCTTCTGAATTTCCTCTCTCTCCTCCCGTCTGTCTCTCCTCTCTCTTTCTCTCCCCTCTTCCTCCTCTATCTCCTCTTTCTCTTCTCTTCTCTTTCCCTTCCTCTCTCTCTGTCCTCCCCTCCTCTCTCATCCACTCTCTCCCCCTCATTCTCTCCCCTCTCTCTCTATCCTCCTCCCCTCCTCATCTCCTGCCCCTCTAATCTCTTTCTCCTCTCTCTCTTTCCTCCCCTCTCTTTCCTCCTCCTCCTCTCTTTCCTCTCTTCTCCACTCTCAGTTTCCCCTCTCCTCTCCTCTCGTCTCTCCTCTCGTCCCATCTCTCTCCTCTCTTCTCCTACCCTTCTCTCTCTTGTCCTCCCTCTCCTCTCCTTCTTTCCGAGCTACTCTTCTCCTCTCTCTGATCCTCTCTTCTGAAGCTCTTCCTCTCTTCTCCCTGACCTCTCCTCTCTCTCTGCGTCTCTCCTCTCCTCTCTTGTCTCTCTGATCTTCCTCCTCTTTCTTCGTCTCCTCTCGTTGGGGATCCCCTTCTCTCCCTCTCTCTCTCTCCCTCTCTCTCTCATCTGAATCCCATCTCTCTCTCCGATATCTCCTCTCTCCTCTTCTCTTCGTGAATCTCCTCATCTCGCCTCTCTCTCTCTCTATCTTCCTCGCTCTCTCTCCCTTTTTTCTCCCTCTCCTTTTCTCTGCTCTCCTCTTCAGTCGCTACTCCCTCTCTCTCTCTTTCTCCTCTTCTCGACCCTCCCGGCTCTCTCTCACCCTCTCTCTCTCTCTCTTTCTCCTCCTCTTCTCCCCTCCTCTCTCTTCTTCCTCTTTCCTCTCCTCCCTCTTCTCCCCTCTCTCTCTCTGATCTCTCCTCTCCCTCCTCGTCTCCTCCTTCTCTGAATCTCTCCTCTCTCGCCTTCTCTCTCTCTCTCTCCTCTGCTCTCTCTCTCTCCTCCTCTCTCCCCTCTCTTTCTCCTCCTCTCCTCTCTCTCTTTCCTCCTCTCTCTCTTTTCTCCTTCCTCTCTCTCTCCTCTCTCTATTCTTTCCCCTCTCTCTCTCCTCTCCTCTCCTCTCGCTCACTCTCTCTCTCTCTCTCTCTCTCCCTCCTCCTCCTCTTTCTCTCCTTCCTCTCCTCCCTCCTTTCCCTCTCCTCTCCTTTCTCTCCTAATCCCTCTCCTCTCATCTCTTTTTCTCCTCTCTCGTTATTCTCTCTTCTCCTCTCCTCTCATCTTTCCCTCCTCATTCTCCTCTCTCCCTCCTCTCCCCTCTTTCCCTTCTCTCCTTTCTCTTTCTTCCTCTCTCTCTCTCCTCTCCTCCTTCTCCTCTCTCAACTCTCTCTTCTCTCCTCCCTGTTCTCTCCCTCTCTCCTCATCCTGTCCTCCCCTCCTTCCTCTCTCCTCTCCCCTTCCCCTCTCGAGTCCGAATCTCGTGAATCTCTTCCTCTCTCACCTCCCTCTCTTCTCCTCTTCTCCTCTAATCTCTCCTCTCCTCTCTTTCTTGAATCTCTTTTCTCTCTTCTCTCTGCTGAGTCCTCCATCTCTCATCACTGTCTCTCCTGAAAATCTCTCCTCTCTCTCCTCGGTCCCTTGTGATGAATCTCTCCTCTCTTCCTCCCTAGCAATCCTCGTCCTCGTCTTCTCCTCTCACTGTCTCTCTGAAATCTTCTCTCTCTTCTCTCTTCTTATCTGAATCTTCTCTCTCTGAGTGTCTCTCTCTCATCTCTCGTCTCCCTTGAATCTCTCTCTCTCTCCCGGTCTTCCTATCTTCCGTTGAAATCTCTTCTCTCTCTCTTGAAATTCTTCTCTTCCCTGCTCTCTTGAATCCTACCTCTCTCTAATCTCTCCTCTCTCATTCTCATCCTCTGTCCTCTCTCTCTCTCTCTCTGATCCCTCCCTCTCCTTTTCTCCTCTCTTTCTCTCTCTGAATCTCTCTCCTCATCTCCTCCCGATCCTCTCTCTCCAATCTCTCCATCTCTGAAATCTCCTCTCTCCTCCTCTTCTCTCTCTCTCCTCTCTCTCTCGTCTTCCATCTCCTCTCTAATCTCCCCCTCTACATCTTCTCTCTCTCTCTCCTGTCCATCTCTCTCTCTCTCTATCTTCTCTCGTCTTCTCGAATCTACTCCTCTCTCTCTGAACCTCTCTCATTCCTTCCTCTTATCTTATTCGAAATTCTCTCTTCTCTCTTCTCTCTTCTCTCTCTCTGCATCTCTCTTTCTCCTTCTCCACTCTCACCTCTTTCTCATCTTTTATCTCTCTCTCTCTTCGTCCTCTCTCTCTCCCACGGTTTCTCGTCGTCCATCTCATCTCTCTCTTTCTCTCTCACTCTCCCCTCTTCCGTCCTGAAATCTCTCCTCCCTCCTCCTCGCTATCTGATCTCACTCTCTCCCTCTCACACTCTTTCTCTCCTCTCTATTCCTCGCTTGATATCACTCTTCTCTCCTCTATCATCCATCTCTCCCTCCATCCTCTCTCATTCTCTCTCTCCATCTCAGTCTCTTTCTCCCCTCTCTCCCCCCTCTCCCCTCCTTTTTCTTTCCCTCCCTCCTCTCCCTCTGGTTCCTTCCGTCACTCTCCTTCCCTATCACTCTGTCCCGTCTCTCTCCATTCTCCCTCTCCACTCCCTACCTCCTCCACCCATTCCCTCCCATTCTCTCCCAGTCTCAAGCCTCTACCCCAATATCTCCTTGACATCACCATCGTTCCTTCCTCCCTTCCTCACCGAACGATCATCCTCTGTCTCTTTCTCTTTCCCACTCCCCCCCTCCCCCTCTCCTTCTCTCTCTCTCTCTCTCTCTCTCTCTCTCTCTCTCTCTCTCTCTCTCTCTCTCTCGTAAACCTGCCGTGCACCACCGGCGACCACTTGGGGGCGAACTCACACAGTCTAAGGGATAAAGATACTCAATTAATAGACGAAGGCACGATTTTCTGCATCTATAGAATAGAGTTGCTCAGACACTTCTTGAACACTCCTGTCGATTACCATTTGCGGTATTGTGGATGATAAATAAATAAACCCAATTCGTTGAAACAAGAAGATGGTTTGGCTTTGCACGTGCATTGTGTGTCCACCAAGGACCCTGTAGTAAGATGGGGGCGAGATACCCTTGGCAGGGAGAATGGTTGGTTGTACCATGTACATGTACCTGCATGTGTGAAGTTGCAGGGAGACCATCAGCCTGAGAACCCTCGAGTGCACACGTTCATGACAATGAACATACAACCAGAACCGAGGAGATGATCTAGATTCTAGAATGTGGGACGCTTGGGGTGGATGGGGGGGAGATCATACCCCATCCGTTCGTTCCCACAATAAACATGGGGGTGTTCTTTGCCACTGCCAATTGATTTGTCAACTACACTCTTCCTTTTTACATTAAAGGCTCCAGTCACTGACTGTGTTGTCCTCATCGTGGCCAGGCCTGAAAATAAACCAAACAACAAGCTGATACTCCAGTTCCCAGCCTTTTGGGCGGTACGAGGAATGGATATGTGTAATATGAAAGTTAAATATTGAACGGTTTTTGAAATATCGCATACACAAGGTAAGTTACCGAGATGGTTGCCATGGCAACATAATTCAGCCAATCACAGCCATGATATAATCAGGTTGAGATCATATCATGAGGAATAGATCTGTGTAATGTGAAAGCTAAATGTTCAACTGTTTTTGAAATAGCGCGTACACAAAAGGATATGGAGAGATATCGTCGGTACGTCGCTGTGTCGACGGAATAAAGATCGTCGATTTTTTTGGGGACGGGGGAGTCGGTTATGTTTGGGCAGACGACAACGGCGGTGATCGACAGACGAATGTCGTGGTCAACAGACGGGGAAGATCGATCGGTTTGAGGAAGACTGGTCGCTCGTTCTTGCGGTCGACATACGGTCGATCAGACGTGGTTGGTTGATCGTAGGGCGGTTCGTCGTGCGCGGTCGACGAATAGTTCGCGCTTGGCGACAGACGGTCTCGGCACGGTATGGGCAGGTCGGTCGTAGAAACTCATTTTAGTCCACGTTCCAACCTTGCAACAGCGAGAACAACAAATAACTCAAAAGGAAGTGAAAAGTGATATAATTCGTGGTTATGAGAAAATAAAGGTGATCTGAAAGGGGTACTCCATTCTGACAGGTCTGATCCCTGCGCTGGTGGTGGTGTCACGGTGTATGTTCATTTCTTCCTTGCCCACAACCATTGCCCCTCACCTGTTACCGCAACCCTATGACCTGGAGGTACGCACAGTCGCCTCTGAGCTGTCTCACCTGGGTTCGAATCCTGACCCAGCTGTAAACTGTCAACCTGGTGTTTAACATGTAAGATTATTCATCAATGTGTGTGCCATCTCTCGGTTGGACGTTAAACTGGGAACTTATTCATTGTGCAAGGCAGCCGATTGGAAGACTTGACATCCTGCTTCATACACACCAAAGATAAGATTGAATCATCCTTACAAAGCACTCACTTTACATTTCTATTAACAATTATTCAATTGGATGTGCCATATTGAAAATATATTTCGATGATATATTTCAAAGGGAAACTTCTGTGAATGATGTACGAGCCCAAGAGAGGCGTTCTCCATCCTCCCAAACAGGAGTGAAAACAAGCACGGATTAAATTTTTTATTTTTAATATGCAATGCCAAGGCTCGTATAAGAGCTAACGTATAACAAGGGGGGCAGGAGACAAGATGGACGGGAGAGGGAAGCACAAAACAGTGGGGAACAGAGACATTAGGAGATCTGTGGAAAGGAGAGGGATGGGGCAGGGAACACGGGGTATACAAGATGGACATTACAGGGACTTTCAGGAAGGAAAGCAGGGAATTTGAAGGAGGTGGGGTTGGGGTGGATTAATGGGGGTATAAAAGATCGAGGATTTGGATGGGGGAAGATAAGAGATGGTGGTGAATATCTGTTTTGAAGACCTGGAGGGAAGAATGGGATTGAAGAGAGTGTGGGAGTTTGTTCCAAAGGTGGGAAGAAGAGGAATGAAAGAGTGAAGGTGAGCAGTG
>CM068963.1:99252262-99270417 GCA_035128595.1 Eptatretus atami
TCTCTGCAAACTTTAACAATATGCTCTCTGCTTACCCTTTGTTGGCCCTTCCTAACCGGTGGAGACTTTAATTGCCACCATGCCAGCTGGCTTGATGTTCGGTTCACATACTCCATTAAATGACCAAGCAGATAAGTCATTCTTGGAAATGACTGTACTTAGTGTGTTGCTTTTTCACATATCTCTCCAAATGGTGACAATTCGTTACTTGACCTTCTCATGTCAAACTTTTCCTCAAACTTGTCCTGCTCCTCCTCAGCTACACTTCCCTTTTTTTCCCACGTGTCGGTAATGGTGGTCGTCTCTTCGGAAGTTATTTGAGAATCGCCAAGGTGCAGACTTTTGTGGTAATTTGACAACACTGATTGGTCTCGCCGAAAATGCGTTCTTTCCATTGAAGACTCATTGACCATCATCATCATCATCATCATCATCATCATCATCATCATCATCATCATCATCATCATCATCATGTACCACGGGCTTTGCTAAGAGTCTGTGGTGGTGCTGCCGAAGCAGTTACGAGGCTGCAATCCCGGTTGTGTTACCACTCCAACTCAATAAGCCAAGGCAGGAATTTTTATTTTGTTCATGGTGCTAGCGATAGCTTGCCTACTCTTCACGAAGGACACCGTGGGATTTTAATGTCCACCAACGAATGCTGGCAGACAGGACACCCAATTTAATGTACCTCTGAGTGACAACAAACACATTGATGAATCACCCTGCCTGTGAAACACCGGGATGACAGTTTATAGCAGGGCCAGGATTCGAACCCAGGCTAGACAGCTGAGAGGTGATTGTGCGTACCACTAGACTTTTCTGGCAGCCATACCCTGCCTGTGAAATGCTGGGACGAGAGTTTAGAGGTGGGTTGTGATTCAAACCCAGGGAAGACAGCTTAGAGGCGAGGCCATCCCGCCAGCCGACCACCCCATTGACTTCTGATGTTAATTGATCCTGAAATTTCTTCCACAATGAACTAATTTCTCTTCTTCATAAGTTCATTCCATCTCACATTCAACTTTTCTCTCTATCATCTGGACCTTGGTACACTGATGAGTGTGGTGAGACCATCATAATAAAACAACACATTCTGCTCCTGAAAGGTAATCTCGACTGAAGACAACCTGCTGTCTCTCGACACAGTGCGGAACCATTGTGCATCTGCCCAACAAAGAGCCAGGGCCCAACATCGGCTCACCTGTAATCAAAATTCTCCAACCTCCCACCATCCTTCAAAGCCTGGTGGGAGCTGATCAGGTCTGTGTAACCCAGTGGTTTTCAAACTTTTTTTAGTGGCGACCCAATTTCAGAACCTCTCTACATTGCGCGACCCAAAGATTTCAAAACCCAATTCATAATATAAAGATAAGATTTCATATGACACAAGAACATTTACTGTTTACTTTATTCACCATCGTCATGTTTTCATGACGAGTAAACGGAGAATAGCCGACAGTATCAAATAGTAAGTTGAATGTTTCAGAAAGTTTAGTCCGAATGACATTAGATATATCAGTGAGAAGGATGAGCCTGTTTTTTCAGAAAAACACAACTCTTATTCGTGGAGAAGTAGATGACAATGCCAGGATCATATCATGCTTCCATTTCTAGGCGATTTCGTACTTGTTTTTAAATCACCACCATGGTGGAGAACGAACTGCTCACAAAAGTATGATGAAGGATTATGGCATGAGAACCTTAATGTGCGCGCCGTGACAGGTCGGGTACGACGGCAGCATTTTGCACCAGAATGTGACAACGAATTCGTCCGGCAAGACCTGCGCTCTCTGAATCCTGCTGGAGCTGTACAAGCTCTTTCTGTGCTGTATCATCTTCGTCAGCAATCGAGTCCATTGGGAGCCCGTGAAAGGGTCCCGAACCACAGAAAAGGACTGCTACAAAGCTCAGGGAAATAGTGCTCGAACTGTTCAATGAGCGATCCGAAGTGACGTGTATTCCCAGAAAGACTGTCGAGCTCGTATCATCGTACTGGCAGGTCGTTAGATGCTCCACCAGACGGGGGAAAAGGCTAAAGCGCGTAGCAGTTGCTTGTCTGCCAGTAATTTTAGAGTCGCCAGAAATCGCTCATTTTGTCGTGAAAATCATTGAGGTTGGCGTCTTTGCCTTGGAGGGAGGTTGAGGACATTGACGTTCAAAGATGTCAACGAGATAGCACAGTTCTGACAGCCAAGAGTCCGACCAAGCAACGCTACCCATTCCGTTTTCCCTTGTGTGCGTAGGAACTCCTTCAGTTCATCTTTGAGCTCTAAAACGCGTAGAAGGTTTCCTCGAGATAACCATCTGACTTGAGTGTAGAATAGTAAATCCTTATGGTCGGCGTCCATCTCCTGGCAGAATAGCTGAATAACCTAGTGTTGAGGCACTCGATTTGATGGATCACCATTTTTACGACTTCTGAGAGCACGCCCTGCAAGGTTTCTGGCAAAGTACGAGAGGCGATCGCTTCTCGGTGAATCATGCAGTGTACCATGGAGGTCTGAGAGCCACCTCAAGCGATTTAGCCTTGAACCAGAACGCACTCCTAACATTGCTGGTGCGCCGTCTGTTGTAGAACGAGCAACTTTCCGAAGTCCAGATCATGGTCACGATAAAACTGCTCTACTTTCCAAAAAATGTCCTCACCTTGGTGGTGGCCTCCAATGGTTTGATGAGCAGAGGCTCATCGACAAAGTTATCAGCCTTGATGAAGCGGACCAGACGATGAGTTGCCGTACGATGCGATATCAGTGACTCGTCCAACTGTATGGCGTGCCACGCGGATTCCTTGATCTCTGTACGACTGAGCCGTTTACGTCCAGACTCATATCTTCAATTCTGCGTTGGATGGTGTGTTCAGAGAGGGGTCTAACTGCCAGTTTTTCGCCGCTTCCTCCCCAACCATCAGGATACCATGTCCTTTGCACATGCAGCACGAGTTCTTCCGCAATGGAGTGAGGCTTTTTAGTCTTGGCAACATGGAGCGGACACTCGAACGAGGCCGCTAATGCCCGGAATGTCTTGAGGCATGTTACCCTCTCTGTCAAACGCGTATTCTTGAGTGCAGAAGTTTTCCTCTCAAAGAACGCTCTCTCCTTATCCTGATAAGGCAGTGTTTTGTAGTCAAATGCCTCTGCAACTTATTTTGTTTCATAGACTCGTAGAAAGCAACTTCGAAACAAATCACACCACTGAGGCCTCTGTGGCCCCCTTTTATCCACCACGTAGTAAAATCAAGGTCCAGAAAATTTATCCTGGTAAGAACGTTCTCGAATTTGCTGGAGGCCGGTGCTGCCATCACAAATAAGGTCTCGAGTCGTACGTGGAGACGTGAATACAGGTACTCGTCGACTTACGACCTATGCGACTTACGACTGTTCGACTTTACTTTACACTTTACGACCACGTTTTTTTTGTTTGTTTTTGTATGTAAATTTTTATTTTTATTTTATTTTTTATTTTTTGTATGTAAAATATACGTTGTTCGACTTCCGACATTGGTCAGAACCAATTGCGGTCGTAAGTCGACGACTACCTGTAGACGTTAATGATAGAGTCAGAGTCTGAGTCTGAGAGGCCGTGGATCAAACCACTAATTTCCGCCAAAATGAACCGCCTTCAGCGAGCCTGCGCATCGGCTGGATCCATTTCAAGCGTCATGTTGCGCGGTTTCCAATACTTTGAACGAACCGTTTATATTACATCCCGTTTGTAAAAAGCGCGAAAAACCGAATCGAACAAATAGACAAATTTTTTTTGCTGCAAGCGGACTCCCGCGACCCCACGAAATTTGCTCGGCGACCCCACTTGGGGTCGCGACCCCGGGTTTGAAAAACCAAGGTGTAACCCCTTCCTTTCCTGCCCTCCCAAAGGACAGTGACATGCGAGATCCTGCTCAAGCAAAATCAGAGCTCTTGAACTCTGTCTTCACTCAAAAGGCCAAGGTGCCAAATCCCTCCCTTCCTATCCCCACCTTTTTCATACATAGTCGAGGCTTGTGGAAGAGCTAGTGCAATGAACGGATGAGGACGTAATGGGATGCAAAAGGAACAGCAAAGAGAAGGGAGAAACACCAACAGCAGAGTAGAGGACCAAGACAGAGGGAGGCTTGGGCAAGCAAAGGGTGTTGGGGAGGAATGGGGGCAGGAGAGGATGCATGGGGGTGGATAAGATGGATAAGAAGGAAACTGCAAGGAACGAAAACTGGAAATTTGGAAGGAGGAGGGAATAGAGTGGGGATGGGGGTTAACATAGAACGAGGGTAGAAAGCATGGTTTTGGATTGGGGATGATCTGAGATGGTGGTGAACAGCTGTCTTGAAGACCTGGAGGGAAGAATGAGATAGAAGAGGATGTGGAAATTGATTCCACAGGTGGGAAAAAATAGGAACAAAGTGGAGGTGAGCAGTCATCCTGGATTCTCCAATTGCAGAATATTCCTCCCGACAGCATGTGGACGTCTCCCCCACCAATGTAGTTATGTTTCTGACAAAGCTTGACACCTCTTCCAAAACCGGTCCTGATCCCCCTCCTTTTTTAACCCTTAAGGGCCATCTTACTATGATATTAAGTAACGGAAGGAGTAAGTGAGAAAAGTTGGGAAAGAGATTATGGGAGTGAAGAAATGAAAGGGTAGGAAAGGGAGGGAATAGAAGGGGAATTGGTGTAGGAGTTTGAGAGATGAGAGTACTGAGAATGGACAAATAATGAGATGTATGGGGAGGAGGAAGAGGATGAAAGTCGCCATTTTTTTTGCTTAAGTGACATGTCATCACAATGACCCCTCGTGAGAACTATTTCAAGCAAAATACGTTATCCAACATGAAAACAAGCGCATTTATCACTGTAATCTTCACTGTTAATTAAACTTTTATGATAAAGGAAGTAGTTTTGCATAATAAGAGCTGGCTAGGTGGAACCCCACCTCCACCACCCCCACCCCCCTCCCCCACCCAAAGGGTATGTAATTGCTTTGGTAATTATATTATTATATAAGGTCACATTAACATAGAAACCATCCACAGATGGCTGTTTTGCCCTCTAGGGACAGGACACCCAAGGACTTACGTGTGTTCATGGAATGTGCACAAGAAATTATGGGATAACGTCATCATTGTTAGTGTGATGGAAATCAAGAAATGAATCGAATAAATTGCATTAATAAATTGAGAGCATCTTCTTATTAAAGTATTGCCTTGTGCAAAGCGACTCGTGTGCACCGACACGCATCGAATGCCATTTTCAGCCGGATGGCATGGAGCGTGTTTAGTGTCAAATGATAACAAGACTTGCATGTCCACATCAACCCACCCACTGCAAGCGCTTTTGGGGGGGAAAAAAACAACAAATAAATAATGATCACATGACATCGTTTTGAGTTTGCACCACCAACGTCATGGGTTCATCTGAAAGTGTTCCATTGCTCCAAGAGCCGTCATTACTCCATGATAAACCGATTGCGATGTCATTCTTTTCTGTTTCTTATTTGACAGTTCACTGTTTAATGCTACAGCTACAGGTGTCAGGGTGAGTTAACATGTAGCAGCATACTGATCACCTCTGATCTATAAACTCGTGAAGCGTTCACGATGTAGTTATGGCTTTTGGGTGACCTGATTCCCCTCAAGGGGCATCCTTGACCAAGTCGTAAAGAATAAGAGGACGAGGAAGCTGAGTTTTTCGTTATAAGTACCATCAGTTGTCCCACCTTTCTGGTGGGGAGAGTGCAGGTGTTATTTCATCACTATGTGCAGACAGACAAAATAAGTTGAACATGGCAGGTACAACATCCTGATCAGGCATGAAACAAGGTCTTCGGGTTCTTCAGTGTTAAAGGGTTCTTCAGGCTCTTAAGTTTCTTAAGGCTCTTCGGGGTTTTAGGGGTCTTAAGGCTCTTTTGGCTCTAATGCCTCTTAAGTGCCTTAAGGCTCTTCGGGGTGTTAGTGGTCTTAAGCGTCTTAAAGCTGGTCTAACCCTAACCCTAACCCTAACAGCTTGGTTTTAGAGAGTTTTAGTCTTAAAGTGGCTTAGAGGTCGAAAGAGTCTAAAAGGGATTAAGTTAATCACTTTTGTAAAATAAGCTACATTAGTAGTCACAAAGATCCACATTCAAAACTCACCGCACAACTGCCATATGGCTCAGGTCCCATGTTTCAATCATCTAAGTGGTCTTCATGCAAGACTGTTCAGTCATCATGTGGCCTGTGATAAGTATCCTTCCAAGTGAACACGAGGCGATGATGAAAACGATGTTCAGTCTCACTATCTGCACATTGACGGTGGTCCCTCTCCCTTGGGGGGATACCGTCTCTAATTGGGAGGAAAGTACATTGAGGTCAATTAATGTCCTTGTCTTGCACATAATTTATTTACAAGCTCCGACATGAACCTTCGATGTATTTAAAAACATGGCTTAGCAAAGTTTTGTTCATTATTTAAGAAATTTTAGCGATCAGACCAGCATGATGTCCAAAGGTCCATTTCCCATGAGACTTTCCGCATCATGAGTGGCCGAGCTGTGGTTCTTTGAGGCTCTCCTCCCGAGGGCATGCGAGAGGGTGATTTTGAGCATGCAATAAACGTCTCTTTAAAAATCTCAGGAATACGAGTGGTTTCTTCATTAACATTAACTCCATTTTGTTACCTCCGCCATCGACGGTGAAGGAGTTTAAGTTTTCACCCCTTTCTGTCTGTCTGTCTGTTTCTGCACAGGATATCTCAAAAAGTTGCGGACGGATCCGGATTAAATTTTGTGGACAGGTTGGATGTGTGATAAGGACGAACTGATTACATTTTGCTGAAGATCTGGATCCGGATCCGACTACTAGAATTTTTTCAGTGAATCTTCACTATTGAGAGATCGGGCCAAAAACTTTATAAAGCACGATATCTCAAAAAGTTGTGGACAGATTCGGACGAAACTTGGTGGAAAGGTTGGGTGGGTGTGTTGCAAGGACGAATCGATTCGATTTGGGGGAGGATCCGAATCTGGATCTGGATACAAGAATCATTTAATTTTTTTAAGTGAATCTTCTCCATTGAGAGAGAGGGCCAAAAACGATGTCGTCCTGGATAGCAGGATATTTCAAAAATGTATTGGGCCCGATATGTTCTCGTGGATCAGACATTACGTGGTGGAGGTATGTCATGTCAGGTATGGGAGCATGCGCCAGAGCAGCGCGTCGCTGCGTCCACTTTGCCACTTTCCACCGGTACTCCAGGGGCCTCCGTCTGGCCATCCCCCAGCAATGCCTGGCCCATCCCCATCTCCTTGAGATGCCGATCAACCTTCTGCAACCACGAGGAACGTGGTCGGCCCATTGGCCTCCTCCACTCACGAGGCTCCCTCGCTGAGAGAATCTGGTGAGCAGGATCAGCGTCAGGAAAACGAGCCACATGTCCATACAGCCGCAGCTGATGCTCACGGACTATTCAGGTAACAAATCTCATCTGAGTCTCTCTCAGCAACCGCTCGTTGGACACGAAGTCCGACCAGCGATAGCCAAGGATTCTCCGAAGAACCGGGTACCAAAGGAATTAAGTCTCCATCTCAGATCCTTGGTCAGACTCCAAGTCTCACATCCATAGAGCAAGACTCAAGGACCTGCAGACTCGGACTTTCATCCTCCCGCACAGGTACCGGCAGCGCCACACCCCATTATCCAGTGAATCCTTCACTCCCCAGGCCCGACCCAGACGTCTATTGACCTCTGATTCACAGCCAGCAGAGACATGAATATCACTGCCGAGGTAAGTGAATCTCTCCACGACCTCAACATCCTCACCACAAACAGGCACATTCGGGAGGTATGTGCTCTCCCGAATGCCCTTCTAGTTTGTCTTGCGATCTTGAGAGTGACGATTTGTGTCATTAACCCCACCAGAAGAGAGAGAGTGTTGAATTTGGGTCTGTTTCTTTGGCTGTCTGTGTGTCTCTCTGTCTGTGCTAACGTAGGCCACAAATGCCACCTAGTGGTAGCCAGCATTACACGTTGTCTTTTTTCAACCAGTACCTCCATAAAATAGGTGTATTAAAAACGTGAGTGCATCTATAAAGTACGGACTATAAAAAGGTCAACGTCAGTGAAATAGGTCTGTCTATAAAATTGATACGATCGGAACATGAATCTATAGAATAAAGCCGAAAATGTTTGTTTGCCCGCTGTATGAGCATAAACCTTCGTCATCAATGTATCGTCTACACACCACACAAACACACCATAAAATATCCACACAAAACAAGCCCGGGTGAGTGGTGAGGGCCTGCAATCTCTGATTGCTCCTTCTGGTTGATCCTGCGAGTGGTTGAAGAGTAACACTGGTCACTTGGTGGTTGTTTGTAAGTTTCAACAAACTTTCTTCTCTTGAAAATTGATGGTTAAATTTTAACCATAATTGTTTTTGACTCTTAACTAGGTCTCTTTTTGCTTGTCTTGAAGTTCTCACTACAACAGTCTTTGGTCAGGTCTCCTGCAGGTTGTCCATCACCTCCTCTACACCAGTTCACCATTTCCATGCGATGTTAAATTAGCATTTCCTTCGTTAGCATGGTACCAGCATGCCCCACTTTTAAAGTTACAAACACACAAGCAGCTTAATACTGAAAATGGATGTAAGAAGAAACATGTAGTCGTTGTGAACCTTTTAAAAGTAGATTCCACGTTACGTTTTTGTATCATGTCGACATAGTAATTTGTCATCATGGAATATAGCAGCATCAACACATATTTGGGATTTAAAAAGGACGTGATGGAAATACAAATAATTAAACAAACCTTCCCTACCCTGACTGTAGGACCAATGACATATCATGTCGAATCACATATCATACCAAACATTCTGCATCTATCTATAATTCCAGCAATGTGTGTGTGTGTGTCTGTCTGTAACCGCTGTTTCTCGACAACCACTGGTCCGATCTAATTGAAACTTGCCAGGTATATTGCTGGGGACCTGAGTATGTGCCTTTTCAAGGTTTGATATTAATCGGACAAGTGCTTGCCAAGTTATGGCCATTTATTTACCAAACCAATGACAAGACACGTTGCTGCGTAGGCGTGGCCGATGGGGAAAGGGCGCCATTTAGTTCCCGTGGCGTAGGAGGGGCAATGGTGAATGGCAGCGAATGTCATGGCAAGCAAAGACAGGGAGGTAAACTTGATTTTAATTTGGATTTTAATTAACTCTGTGTGTGGAAGTATCACAGCAGTTGTTACTTCAATGCAAGCGATAATTCGTGGAATGCATGTGAACATTCCGTACGGGCACGCACTACTTCCGGATAGTGATGACTTACTGTATTCTAATAATTTCTCGATTTCTTATGCGCATTTATAGATAAACACAATGCCCCAATCCAGTCGTCATTTACGAGAGCGAAGGAACGGCCTGTGTGGTTGTTTGAAAGTTTTTTTTGGTTTGCACGTACGGCCACGCACGTACTAGTATTTCAAAATCTATGAGAAATAAACACAGTTAGTGGATCATCACTGTCATTCCATGTCTACCTGTATTACATCGATGCACCTCCGCCCAGTAATCACCACCACTCAGTTGCATCATCGTGCGGCAGATCAATGTTCGAGAAGCCAATGATATCAATTGCTTCTCCTTCTTCTTAGTCTTCCTCTTCTTCTTCTTCTACTCCTTTGTCTTAATCTTCTAAATTTCTCCTGCATGAAAGCATTCATCAAGGAAAACACAATTTATGATTTGTTTACGCGAGTGTCATTACGTAAAGCACAATCCACTAAATGTTTGTCAGTTCCAATTCAGAGGCGTATTCTTCTTTCATCTCGTTTCATTTTGTGTACTCAAGCATCATATTAAAATTCGGCAATTCTATGTACGTATGTGTGTATGCATGTATGTAAGTACAGGTAGTGGACAAAAACCTGGGTAAATGAGGGACACCAAGCAACGCTTCCACACAGGTGTGGCCCATGTTTTAATTAAGCAAATAACATCCCAGCATGCTTAGGGTCATGTATAAAAATTATGGCTGGTATGGCTGCAAGATGGACCCCCCCCCCCCGCCCCCCCAGAATGCTACCATCCACAGAGCACGTGTGGTCACCCAATGGTTTGATGACATGTCACTAATGTTATCCATATGTCAAGGCCTTCTCAGTCCCCAGATCTGAACCCAATCGAGAATTGATGGGATATCCTGGAATGACGCCTGAGACATCGTTGTTCCACATCCCTTCAAACAGGTGTGAGTTGATCGACTTTCTCATGGGAGAATGATGCCGCATCCCTCCTGCAGAATTATAGACGCTGGTGGATTCTATGTGATGGCGCATACAAGCCGGACTGGCCGCACGTGGTGGCCCAACACCCTATTAAGTGACTTTCCAATGGTATTTCCATTTTGTTGTCCACCACCTGTACCTTAGTCCACCTTTTATGCTTTTATACCAACAAAAATCCAGTCAAATTTGAACCACCCTCGTTGATCATTTAAGGCATAGAGGTTTTGCGAACAAAATGGGAAAGACATGGAAAAGAAGAAGAAAAAAAAAAAAAGAGATGAAAATTATTCTGTCTAAAGCTGTGCCTGACATTTTGGCCTCAAGATTGCCTTAATCACGAGGGGAAGGTCAGGCTAATTGCCATTTAACCATGACCTTTTTACTACTTTGGCACTTGGGTATTTCATGTGAGGTGTTTGAAAAGTTCGACAAATGACGTACTCAATACTAACTAACTTTAGTAGCATGCCAAAAATAGAATAACAAGGCATATAGATAGATATATAATAAAACACACATTTATGTATCCTCTTACAAATTACAACATATACTTGTCTTTTGAAAAATATTTAAGAAACCTTTTCTTGTTTTGGACGATTGTGAGTTTATAGCTTGGTCGGGATTCAAACCCAGGCTAGACAGCTCAGAGAACATTTTGTACGCCCTATGTATCAAATATTGTGCCTGTTAGGATCAATTATTAGCTCACCTGGACTTTAGTCAGGTGAGCTTATGCGATTGAGCAGTGTTTGTAGGTCAATCAGTCAGTCTGTAAACACTTCAGTCATCATCACTTGAACCAAACCCAGAATTTTGATGAAACTTGGCCATAAGCTTCATATCTAATGCCTATCGAAGGTGTATTGACCGATCTTCAAAATCTGCGCTCATGAAGGGGGTCTCCGCTGGGGGTGGGTTAACCCCCCTCCCCCCCCCCAAATATGTATTTATATGATCACATCTATGGCTGATTGTGGGGTGGGCTTGAACCCCCTGAATCCCCATTCCATTGTGTCAATGAGTATAACTGACTGTGGTCACAGCTGTGCCGCTGATGCAGTGCCCTCTGTAGGTTAGGGCAGGAATTTGTAATTTGTTCATGGTGCCAGCAATAGCTCACCCACTCTTTGCGAAGGACACCATGACGCGTAGGATCTTTAACGTACACCAACTAATGCCAATAGACATACATCTGTTTAATATCCATCTGAGAGACAGCACACACAATGATGAATCACCCTGACTGTGAAACACCAGGATGGCAGTTTATAGCTTGGTGGGGATTCAAACCCAGGCTAGACAGCTCAGAGGCGAATATGCATACCTCTAAGCCAAATCCTGCCAGCCCTTGAATAGTCATAGTAAATATTTATTGTAAAATGGCATCCCGTGAAGGGGGTGGGGGTGGTGTAAGGGAGGAGATTTCACTTCCCTGCCAACGGGTATGCCCTGCCAACTTCCCTGCCAACGGGTATGCCCTGCCAACGACGACACAATATGGCGTCGCCAACACCCAGTATATACCGGGAAGCTACGTCAATTCCTCCAAGATCATGACAGTTTGCCTGACGGTGTCGGGTCATTATCTGTCTGTACATCTGTCCATAATTTGTATAACAGCTCGTTCATGAGCAGCTAAGACCATGAAAATAATGTGTCGAGCCAGAGTTGGTCTGGCATCGTTACTTTATACCTGGGTACCTCACTTAATGTTACATACATTCAATAGTTTAGAGAAACTTAGACTTGAAATAGGACTTGGATGAGAGAACTGATCATAACTCAGATTCAAACTCGGTTTCAAAAAAAACCTCAAGACCTGGCCTCAAAATTGGACAGGTAAGGTCAGGTCAGGTATGGAAACATGCGCCAGAGCAGCGCGTCGCTGCGAAAATTGGACAAAGATTAATTATCTCACAACTCTCACTTGAAAATTGAAATATTTGTTCTCGCTCGGACACCGCTTATTGGGATTGGACCGTGTAATCATTGCATATGGCATCTAAAGAGTTTCACCCGAGTTTTTCCCCGTTTGTGAAATATCAAGACGAGTTGTCATCACTGAATGAATGTGTTCAATATCTATATACCGACCTATGGATATAACAACTGCTGGCATAAAAACACAGCAGCGAATGGTGTCAATGGTCTCACGGCACCGGAAACTCGTGTGCACACTGAACGTGGAGACCCGTAGGAGGCGATGGAGAAGCGCCTTCCACAGGTCTCACTTGGCACCTGCTCCAGTAAGGGGTTAAGCCTCGTAATGGCGTCGTGACACGGCTATCCAGCCTGTAAACTGGGATGGGCATTGGGTGGCGAGATCAGGGAAAGGCGGTACGGTCGATATTTGGGTGGGGGTGGGTGGAGGTGGAGTGGATGGTTGTTTGTGGAATGATTGTGGTGGTATGTTGTTGGGAGGTTCTAAGAGGAATAGCCCCAAATAGGCACAAGCCATGCCGTAAATCTGCTGCTGACTTTACGAGGATATCGCCGTTCAGGGAACGGGAGAATCAAGCAGCGGCTGCAGGGAGGGTGGGAATAGAAAGCAAAGAGAGGAGGGATTAAAACCCGAATCCATGCGGACCGTACGATCATTCTCGCCTTGCCAAAACGAATCTACATCCTTTCCACGAAACAGCAATCTTCACACTACACAGTGCTCAATCCTGCAGCGAATGTGGACATTTTTAATTGGGCCTTCATACCCTTATATCGAAAAAAAGAAAAAAAAAGAGAAGCTAACATTATATATATATATATATTTATATATATATATATAATATATATATATTTATATATAATATAATTATATATAATAGTTATAGAGAGAGAGAGAGAGAGAGAGAGAGAAGAGAGAGAGAGAGAGAGAAGAGAGAGAGAGAGAGAGAGAGACAGAGAGAGAGAGAGAGAGAGAGAAGAGAGAGAGAGAAGAGAAGAAGAGAGAGAGAGAGAGAGAGAGAGAGAGAGAAACCAGAGACAGAGAGAGAACGAGAAGAGAACAGAGGAGATACAGAGGAGAAGAGACAGAGAGAGACAGAGAGAGACAAAGAAAGAGAGACAGAGAGACACAGAGAGACACACAGAACAAGCCGGTACGGTGACATGATGTCACGTATAAATTGCATACTAGTCATGACAGTTTTTGACGGACCGAGCTAAAAAAAAAATTTGACAAAGAGGTTGATTATAGTGCGACATAAAAGCCTCGGTGAACAAGCCCGATTATTGCAGTTTGATTGATTTCGAAAAAAAAAAATAAATAAAAGTTTTTTCCGATTTTTATTCAAAAATTTCAATATCAGTACACCTGTGCTAGGCCACACAAAGATGGCGTCCCATAGCAACGGGCACTCACAAAGCATACAACTAGATTCTGGTATGAAACCTAATCCAGTCAAGTTTACAAAATCAAAATCGGAAATTTGACATACCTACGTGGTCGCTCCAGAAGCTGTCCATATACTACATAACAATGAAAAACACGACAGATGGCAAACCTGAGAATAACAGTAAGTCCGATATACACCAGACTGAAAATAATGCTACAACAAACTCTAAGCCGACTACAAATGGATAACCAACAAAACAAACCAACACAAACGGAACGAAACCGACAAGGTGGCAGAGAAAACGAAGGCGAGAAACAAGAGAGACAGAGAGAAGAGAGAGAGAAGAGAGAGAGAGAGAGAGGAAGAGAGAGAGAGAGAGAGAGAGAGAGAGAGAGAGAGAGAGAGAGAGAGATAAAATGTGTAATGTTTATACAGCATTGGCCTCCTCCTGTGTCAAAGTTCCTTGGCCTTGAGGAAAGGTATTTTTATGATGATTGATGTTCTATGGTCATTGGTGAATATTTATGTAACCATGTTCCTTATTTTGTATTTATTTATTTTTAACAATCTGCATATATAGGCTCATGACGGAGCTTATACATGTAGATCACGTGCAAGACATCGACATTCGTAGACACCATTAGTGTACTTCTTCTGGTATCACAGGAACATTAATAGGCAATGGACAAACATGTATGATGAATGGGAGTTGGACCTGGGTTCAACTACACCATGAGCCATGAGGGGTGCAGATTAGGGACACTACATCAGGCAAACCCACTTTTCCGTTGGTCAAGGTTTTGGCAGGGTCTTCAATATCCACGGGTTGATCTAGCTGTGCTTGATAGCGTGAGCTATCCTCAGTAATCAGTCGGTGAGTATGGAATCAGTTGGTTGATGCAGTGTGCCATACAGGGCACGAACACTCTCCTCGGTGGGACCCTCGGTGACAAAACCTATGCGGTGTTGCATCACCTCATGTAGACCTTGCGTGGGTGCGGCGATCCTTCTGCTGCGCACAGCACGTAAACGGACCGTTCGCTTGCATTTTCCCTGAGCACAGTTGTTCTGCATTCCAGCGTGTGGGCGTTCGATAGTTGACAAAAGACTGGTCCGGTCGCCCACGCCACAAATGCCTTCCCACGCGCGTCCGTGCCGTGAAATATCTTGTTGTCAGCCTTTTTTTTTTCAATCAAGCATCCTAACAAGCATCGGCATTTGCAGATGTTGAAAGCTGACGTAGGTAGGACCATGGAGAGCTTTGCTGAGGTCATCGACATGGTCCAGCGATATCTTCAGTGATCCAAATGGCAAACTGCAATGTATTAGGAGTCTTAGGACCTTTGCCACAGGTTCAATCAATGACTCACTTGTATTCTAGCACTTGTTCCGAAACAAGGTGGCAGAACAAGGACCATCATCAATTTATTTTCTTCTCCTGTAGGTCAAAAGGCTCTGAAGCAAAATGTGTTACTTTTTGACGCTTCATTCCATCTAGATACCAATATTATAAATATATATATATATATCTATATATATATAAATATATATATACATATATATCTATATATTATTATTTATATTGATGCGGGGCGGGGGTTCGGGTGAAAATACCACTAGGTGGGGAAGCTATCACTGTTCCCACCAGACTCCCCGGAATTGTAGGCCGTCGCACACGGATAATTATTGACGCGGCGGGTCGCTTAACCGACCGTGGACGCCAATAACTCAACTGCGTGACCTAGGTCCTCCCATCTATGGGTTAATCAGGTTACCTAATTAATCTCGTGGTTTAATTACCGGGGAACATGCCTCGGTACGCCTTGTCCGAACCGGATCACTCTACCGGACCGGATCACTTTACCGGATCGGATGCAGCCGAGTGACACTGCCAAGGACGTACCGGCTAAAAGGAACGGATCGTTGGAATAAAGTCCCGGCTAAACTAGGATTCGGACCATGCTGGATCAATGGAAGAAAGTCAAAAACGTGCAAGGAACATTTCTAATAATAATTATTTATTTATAAGCAGGCGAGGAATGATATGTGGCACAGTGAATAGTTTCATTGTTGTGTGTAATGCAGGGATAGAAAGAAGCGTGTGGTGCGACAATAAACAGGCAACTTACAAAAGGGGACACCAGAGCAGACTTAATGTGAAAATAATAACCATAACAATAACGATCTTCTGCAGTCTTACTTCAGCAGACAGGCGCCAGCCACACACACACGCACACACACACACACACACACACACACACACACACACACAACACACACACCACACGCGCGCGCGCGCCACACACACACACACACACCACAACACACAAAACCGATGAAGAGGAAGTTAGAACAGGAATTGGGCACCGTAAAGGAGGAGCTTGAGTCGAGAAGGGCGGAGTCCAGAGTGCGATGATGGAGTAGTAGGCGGGACCAGGTAGGGTGGTAGGCGGTCAACATCGTGTGGGCGGGACGAGGAAGCAGATTCTCGGGCAGCAGGAAGCGGGTCATGGCGTGTCTTCGAGGCGAGGCGAGAGAGAGGCGGAGAAACTCAAAAAGCAAGAGAGAGACGGAGGACTTCTCTGACCTTTATAGGATTTGCAGCTCGGGGGGAGGGGCCACCCTGAATCGTTAGCGTCATCACCTGAATCGGGCGCTCTGATTGCGCCCGACCCCTCATGTGGCCCGCCAGCTTGGGCCCGAAACCGCCTCCACTTCGTTTCCGGCAAGGCCATCTCAGACAGCGAACATATTTCGCTCCCACCCTACGACATGACACGAATCGCCCACATCAAATTGGCACGCGAATCATCCTGCAAAAACCCCCAGGCCGTGCCCGAGTGACCGTCGAGGGTCCCGCATGCCCGCTCAGGCGTTCGACCAGCGTCGATTAACGTGCTCGCTTCATGCGCGCCAACGTGGCCCGCACTGTACATTCCTCGGCTCGATCACAGCCTTGCTGGCCGTAGAGAAGAGAAGTCGTTTCACCATCCATGGAGAATCCGCTGCTGCCAGCGAGGACCGAAGGTACATCGCCATGGATAAATCCATGCACGTTTCACGAGCGACGTACATGTCTGCTTTCAAGCACATTCCATACAGTGCGCATGGTTCCGCCATTACGCACGTTGCCCCGCGTTCGCGTTAACACGACTCCGCTCGCGTGTGCGCGGGCGAACACCAATATGTGTCGGATATTGAGGTTAAAAAGGACAAGCCGCTTCTACTCGCACACTCGTATCCTGCCAAACATGGCGTGGAGTCATCTTTATCGGCCTCCATACCGTTTCGTGCGGCATGGGCGTCGTGCTGGCCGTGTTTTCCCGTGCCGTGAAAAACACCATTTGTGCAGCCTCTTAAGAGTATTTATTCGCATGCCTTTTTAATGCAACCGGCAATTCTCCCAGACCATCGGAAGCTGGAGTCGACAACCCCGCACTGCCAAGCAAACATGACTCGCCGCACACGCCAGGTTTTGGGCTCTCCCGGGAACGAGGATCTCTGTGCAGCAGATCCCTCACCGCGGCGCCGCACGGGCTGCTCTCCACGAGGCCCCCCTTACAGCGAATGCGTACGTGGCTGATTTACCTCAGGAATAATCAGAAAGAAGAAGAGTAGGATAAAATGAAGGAAAAAAATGATTGAAGCAACCCTCGCTATTAGATCATCGCAACGCACTCCTTGTTGTCCCGCTAAACAAAAGGAAAGGGACTATCTACACGTTATAATAATGGAATAACTGTCTTGGGACACTATCTGTTGTATGCATGCGGTTCCGGAACCCCAACAATATACACACACACACATATATATATATATATATTATATATAATATATAATACAATATATATACTATATACAGTATATACATATATGTATATACTAGCGATGCCCGTGCACATGCACGGGATAGCAGTACAACATAGCTGGTAGCAGACGACAGACCGTACACGGGAATGACAAAAATACGCATTGTGCAAAATGCAAGTGGTACTATGGAACGCCAAGACTTCCAAACATTGTCGGCATGTCCGCTAAGTGCCACAGCAATTTCATAGGGATCGTGTGACGGCGAGCGGTTTTTAGTGTGCAAGCTTGGTATTATAATAGAGATATATATCTTTATATATATATGTATACTATGTCATATTATATGTTATATATATGTATATCTATATATATATATTTTTATATATATATACATACATATAATATATATTATATATAATATAGATATTATTATATATATTATATATATATTATATATATATGTATATATATGTACAGGTAGTCGTCGACTTACACGACCTATGCGACTTACGACTGTTCAAACTTTACGACCACGACCACTTTACGACCACGACCACTTACGTGACCAGACTTCTCCGCGTCTCCGCCCCACTCAGACTGCTCAGTCTTCCGCCCCAGCGCCCGCCATTGCTAGCGTGTTAGCGTGGTCTCGGTATAGCGCAGTTTATCCGTATCCGACCGTTTGTCTTAAAATTTTTACTTCAAATCCCCAAAATGTCTACCAAGAGGAAATTATCTTTGTCTACTCCTCAACCTGC
>CM068963.1:99319413-99334877 GCA_035128595.1 Eptatretus atami
GATACGCACCACACGACATCCCCCAAAAAAAAAACAAAGAAAAAAACTAAGACTCCCAACCTAAAAAAAAAAAAAAAAAAAAAAAAACAAAAAAAACCCGCAAAAAAACACCAAGACATCAAAAAAAAAAAAATGACCAAAACACATGGTCATACCAACACATACATCCTACCTCACAGAGACAGAATGGATGGTCATATCATAACTTATCAGATTGGCCATATAGCACCTTTTTTGCTTGAAAAAGGTACAAACAAAGATGAACATTGTATCAAAGCTTAAGATGTGCACTAAAGCCCCATGGCCAAAGTACACACTCGAAAAAAGTTTGTAAAACTGTATACGCATGCACTTTGGCCCGAATGCCATAGTACATGGCCAATAAAACACATACAAGTATGCAACCACAATTATGGTGGTTACCGTTTCACTCCATAGTCGAAGCTTCAAGGATAGCCGAATATTATTATTGGCATGACACAATGCTGACTGGTTAACATCTGTCCATGACTGGCGGGGTCGATTATGCACTACTTGTTCAACAGAGTCCAAAGGAACCTGATGATTGGCAGACCATCACCCGCCCCCCCCCCCCCCCACTCCACCCACCTCCATACACCCATTAATGAGTGCAGATTTTGATGTGGTCGATACAATTTGGTTGGTACATCAAGGGTGATGAAAGTTGTGGTCAAGTTTCATTGAAATTGTGTGTGGAGTTTTCAGAGAACAGAGCAAATACCGATTTTGGGGGGTCAAACGCAACCCCCCCCAATAGACACCCTTAATGAGCACAGATTTGATGCACTGAATACACCTTCATTAGGCATCAGATATGAAGCTCGTAGCCAGGTTTCATCAAAATCGTGTGTTTGGTAAGCGATAATGACTGAAGTGTTTATGGACTGACTAACTCACTCACCTATGACACTGCTTGGTCACACAAGCTCACTGGACGAAAGTTCAGGTGAGCTAATAATAAATATCATTGTGTGTCAGTCAGTCAGTGTGTGTGTGGGAGCAAGATGACAACCTACACGCAGTGCTCCTGTTAATTATATTCGACAGTGTTATACATTGAAGATATCAGGACTGATGTCATCAACTGGCTAATACTACCGACACACTTGGGGCAAACACCAACAATGGGGCCTGAGGTTGTGTAGCACTAAAAAAAGGTCCTTTTCAGGGCAAAAGCTTGTGATCACAACAAGACCAGTGGGTCCCTCCCTCCACATCCTCCAACTCAATGCTGAGGGGCTGACATTTCTGAAGTGTGAAATCCTCACCAAGATCCTGAAGGACTACAACATCGATGTAGCCATACTCCAGGAAACTCATAGCGAGGATGATAAAAGGCTGCAAAGAAAAGATTGCAGGCTACAACCTCATGCCTCTGTTAATGCAGCAAAACATGGCCTCCCAAAGCCTGGTGTGGCTTAGTGGTTAGGGTGGTGGCTTGGGATCCTAGGGTCCTGAGTTAGAGCCTGGTGTTGGCTTAGTGGTTATGGTGTGGCTTGGGATCCTAGGGTCCTGAGTTCAAGCCCCGTTGTCCACTGAATTAATATACCAGGGGTTGACTCAGCCTGTCATCCTTCCGAGGTCGGCGAAATGAGTACCAGTGTGTACTGGTAGAGGGCCACTGCATCAGCGACACAGTCGCACTTCCAATAAATGATAGCGACCCTGGCAGCTAAGCTGCCATATGCAAGAAGAAGAAGATGGCTTCGCCACCTATATCAGACATGGTCTTTGAAACATCGAAACTGTAGACAATAACTCGCTACAAACAACAGCAAAGATATGCGGGTGTCACTGTTGCAAATGTGTACAAGCCGCCACACAAACATGGCATCACTTGCCCAGACCCAAAACAACCCTCCCGTGGTTTACATTCGGATTTCAACAGCCACTACACTGAATGGGGTTATAGAGAAAATGACGTGGTTGGAAAGCAGCTAACGGACTGGGCATCAACAGCTGATCTCAACCTGCTGTTTGACCAAAGTTGCCAAAGACCTTCCACTCGGGCGGTGGCAAACGGACAAATCCTGACCCTCTTCCTGACAAAGGATGACAGAGAACTACCAATGATGACATTGAGAAGAGTTCTTGCTCCCTTTTCTAAAAAGCCAACATCGCCCCACTATTGTTCAGATTAGTATCGAGATCCCACTTGTGCACTCCAAGCCAAAACCATGCTGGAACTTCCAGAAAGTGGATTGGACTGCTTTCACCAAAGAAGCTGAATCCAAGAGTCAAGGAAATACCACCTGTCCCAGTGAATACACCGAATTGTGCACTTCCTTCTCTCTGCTGCCACCAATACCATACCGCACAGCTTCAGCAAGACCTACACACCTTGTTGGACAGCGGAGACTGAAAGGCTTCTGAAGGAGCACAACAAAACTGGGAACTTGGATGTTTCACAGGCACTAATTGAGACTCTCGACACTGTAAGTCTGAAGCACTGGAATGAGTTGGTGGAGTCAACAGACTTCACTCACAGCAGCTGCAAGGCATGGGCATTGCTGAGGAAACTGGGTGCCACAGAAAACACGACTGCTGTCATCCCAGAGTTTCCCCTGATTCCATCGGATCTCACCTCCTCCAGACTCAAAGGCACCGAACTCCAAATCACTAAGGCAGGAGATAAAAGGGATTACTTTTGAAACCTTCATGAAAGCCACTGAGCAGCCACTAGCAGCCCCATATACAAAGAAAAACATTGATGCCGCACCGTTGGAACCAAAAATGGCAAAGCCGCAGAGGTGATGGAATTTCCCTGAATTCCTTAAAAACCCCAGAGAAAAGGGTCGTACCTGGTTGGCGGCCCTTTTTGCTGCCGTCCATGAAACAGGGAAATTCCTGCAGCCTGGAAGAAGGCTAATGTTATTGCTATCCTAAAAATTGGTAAGCCAGCAGACTTGCCTGCAACTACTGTCCTATAGACCCTACTATCAGTGATCGGAAATCTGATGGAAGGGCCCTACTATCCCATTTAACCCTCAATCTGGAGGCCTTCCTACCTGATGAGCAGGGGGGCTTTAGGCCCAGCCACAGTACCTGTGATCAGTTCTTGCCCACTCACCATCATCGAGGCTGACTTCCAGAGTAAACAAAAGATGGCAACTGCCTTGGTGGACCTCTCGTCGGCTTAGACAGTCTGGTGCCAAGGGCTCCTTCTAAAAGTCTCAAAAGTCTTCCATTGTCAGAAGACAATCGGATTGCTGTCGGTATTCCTTTGGGGATTGAAAGATCCGTGTTAGCCTCAACAGCAAAATGAGCCATCTTTGAACACTAACGATGGCTTCCCTCAAGGATTTCTTCAAGCCCCCACTCTCTTTTAACCTCTATGTTAGCAACCTGTCAATGACAACCTCCTTCAAACTCGCCTATGCTGATGATATCACACTCGTACGCAGGGAACCTGACCTAAATCTGTCGGGAACCAAACTCACCTGAATCAGGGCACACTGGAGGAGTATTACACAAATGAAAGCTCCACCCAAACTCCAACAAACAGCCATCTCCGCCCACCATCTTGACAATCGCACAGCAAATGCAGAGGTAGATGCAACATTCTGTGGAATGAAAGTTAAAAAAATGTCCGTTATCCCAAATACCTTGGGTTGCATTTGACTGGACCCTGACCTACAAAGACACCTGCAAAGATGCAAAGAGAAGGTCAGGACATGTGTAAATCTCATCCCGAAACTGGCAGAACATCATGGGGAGCCAGCCGTAACACCTTACGCATGGCAATGCTCGCCCTCATATACTCGACGGCAGAGTAGTGCATGCCAGTCTTGTTGGCGAGTGCTCATATGAAAACCATCGATGTTCACTTCAATGCCACGATGATAACAGTGTCTGGAAACTCAAGCCACAAAGACTGAGTGGCTTCCAATCCTCTTCAACATTGCTCCACCAGCCACCATAGGGATGTGCTCTCATTCCAATACTTCAGCCGTATTTTGGCTACGAAATTCCAGCCCAGCGCCTTCTCACTGAACATCCGTGCTGTCGCCTCATGTCCGAAAACCACCATGGAACCGTTGCCGAGCTCCTTACTGGAGCCATCGAAGTGAAGCCGACTTGTGGGAGGGCCAGCTGGAGACTGCCACAGTTCTTTAA
Source organism: Eptatretus atami (assembly GCA_035128595.1). Lineage (NCBI taxonomy): Eukaryota > Metazoa > Chordata > Myxini > Myxiniformes > Myxinidae > Eptatretus > Eptatretus atami. The sequence goes on from CM068963.1 coordinate 99,323,551, forward strand.
TAAACATATTTACATGATCCAACCATTCCTCCACCTTGTTCACACTCCCATGTAGGGAAGTGCAACAGGCTCCACCCTAGACAGCACCTTTGCTGTAGTACCCCCACTGATGGAGGATGAAGCCGGATGCATTCTGTGATTGCGGAGGTGTTCAGATGATGCAGCACATCATCTCACACTGTCCGTTGCGGAAGTTATTGGAGGGACTTTGAGCTCTCCATCACTCACCCCTGAGGCAGCCACATGGCTGCAGAACCTGGACATTAAACTTTAGCACAATCCATATTGGCCATATGCAAGAAGAAGAAGTGTGTGTGTGTGTGTGGTGTGTGTGTGTGTGTGTGTGTGTGTGTGTGTGTGTGTGTGTGTCCTCCATAACTCCAAAACCATGAAACATAGCGGCCCGAAACTGCATGCATACGAAGGGAACTCCGAGGGAGTATATGGATGAATACTGGGTGTTGTGCAAATTTAAACACCTCTTTTGAGGATAATTAATGGTGTACCTTCATTAAAGGCTTATCCTTGGTCAGCCAATTTCATCTTGCAGGGGTCTTAGCCACCATTTTGATTTGTCCTTCTGAAAAGTCTTGCCTTGGAACAGGTCGTAACAAATTCTGTACGATCGAGATTAATACCTATGAATCACTGATTTTCTTACCTATTAATCGCTTACACATTGGTAATCACTTGGCAAGCCAGCTGTTCCTTATCAACCAATGTTTGTAAAGCCAGGCGATACAGTGCTTGCTTCAACCTTTCAATGGAGTGCTTTAATAGAGTGCTTAAGCCGCTTGTTGAGCGCTCTACAAGCTGCTGGTTTTGAACCATCTGTTTTTTATTTAATTCGCTCTGTATGGCGGACCCAGATTGCATCCATTTCAATGTATTAAAGAGGTGGGGATTGACGTGTCGGATCTACCGAATATTTTTCGGCCATTTGAACCAGAGCATTGTCGACTCTACAAGCAGTTCTGAAATTTTAAAAAGAGAGCAGGAATCCAGTAAGTCTTGTCAGATCCATTCCGATTAACACTGACACTGGATGGATGGATCAAAACTGGCTTTAAAGGTACTATGTTCAATATTACTCTACTTACCATTCTGCAAGGTTGCCTAAATCGACGGCAAACACACACGAAAAGCAAATGGCTGAAACACTCTTTCTTACCTTTTAAAGGATTTATTTTTATATTGAAAAACACATGGAAGAGGGTCGACAAGACGCTATGATAAATGCAACAAACCAGCAAGTAAAAAGACACAAAAAGGAGAAGGGATAAGCAAACATATATTCAATGAATGAGAAAACAAGCTCAAATCCTAACCCACTGGGTATCACAGATCACACTTATACAACAACACAATAATGATGCGGGACTTCCATTTTCTCAACGATGCACAGTGTGGACGCAGGACTTAATGGAGCTTGCTTAGAGGCCAGGAGGGAGATGAGAGCCATAACGAAGGTTGGCCAGAAGAAGTCAAATGGCCACGAGCAGGGCCAGCAATGAGTAGCTCATCAACCAGGCTTCATGGCCCCTCTTTTGTCCGTTTTCCTCCAGGCCCTCCAAAAACACAGGGTTGATACCAGCTTGGGTCGATTCCACAGAGGCTTCCTCCTTCAAGCAATGTCTCCAACATCCTTGCACACGAGCCTCTCCTTTCTTTCATGAGCCTCTGTTGTAGACTCTCATGCAGGAGCCTCTCCTGGTGGACTCTCCGGTGGCCTCTAGTTCTCTCGTGGACTCTGCTCTCTCTCGAGCCTCTCCTGTAGACTCTTGTGCACTGAGTTCTCTCTCTCTCTCTCTCTCTCTCTCTCTCTCTCTCTCTCTCTCTCTCTCTCTCTCTCTCTCTCTCTCTCTCCCACACACATCACATCCTCCTTTCTCCTCCCCTTCCTGGGTTCATATGCACAATATTCTCTACCTCCTGAACGAAGTCTTCCCTGGAGAAATAACAAGATTGCATTTCCAGAATCTCCACCCTTTGGACACACCAACCCGGTTTTTCTGATTTTTAGTCGAAGGTTCCTCACGCCAAAGTTACCACTCTGAACACCTCGACACTCTGTCATCACTTACCTGAAAAATCAAGAGGGATGCCAAACTTTTTGCTCCAACCTTTATAAAACAACGGAGGTTGATTTAAATGGTGTCTCCCAATTGTTTATGGTATTTCCACCTTGATCCCAGAGCAAAGGCAGAGCCTGGAGAAACCACACACACTTGACGAACTCTCCATTGTGCTAAAGAGCCTTGGCAAAGAAAAATCACCTGGCCTTGACGGATTGCCAATCAATCCTTGATTGGATTGTCACTTATAATGGCTCGCAAAGCTTCTGAAATAAGCCAAATACTTGGAAAAGTACATGAGAGAAAAGGTTGTGCCTCTGCACAATGAAAGACTTGGAGAAATTTCTCAGCTTGCCAAACGGGAAGGTGCTCGTATTGCAAACTCCCAACCATGTGACCCGGTGCAAGGCCTGAGTGGACGAGCATTCGCTCTACAAGTCGCTGATGGATCACTACCAGTGAATGGACTGTATACATGGATTAGTTGCTTCTTAACACTGGTGGGAAGTACATATCTTTGGCTTTTTTAATGTGCAGGGTAAGTTTTAAATGATATATTAATGATAAATAATGTAAGTAGGGGTGTGGGGGGGGGAGCTATGGCAGCTGAACGGGCTGTTATAAGTATATTGTTTGTTTGGTTCTGGGGCCACAAGAGAAATTACATGAGATTTTTGCATCTATAGCTAAAGGTTGAAGTGTCTGTGTTTATCCATGTACAGTATATACTATATATATATATATATATAAGTTATACTGTATATGGATAAACACAGAACAGATAAACACAATATATATATATATATATATATATATATATATATATAATATATACATATATATATATTGTTGTGGGCTGGTGGTCGGGTGAGAAGACCACCAGAAGGGGAAGCTGTCTCCGGTTTCCACCAGACTCCCCGGAATTGCAAGCCATCGCACACGGATAACTCCATAACGCAGCGGGTCGTGAACCGACCGTGAACGCCATAACTCAACCACGCGACTTAGGGTCCTCCGTCTTTATCTGGTTACCTAAAAAATAATCACGTGATCCAATTACCGGGGGACACGCCCACAGTACGCCTTGTCCGAACCGGATCACTTTACCGGATCAGATGCAGCCGAGCGACACTGCAAGGACGTACTGGCTAAAAGGAGCGGATCGTTGGAATAAAGTCCTCGCGAGGTAAGGATACGGACCATGCTGGATCAATGAAAGAAAAGACAAAAACGAGCTGGGAACATTTCAAGAAAAGGATATATTACAGGCAGGTAAGGAAATATTGTGCACAATTAATAGTTTTATGTGTTGTGTGAGATAGCAAGAAATATGAGAGGTGCGACATTAATGCAAGCAACTTACGAAAGCAGAAACAGAGCAGAGTTATCCCGATATAATTCTTCTACACTCTTAACTGAAACAAGGACAGGCACCATGACACAAAAACCACACACACACACACGCACACAAACCCCGATGAAGAGGCGTTAATGAAGAGAAAGAGGAGAGGAGATGAGGCTAACGGTCTCTCAATACCTTGCACGATTGACCGACCAAGCCACCAGTACGTTTTGGAGGATGCCGCTGGGCGATACCCCCTGACAGCTGGTGCGTCGTCTCCTGCTTCAAGGCACTTCGTGCAGCTAAGCGTCGATCCAGAGAATGGGGTGCGACCGTCAGGCGTGAAGGAAGGACTTTGGGCAGAGTCAGAATCCAGTGAGTAGAGGAAGGCGGAGTCCCAAGCATGGCTGGAGAAAGGCGGACAGGATCAGGGGGTGGGTGGAGCCAGCGACGACGCGATGAAGAAGGCAGAGTCAGCAGACCAGGAACGCTCGAACGGCCCTGCGACCCGTCCTTTTATAGATCCTGTGGTGCGGGGCGGGGGCGACGACCTGAAGTGATGTGTTGTCATCTGAATGGGTGCTCTGGTTGGGCCATGGCCAGCACATGGCCCAGCCGTGATGGCCGGAAGCGGCTCCACTTTACTTCTGCCAGATGGTTCCAAGCTGCAGAATCGTCTCTCACCGTGACACGTAACACGCACCGTGTCGAGCACCGTGACACGAATCGCCCTGCACCGAACTCCCGTGCCGTCCACGGCAACCAGCGGTCAGCACCGATCAATGCACTGCCTGTCTGTAAGCCTTGCAGCCCGAGCCGTACAGTGCACCTCTGCCTGGCTGCAGCCTCGCTGGACGGAGAGGCGAGAGGACGCTTGCTGTCCGCAGGAGACACCCGTGGTGCGGTGGTCAGCGAAGACCGACGGTAAGATACTATGGTAAACACATGCGCAGACCCGAACAAGACATTTGCCATTCGTGCCCTGCTTTGTGTGCGATCATTAAGTACCCCGGAGCTGCGTGTGGGTCTGCCCATTGAACATGCGGTCTTTTATCAAAAGCGGTGGAGTGCGGTGCCAGCCCTGATCTGTGTCGTGAACGAAAGGAAATGATTGGATATAATTATTAGACGTAGGTTTGGGTTGAAGAAGAAGATAAATATAATTATTAGACTCAGAAATGGGTTGAAAAGTGTGTGGTACTGTAAGTTGTTAGCATTTGGTGTGTTGTTACTTCTATTTCTTCAGCACGGCATTCCTGCAGCACGCTATCATGTTGGTTATCCTTCCTATCTCTTCTGCCCAATGGGTGGAAATTACTGCTGTTGTGCACGTGTTCCGTGCAGCGTGGGCGTTTGGTGTTTTTTTCCTTGTGATCTTCTGTGAGGACGCATTCTTACAGCGAAGGGTGCAGCCACGTTTTTCTACAGGTGGTGTCGAGGGTAGTGCCTGCTGGCCTTTGCGAAGACCCCTTCTCACAGCGAAGGGCACGCAGCCACAGTTTTTACAGATGGGTGTCGAGCGCAGCGCCTGCTGGCCCTCGTGAGGACCCATTGCTTGGATTTACCTCAGGAATGGAGAAAAAAGAATAGGAATGAGTTCAGAGATTTAATCAGACCTAACCATGAGATTCACACAATGCACTAGTCCCGTTTGTCCCATTAGACAAGAAGAAAGGGACTATCTGTACGTATATTAATGAAATAACTGTCTGGGGACCACTGTTTGTTGGATACCATTGCCTTGGAGTGATGCAGTTTCCAGAACCGCTACAATGTATATATATATATATATATATATATATATATATATATATATATATATATATATATATATATATATATATATTATATTATATATATATTAGTTACGGATTTCAGAATCTGGTCCAGTGAACACATCCACACATCCAGGTCCTCAGACAATTATTTCCTTAAATTCATGTTCAGATTAGCCCCATCCCCATGTCTAATGGGATCTTAAATGTGATGCGTTGAGAAGGGCAAAGAATAGATCCCTTCTCTTATGGGAAGCTTTTTTCTTTACGACAGACACGTTTACACATATTTCTTTCGTGAGCTCTGAAGCCCACCCTGATATTTCCTCAGCAACATTCTTCACGAGCTCCGACGCCTGCCTTTTTGAGAGCGCACGGTCGTCATGGTAACCGTGCGCAAGTGGGGGGTGAGCTTGGGGCGGACAGCACCCACGGAGATGGCCCGGAGATATAAAACGAACGGGAGGTACGTTCTATGAGAGGAAAGTGGGGCAAAAGAAAGTGGGGCGAAAGAAAGCCAGGGAGGGAGAAGAGAATGAGAAATAAGCTTGAGAAGCGAGCAAGAAGCGAGTGTAAGCGCGCAAAAAGAGAGAAGGAAGCGAGCGTGTGGTGTGCGTGTGGGTGGAGCAGCGCCACCAACAAGTGAGGCACGGGTCGGTCACCAACAACATCAGGGTCTAAACCCGCGACGGACGGTCTCATGCCCTCAAGACGTAACTGGCGTTCGGGCTGTTCGCGAGAGGGTGCACGGGAAGGCTGGGTGCTGGCGACAGACGTGACACGCACGTACACATTTCAGGACATTTTCACTTCACGGACGACTACTTTCTGGTGAGCGAGACGATTCTTCCCCCCCCCCCCCCCCCTGAATGATCTGCTGAGTACCCTTGTCTGCATTTAGCTGTAAGTAAGTCAACCCTCGATAAGCATTTGCTCTTCGTCTCTTTCTTGGCATTTTTGATTATTTTGCTTTGAAATTTATTATTTATTTACCTCAGCAAATAAAAAGTTCTTTTTATTTATTATTTTATTATTAATAAATTATTTGTAGATTTTCAACCTGTCCGTGTTTGTCCTTCCTTCCATTGGTCTAGCATTGTCCGAACCAGATAGACTGGGAGGTAATTGCCACAGATTTGACCAAAAATAGTCGGCACGCCACCAACGGTTAAAACGCTCGGCGCCATAATTAAAATCTAATCGAGATAACATTGGTGCTTTGCCGAGGGTGCGCTCCCGCTCAGGTAACCACGTGGCCTCTAGTTAAAGGGAATAATTAGATGGTGGACACTGGAACTCGTGTTGACTGGGTGGCGTTCGTGGTTCTAAAACAACCACCGTACCACAATGTTAATTGTGAGTTGGTGGCTGGGTTGTTTTAGAACCACGAACGCCACCCAGTCAACCACGAGTTCCAGTGTCCACCATCTAATTATTCCCTTTAACTAGAGGCCACGTGGTTACCTGAGCGGGGAGCGCACCCTCGGCAAAGCACCAATGTTATCTCGATTAGATTTTAATTACCGAGCGTTTTAACCGTTGGTGGCGTGCCGACTATTTTTGGTCAAATCTGTGGCAATTACCTCCCAGTCTATCTTGGTTCGGACAATGCTAGACCAATGGAAGGAAAGGACAAACACGGACAGGTTGAAAATCTACAAATAATTTATTAATAATAAAATAAATAAATAAAAAGAACTTTTTATTTGCTGAGGTAAATAAATAATAAATTTCAAAGCAAAATCAATCAAAATGCCAAGAAAGAGACGAAGAGCAAATGCTTATCGAGGGTTGACTTACTTACAGCTAAATGCAGACAAGGGTACTCAGCAGATCATTCAGGGGGGGGGGGGGGAGAAGAATCGTCTCGCTCACCAGAAAGTAGTCGTCCGTGAAGTGAAAATGTCCTGAAATGTGTACGTGCGTGTCACGTCTGTCGCCAGCACCCAGCCTTCCCGTGCACCCTCTCGCGAACAGCCCCGAACGCCAGTTACGTCTTGAGGGCATGAGACCGTCCGTCGCGGGTTTAGACCCTGATGTTGTTGGTGACCGACCCGTGCCTCACTTGTTGGTGGCGCTGCTCCACCCACACGCACACCACACGCTCGCTTCCTTCTCTCTTTTTGCGCGCTTACACTCGCTTCTTGCTCGCTTCTCAAGCTTATTTCTCATTCTCTTCTCCCTCCCTGGCTTTCTTTCGCCCCACTTTCTTTTGCCCCACTTTCCTCTCATAGAACGTACCTCCCGTTCGTTTTATATCTCCGGGCCATCTCCGTGGGTGCTGTCCGCCCCAAGCTCACCCCACCCCACTTGCGCACGGTTACCATGACGACCCGTGCGCTCTCAAAAAAGGCAGGCGTCGGAGCTCGTGAAAGAATGTTGCTGAGGAAATATCAGGGTGGGCTTCAGAGCTCACGAAAGAAATATGTGTAAACGTGTCTGTCGTAAAGAAAAAAGCTTCCCATAAGAGAAGGGATCTATTCTTTGCCCTTCTCAACGCATCACATTTAAGATCCCATTAGACATGGGGATGGGGCTAATCTGAACATGAATTTAAGGAAATAATTGTCTGAGGACCTGGATGTGTGGATGTGTTCACTGGACCAGATTCTGAAATCCGTAACTATATATATATATATATATATATATATATATATATATATATATATATATATATATATATATATATATATATATATATATATATATATATATATATATATATATATATATATATACATTGTAGCGGTTCTGGAAACTGCATCACTCCAAGGCAATGGTATCCAACAAACAGTGGTCCCCAGACAGTTATTTCATTAATATACGTACAGATAGTCCCTTTCTTCTTGTCTAATGGGACAAACGGGACTAGTGCATTGTGTGAATCTCATGGTTAGGTCTGATTAAATCTCTGAACTCATTCCTATTCTTTTTTCTCCATTCCTGAGGTAAATCCAAGCAATGGGTCCTCACGAGGGCCAGCAGGCGCTGCGCTCGGACACCCATCTGTAAAAACTGTGGCTGCGTGCCCTTCGCTGTGAGAAGGGGTCTTCGCAAAGGCCAGCAGGCACTACCCTCGGACACCAACCTGTAGAAAAACGTGGCTGCACCCTTCGCTGTAAGAATGCGTCCTCACAGAAGATCACAAGGAAAAAAACACCAAACGCCCACGCTGCACGGAACACGTGCACAACAGCAGTAATTTCCACCCATTGGGCAGAAGAGATAGGAAGGATAACCAACATGATAGCGTGCTGCAGGAATGCCGTGCTGAAGAAATAGAAGTAACAACACACCAAATGCTAACAACTTACAGTACCACACACTTTTCAACCCATTTCTGAGTCTAATAATTATATTTATCTTCTTCTTCAACCCAAACCTACGTCTAATAATTATATCCAATCATTTCCTTTCGTTCACGACACAGATCAGGGCTGGCACCGCGCACTCCACCGCTTTTGATAAATGACCGCATGTTCAATGGCGGCAGACCCACACGCAGCTCCGGGGTAACTTATGATCGCACACAAAGCAGGGCACGAATGGCAAATGTCTTGTTCGGGTCTGCGCATGTGTTTACCATAGTATCTTACCGTCGGTCTTCGCTGACCACCGCACCACGGGTGTCTCCTGCGGACAGCAAGCGTCCTCTCGCCTCTCCGTCCAGCGAGGCTGCAGCCAGGCAGAGGTGCACTGTACGGCTCGGGCTGCAAGGCTTACAGACAGGCAGTGCATTGATCGGTGCTGACCGCTGGTTGCCGTGGACGGCACGGGAGTTCGGTGCAGGGCGATTCGTGTCACGGTGCTCGGACACGGTGCGTGTTACGTGTCACGGTGAGAGACGATTCTGCAGCTTGGAACCATCTGGCCAGAAGTAAAGTGGAGCCGCTTCCGGCCATCACGGCTGGGCCATGTGCTGGCCATGGCCCAACCAGAGCACCCCATTCAGATGACAACACATCACTTCAGGTCGTCGCCCCCGCCCCGCACCACAGGATCTATAAAAGGACGGGTCGCAGGGCCGTTCGAGCGTTCCTGGTCTGCTGACTCTGCCTTCTTCATCGCGTCGTCGCTGGCTCCACCCACCCACCTGATCCTGTCCGCCTTTCTCCAGCCACTGCTTGGGACTCCGCCTTCCTCTACTCACTGGATTCTGACTCTGCCCAAAGTCCTTCCTTCACGCCTGACGGTCGCACCCCATTCTCTGGATCGACGCTTAGCTGCACGAAGTGCCTTGAAGCAGGAGACGACGCACCAGCTGTCAGGGGGGTATCGCCCAGCGGAGCATCCTCCCAAAACGTACTGGTGGCTTGGTCGGTCAATCGTGCAAGGTATTGAGAGACCGTTAGCCTCATCTCCTCTCCTCTTTCTCTTCATTAACGCCTCTTCATCGGGGTTTGTGTGCGTGTGTGTGTGTGTGTGTTTTTGTGTCATGGTGCCTGTCCTTGTTTCAGTTAAGAGTGTAGAAGAATTATATCGGGATAACTCTGCTCTGTTTCTGCTTTCGTAAGTTGCTTGCATTAATGTCGCACCTCTCATATTTCTTGCTATCTCACACACAACAATAAAACTATTAATTGTGCCACATATTTTTCCTTACCTGCCTGTAATATATCCTTTTCTTGAAATGTTCCCAGCTCGTTTTTGTCTTTTCTTTCATTGATCCAGCATGGTCCGTATCCTTACCTCGCGAGGACTTTATTCCCAACGATCCGCTCCTTTTAGCCAGTACGTCCTTGGCAGTGTCGCTCGGCTGCATCTGATCGCGGTAAGTGATCCGGTTCGGACAAGGCGTACTGTGGGCGTGTCCCCCGGTAATTGGATCACGTGATTATTTTTTAGGTAACCAGATAAAGACGGAGGACCCTAAGTCGCGTGGTTGAGTTATTGGCGTTCAGGTCGGTTCACGACCCGCTGCGTTATGGAGTTATCCGTGTGCGATGGCTTGCAATTCCGGGGAGTCTGGTGGGAACCGGAGACAGCTTCCCCTCTGGTGGTCTTCTCACCCGACCACCAGCCCACAACAATATATATATATGTATATATTATATATATATATATATATATATATATATATATATATATATTGTGTTTATCTGTGTCTGTGTTTATCCATATACAGTATATACTATATATATATATATATAAGTATATACTGTACATGGATAAACACAGACACTTCAACCTTTAGCTATAGATGCAAAAATCTCATGTAATTTCTCTTGTGGCCCCAGAACCAAACACAATATACTTATAACAGCCCGTTCAGCTGCCATAGCTCCCCCCCCCACACCCCCTACTTACATTATTTATCATTAATATTATCATTTAAAACTTACCCTGCACATTAAAAAGCCACAGATATGTACTTCCCACCAGTGTTAAGAAGCAACTAATCCATGTATACAGTCCATTCACTGGTAGTGATCCATCAGCGACTTGTAGAGCGAATGCTCGTCCACTCAGGCCTTGCACCGGGTCACATGGTTGGGAGTTTGCAATACGAGCACCTTCCCGTTTGGCAAGCTGAGAAATTTCTCCAAGTCTTTCATTGTGCAGAGGCACAACCTTTTCTCTCATGTACTTTTCCAAGTATTTGGCTTATTTCAGAAGCTTTGCGAGCCATTATAAGTGACAATCCAATCAAGGATTGATTGGCAATCCGTCAAGGCCAGGTGATTTTTCTTTGCCAAGGCTCTTTAGCACAATGGAGAGTTCGTCAAGTGTGTGTGGTTTCTCCAGGCTCTGCCTTTGCTCTGGGATCAAGGTGGAAATACCATTAAACAATTGGGAGACACCATTTAAATCAACCTCCGTTGTTTTATAAAGGTTGGAGCAAAAAAGTTTGGCATCCCTCTTGATTATTTCAGGGTAAGTGATGACAGAGTTGTCGAGGTGTTTCAGAGTGGTAACTTTGGCGTGAGGAACCTTCGACTAAAAATCAAAGAAAAACCGGGTTGGTGTGTCCAAAGGGTGGAGATTCTGGAAATGCAATCTTGTTATTTCTCCAGGGAAGACTTCGTTCAGGAGGTAGAGAATATTGTGCATATGAACCCAGGAAGGGGAGGAGAAAGGAGGATGTGATGTGTGTGGGAGAGAGAGAGAGAGAGAGAGAGAGAGAGAGAGAGAGAG
>CM068963.1:99340297-99354907 GCA_035128595.1 Eptatretus atami
GATGGTCTGCCAATCATCAGGTTCCTTTGGACTCTGTTGAACAAGTAGTGCCATAATCGACCCCGCCAGATCATGGACAGATGTTAACCAGTCAGCATTGTGTCATGCCAAACTATAATATTTCGGCTATCCTTGAAGCTTCGACTATGGAGTGAAACGGTAACCACCATAATTGTGGTTGCATACTATGTATGTGTTTATTTGGCCATGTACTATGGCATTCGGGCCAAAGTGCATGCGTATACCAGTTTTACAAACTTTTTTCGAGTGTGTACTTTGGCCATGGGGCTTTAGTGCACATCTTAAGCTTTGATACAATGTTTCATTTTGTTTGTACCTTTTTTCAAGCAAAAAAGGTGCTATATGGCCATCTGATAAAGTTATGATATGACCATCCATTCTGTCTCTGTGAGGTAGGATGTATGTGTTGGTATGACCATGTGTTTTGGTCTTGGGGATGTCGTGTGTGCGTATCCTAGTTTGCAAGCTTTGTTGGACTGTGTACTTTGGCCTTATAGGGTTGCAGGGCAGGTACTTAGTTTTGTTCTAATGTTTGTTTTTTTGAACTTTTTTCCAAGCAAAAAAGTGCTGTCATAAGATGGGTTTGGAACTGATAAAGTTATGAGATGACCTTGCATTCTAGCCTTGTGGGCTACAATGTTTTTCAGTGAACTGTACTTTGGTCTTAGGGCTGAAGTAATGTTTTGGGCCAAAATCTAGTCCACAAGCCCAAAATGCTTGGTCATACCAATGCATACATCATAACCCACTGAGGTAGAATGCATGGTCATATCATAACTGTATCAGTTCAGAACCCATCTTATGACAGGGCCTTTGTTAGTTGAAAAAAGGTTTTTAAAAATCACACATTGTTACACAGCTAAGGACCTGCCCTGCAGCCCCAAGGCCAATGTACACAATGCAACAAAGCTTGTCAAACTAGTTGAGACATGCACTCCAGCCATGCCAAAGCACATGATCAATCGAACACATGCACTATAACCCGCAGAACGAGGATGCATGATCATACCAACATGTGCATCATAGTCCACAGAGATAAAATGTATGGTCAGATCATAACTTTATCATTTCAGATCCCAATGCACAGGGTGGAGTCACACTGGAAAGTGAGCTAGTATTGTCAGACCCCACTGTTCGTGGATTCGATATTTGCGGACCCTGCATATTCGCGGTTTATAAAATGTGACTTGCTTCGACATTTAGGATCCTGTGCTTCATGTATTTATGGTTTTTTTCATGTCTTCACGGTTTTTTGTGGGTGTATTCACGTTTTTTTTTCGCATTTTCATCGTCGTTTGTGGTTTTTCGTGGGCGTATTTGCGGTTTTTCGCAGTTTTTCATGGGATTTTTAATTTTGTCCCTCATGAATCACGAACCGCCTGGAACCTATCCCCCATTTTTCCATTGAAACAATGCCCCACTTTTTGCAGATTCGCTATTCGCGGCATTTTCCAGGAACGTATCCTTCACGAATCGCGGGGTCTTACGGTATATATATATATATATATATTATATAAAGTATAGTATAGTATATGATGAACTATATTAAGGCTTGTGGGAAATTCGCAAAACCACCATTCAGGTCCCGTAGGTGAGGTATCTTTTAAGTACATGTATAGTTAGCCCCAAACCCGTTGTTTAGAGGGAATTAATGTGATTCATTCGGGCTGCGACACTTTGAGTTAGGCGTTTTTCTGTTCTATCTTTATTTTGAATCAACCGCCATAACCATTAAACCACCACCAAAAACCCTCCACCACCCTCACCTCTCTCCTGCTAGGCCATTCCCGCACCACCTGTGAACACTGAGCGTCGGGCTGTCTTGGGCTCCGATACGCACCGAGCCGCGAGTGCAAATAGCGCGCTTTCCGAGAGAGAATTCGGATCAGGAATGCTACACGCCCACTTCTGATCCGTCCAATCAGCAAGCGCGGAGCGGCTTGGCCCCGCCTCCGGGCGCGTCTGTGTGGAATCCATATATGCAAATTCTAGGATCAGGGGAGGTTCACGCCCACTTTACCTCCGTCCAATGGGCGAGCGTTGCTCCGCCCCTGAGCTCATCCTGATCCGGAAATCTGCATATTGGTTCTCCTGCCGCCGCGATAAAACGCCGAGCGCACGGCAGTGAATGGCAGTCGAGTCGGGTTTGGTGAAGAGAGTGTTGGGGCAAAGCAGCAGAGTGGAGTCGGGAGGCGGAGGCGTCAAGGTGGTTTCTGCAGTCGGCTGAGGAGAATAGTGGGAGGAGGCCAAGGAGCTCGGGTCCGAGGCAGGGAAGACGGCGGTCGGCGACGAGGTCGCGGGTGGGATGCTCGTCGCGGGACCCAAGCAAGCCAGCTATTCTCCTTCCCCAGAGCATCAACAATCCCCTTTTCCCCACGCTGAGAGAGTGCAAAAAGGGGGCCCCGTTCCCACCCCACTCCAAGCGGTGCCAACGAAACCCGCGAAGGAGCACGAAGTTGGGGCACCGCCGCGCAGCGACATTTGCGGCTCGTCACGAGGACGCGGGTAGGACCCCACCCCCGGTCTCGCGGGCCTGGCCGCTCCTTCAGGTCACGCGCACATATTGGCCCATGGGCCCGTCTGCCCCCTTGTTCTTGAGGGTGGCCTTTTCTTTTGCTTTTGAGTAACTGTGTGTTGGCGCCGTCTGTAAAGTAGAACTGTATAAGTGTTGCCGTGTGTACGCGTATTCGGTTTTAACTCTTTATTTGCTTTATGTGCATACTGTATGGCTGTATATGTGTGCTATCCGTGTGTGTGAAATAAATGTGCTTTGTGTTGAATTGTTCCCCGTTTCGCTGTGTCCTTTCCTTCGTTGAAACTCCCTCTTGCTTCACGTAAAAGGGTTCGTAGTGGGCGTGATACGCCCGATAATTAATCTGAACCGTCAAGGTCGACGATAACTCGCTCGGTTATCCCTGTAGCACGGAACGAGCCGCTTAAGCGGTTCGTGTCCGGAGTCGACCTGTGGCGTGGTACAACCCCTCGGTAGGTTACCCGTGCGAGTACTTAGGTATATCGACTTTCGGCGATTCACCCTATTTCGCGCGGGTAGAATGCGGACTGGGTTGTGGTGAGGTTAAACCCCCACCCGTGACTAGCTCCTTGGCGATAGTTCCAAGAGGGTCACGACTGAATTGTCCGTCCGGTGGGCGAACGTGCGCGCGATTCGAGTCACGTGGCCGTTCGCACGCCGGCGGGCGCGAATTCGCAACAATATACTGTATATCTGATTCTGATGTTAGAGTGTCGGTGTTGCCAAAACAGGTTCTTGGCAAGGGTTATACTGGGTGGAATGCTATTGTCCTCCTGATATATATACCTAATTGCCATATACCTCCAGCACCTCTAAAGTGGGATGGGGACCATGAACCCCTGTGGCATGCCACGACACCAGCAGTTGCTGCAGGGGTCCTGACCAACAGTGTGTGTCTGTTACAAATCCATTCCTGTTTGGGAATCCACTTCCAATGATAAGAACTTTAGGTTGCAGCCAGAATGATAACTCTCACATTAAATGGGCAAAACTGGCTCAGTTTCAGGATGTGATAAACACAGAACTGCCCACTGCCTAATGCAGCGTGAGCTGCTACACTGCTAATCGTGGCATCAGTCAGCCTAGATGGCTTTCAAAGCTATTTTTTGTATACAGAGTTGAATCTCATGGAGGAGCCCGAACAAAGAACAGACTGGGATGTAACAGAACGAAAAAAACAGTGGGGGGGGGGGGGGGGGACACACCAACACCAGGGTAGATCAGGGACAAACTTGAGGAAGACTTGGAAGAATAATAGACATGGGGAAGAATGAGAGCATGAGGAGGAAGGGCACAGGGGGTGAACATGAGGGGTAAAGAAGCAAACTGTCAATAGCAGAACTGGAAATGAAAACTGGGGAAGAATCATAAATGGAACAATTTTTTGTTAATAAGAATAAAAATGAGATGGAATAAAACAAAATAAAATATTGTCAGTTCAACAATTTAAAGAATACCATTTTCTTGTCTGATCCTCCTTGCTAATAAAGGATATCAAGGAAAAAAAAAATGCTGAGGATTCATCATGGGCCATGTTTGTGGCCTAGCAGAGAAGCAGAAAAATATCATATTAAATTTATATCAAATAATATTAAATGAAAGATATAATTGTTTAGACGCAAACATTATTTTCTTACTTGTACTTACGTTAGAACATAGATTTCCAAATCGATGCTCATATGACGTCAATAATACAGAAAGCTTTTTTGTCATTGAAAGTACAGTGCATAGAAAGTTTACATTATCCATAAAGGCATCAACAGGTTATCAAAACTGAGTTTCTCAGAATTGGACCCATTAGTCAAAGCACTTGCGAAGGGGTTAAACACCACCAGTGAATCGGAAACGCTATTATTGTTTTTAATGTTTTTTTTTAACATTTTGTTTTTAATATTACAATCCCATCAGTGTAACAATGCTTGAATGAAATTTTCATGCAATCTGTGTGACAAATGAGGTTGGTCAGCAATTGCTCACATACAGTAAGCGTATCGTGTTCATGTATTACAAAACCCTTATTGAACATTATAAATCATCACGTAGTCCTTGTTATGAGTAGAAACACATCACTAATTCCTTGCGTTATGCTTCTGTTTTAACAGCAGTGTCTGACCTCCAAACCGTGCACCAGCCCTCATTGTGCTCATCTGCCCACACATGGGCCCTTTGGCCTCTCGGCTTGCTTTGTCAGCGGCCCTTTTTGTCTTGTGTCACAATTTTCTGTTATCGTCAAGTAATGTTTTGAAGGAGGTGGCGCCGCAATGGTCCCCATGCCGGTCTCTGTCCTGCCCACGGCTTGGATTCCCTGGTCAGCCATGGAAACCGCTCAATGACTTCACCAAGGCCCGCTTTATGGCGGGTGGCACCCCCAGAGATTGGAAAAGGACACATAAGACTTGGCCTCTTGCAGGGCCTTTCAAGTAGGTCTCTCATGACCCGAAGCACCTGCCATGCTTATCTCCAGATGTTGTCTTCACTGATTCCCATTGTGGTCTCCACACTCATGAATTGCCTTCCTTGTTATGAGTTATTTTTGATAATAATCAGAGATCGCTCAAAATACTCGATGAAAATTGCTCAACCAGATTGAAATTCCATTCCCTTTGATGATCAGATTGAAGAAGTAGGTTCATGAAGCAGACATATACATGAACACAGCACATGATATTACACATGGCACATGACATTACACATGGGATGTAACACATTACACATGATACAGTCTGGATTCGACCAAACATGAATCGGACATGGAATAAAAGCCAATTCTACATTATATCCATTGTTCGTCAAAAAATTTGTCGACTCTCCAATCTGGAATGATCACAGCACTATTTTCAAAGTAATGAAACAAAAGAAAACATTACTTATGATTACTTAATTCATGCATTTACATTTACATGTACATTAATGCCACGATAGTAAATTTACGAGGGTATCAACATACAGAAAGTGTAAGTCATGACTCTATGGTGTAACGGTTCGAGAATCCACTCTGAGTTTTTGAGTTTGGTTGTTCAAACCCTGGCCGAGTCATCCCAAAGATTTTAAAAAGGGTACGTGCTGCTTCCTTGCTTAATGCTTAGCTTTTAAAGGGATAAAGCATGAGCAAACGACCATAGGTTGGCAACCATTGTGCAGGCTCTCAGGGCCAAATGGCCTCCTACTGTGTTGAAGCTCCTCGTAAGGGAACTCATTATTTTAAGGCTCAAGTCAGACTCATGATGAATATTTGAAAACTCCCAGATTATATTTTCACGTTATTGGGAGATCTCAGCATATGCAGTATCATGTACCATGCAGAATAAGTTTATAACTCAAACAAATTTCTGAGCCATCAGGTGGCGGCCTAATTGGGTCATATAAAAACCTAAACCCGATTAATGCACTTGCCCTAGTAATCCAATGATCACAGTTAACCTATCATTTGTTGTAACGGTTTAGTGATTAGTGGTGCTTGGTCCTGCTGTCCAAGTGACCTGAGATTCCAACTCTGCGATGGAACTTATCCAGGAACTGTTCCAGACACCTCACAGAGGCAATAATATATTGTTACAGCAAAATCGCTTTAATGTGCTGTAAATGAGATCCATTTGTCTCGTGGGAATAAGGCACCGCTGTGGTTGTTTAACACGATCGCAATTTGTTTTATTCGAAACTTGGTGGCCATTCACATGTTTTATTTATCATTGTTGTCACAGTGAGAACTAGAACGGCACTCGGTAGAGCGCATACCTCCACCAGGCTGAACGGTTTAGGGTTTGCATCCCACTGATAGACCGGATCTGGATCTTCACCAAAATCGAATCAATTGGTCCTTGTCACACACTCAACCTTTACAACCAAGTTTCGTCCGAATCCGTCAACAACTTTTTGAGATATTGTGCTCAAAGACAAACAAACAGACAAACAGACGTAAAAACAACTCCTGTCCACCTTCGCTGGTGGAGGTTATAACAAGGATGCAAATGTTTGTTTGAGGTGCAGCCCTGGATCTCTTTGTAATCTTTGTAAAAGGTGCTCTTTGTAAGCCTTCATCGGGAGACGACACGATACAATCAGTGGAACTCTCTATCAAAAGTTACCCTGTATCGAATGCATTACCCTGAATAGAAGCGCCTTGGCTTCGGAGACCTCTGCAATTTGAACGAGCGCGTGTCTTCAAAGTGACTTCCATATCCGACACGTCCACAGTCGCTCTCCTTGAGCAAACTTCCCCATCTCATCCTCGATGGACTTCACGACCACCTTTTCTTTGCTTAAGAGCTGTGCGCTCAAAGCGCTACATACTTAAAACAACCTTTTTGCTTTTAGGAGTAAAACGTCCATTTTCTGTTTGGCGATCGAACTGCAGTTGAGCACAGGGACGAGCATTTGGAAACCACTTCGCTGAGACAAGCCGAGGTCAAACCGACCAAAGGGCTTTTAACTCAATTGCGCATCATTAATTGTGCTCATATATATATTATACTATATATTATATATATATATATATATATATATATATATATATATATATTATATATGTTTTTATGTTTTTATATGTTTATATATATATATATATATATAAACATATATACATATAAACGTATATATATATATATATATAATATATTATATATATAATAAATAAACATATATAATATATATAAAATATAATATATAATATATAATTATATTTTTTATTATATATATATATATATAAACATATATATATACATATATATAAACATATAAGTAAATAAATGTACAAATCAATAAAAATAAATATAAATAAATGTACAAATCAATAAAAAATAAATATAAATAAATGTACAAATCAATAAAAATAAATAAATGTACAAATCAATAAAAAATAAATATAAATAAATGTACAAATAAATAAAAATAAAAATATAAATAAATATATTTATAAAAATATAAATAAATATTTGTAAATAAATAAATATATATGTAATTGATGAATGGCTTCATTGTGATGATGTGAAGAGATCGCACATAAAGAGATCATGTGATGCAGGACAATGACACGAATCGGCACCGGTTTATTTTCCTATCAATTACAAGGACATTAGGAAACGATGGACAAATAGATCGAGTACATGGGATTTGAACCTGGGTTTGTGAGGCATCTTGTGAGGCATCGTGTGAGCCATCGCGAGGCATCGTGTGAGCCATCGCGAGGCATCGGTTCATCGGAGTCGAGTTGCTCTTCAAGAGGGACGATCAAAATTACCGGCTAATCGGAGGGAGAGGGATGCGAAAAAT
This sequence comes from Eptatretus atami, assembly GCA_035128595.1. Classification (NCBI taxonomy): domain Eukaryota; kingdom Metazoa; phylum Chordata; class Myxini; order Myxiniformes; family Myxinidae; genus Eptatretus; species Eptatretus atami. Next base: position 99,348,120 of record CM068963.1, read on the forward strand.
CATTCATTATTGATTTTATATCATCAGTCACGTTACATATTCTTTTATCCAGAGTGTTTGTGGGAAGTGATTGAAATAGAAAGAAGAAACGTTTCTCGTGCAAAGTTGAGATGACACACGATATTTGAAGGAAAGGTGCTGCACCATGGAGTACGCTGCTAGTTAAAGTTTATGGAAAAGTTTGACAGTAAGAAGAGTAGTGGACGTGTTGGGGGTGGGGGGGGATAAAGTGGGGTTCGAAAAGAGTTTATTAATTAATTGGGAACGTAGACCGACGGGTCACATCGTTGCAGGTAAGGGTAAAGGTAGTGAGCGTAAGACGGTAGAATAGAATGTTGAACTTGCGGTGTTTGTTCAGGGATTTCCGAGTCCTTGTCCGTTTGCTGTATTTTGTTTTGAAGCAATCTGTCGTATTATCACGTAAATGTATTTAAGGGGAAATGTCCTCCAATATGCTCCTTACATACATCCCCTGCTCCTTTCCCTCGACGTCCTCTTACTTTCTCCAAAGGAAGGACAATAACTTTGTTGAAACACTTTGTACTAATATTGTCGCCTGGGGTGCATAAATAAATTGAGTTTTACTTATCCATCGAGTTGTGTGAGGACATTATTAAATCTTAACAAACACCCCCCCCCCCAGTTCATTTAACCTACACTGCCCCCCCCCCCCCCCCATGATCTCCCAGCGACCCCTCCCTCCCACACATTTTCTCCTGTTCTGCCTTTCTCCCTCCATCTCTACAGGACCAACTATAAAATGACATAAAAGGAGATTCCGGGCATGACCATCCCACACACATCTCCTGGCTTTGTTCAAAAACTTTTCCACTCCGGCAGTTTTGCTGGATCTTTTTGTCTGTCTTTCCTGATGAGTTTGAGCTTAAAGAAAAACGTGCACGTCGCTCAAAATGCGTGTGTGTGCTCACCGGCTGTCGGTTCACTACTCGCTATGAAGCCGGGTAAGGGCGACGCTGCTGCGCACGCATTCTTTCCCTGCTCTTTTGCGTCGTTTTAACCACAATGCGATGAAAGGTGTTTCACTAGTCCAGCTTGGACACTCGCACGGGTCACTTTGTCGATATCTGCCCGACAGCGTTAGACGTCCACCCTGATAACTTCGATAGAAAGTGGTTGCAGGAAACAGCGAGCGGTGAGTGGTCACCAGCACCACCTGTTACCTGGTTGGACAGATAGAGTAAGAATATGAGGTGTTACGACATCAAACATTGTGCTCGACCCTGCGTTAATCATCCGGCTAACGTGTCCTCGTTATGTCATTGAATTTTGTCGTTCTGAGTGTCGGAAACGAATTGCAATCGATGAAGATTCAAATAAAGATTGCGATAAGACATTCCAAAGTTTAACAACAGCAAACATCTATATACTTGCTGATAAAATTACTTCGGTAACTAATTAATTTTTTTAAAAATTAATTTTCTTGATAAATATTAAACAACTTTTTGAAATTTCCCCTCGAGGACAAACAAAATTAGCTTCAGATGTAAGGTGACGTCATTTATAAGGTTCGTACTGCAGATTTCAACAAAGGTCTCAATGTACGTGCAGCTTCTTGAGAAAGAGTGTTGGAGAGCGCTAACCAAACCGAAGGGTTGAAATAGGAATGGCAGCACGACGGTGGGATGAGCAAAGTCTGAAATACGAGCAAAGCTCAATACATGCACAAATTTTCTTTCCTTATAAGGGTCAAGGCTCATAGAGGAGCGAAAGAACAAGGGGCAGCAGGCTTACAAACTACCAAAGGGCATGGTGGTTGGGAAGAGAGGGAGGGAGATGGACATACACAAGGAGGTAACGAGTGACAATTGTCCAGAGAGGAACAGAATTGGAAAGAATCAAAGTGTGTGGATTTCATGGACACACACACTCATGAGGTAGTGATGAGTTGCACATATCAAAGATTGAAGTGAGGAGGACGAGACAGTAGACACAGGGAGATGATTCCACAATGGGGACAATAAGGGGATGGATTAATGAGATGGTGGGAAAAAGCTTGGGTTTGTGGTAGGTGAGGGTTTCTTGAAGAATGCGTGCAAGCTGTGGTGGCTAGGGGATGGCAGAGGTATTCGAAGGCAGGAGGAGCAAGGCCAGATGCAAGTTTTTATTAAAATACAGAGTCCACCTATTTGCTGCTGGTGGGAGAGTGACAGTCAGTGGGACCCTCTTTTCTTGAGATTCCAATGATCACCACACGAGGAGCAAGCTGGAAAGCAAGAGCACCAGCTCAAAGTGGGGAGCAATACTCCATGGAGATCCGTACAAAAGCTGTGTACACCGTGATGAGCTCAGTCTAGCTTGTGATTGCTTCAGCTCTACAGAGAAAACCGAGACGGTGACTAACCTTTGATGCCAGCTTGGTGATATGATCCTCCCAGGAAAAGTTCTGGCAAATATTGAGGCCAAGGAGTTTCATGGAATGCACCTCATCCACTGGCTCTCGAGAGAAGTGGATTACATCGTTCAATGGCTGATCTTTGTAGAGAGATGGTATGAGAGCATGGGACTTCCCTGCATTGAAAAGTCATGTACCAAATAGCTGACTGGTTGCTTATCTTGTCCAGGTGTGATAATTATGGATGAATCCCACTTTACATTGATAAGCAGCAATCAATAATGGTTGGTTCAGTGGTGGAGGTGGACTGATATCATCATCGATGTAGAACATCTACAGGGAAGTATAGGGGAGGATCAGTACAATTTGGGGGATCCATTTAATCCAATGACATCAGTAATCTACGTCAAATTGCTCTGGCCAGGCACAGACATATTGTGATCTCCCATGCCATTCCTTCAGGTACACAGCTCATCAGTTGGGGGTTCTCCTCATCCCAAGTTTATGGCAAATGCGTTGAAATGACACCTTGATGGATATGAGGAACCATTTCTGAGGCCACAGAAAGTCCAGATGTGAACACTATTGAGTCAATGTGGCCTCAGAGAGAAGTTGAGAAGTTCAAATGGTAACCAAGCCAAATCTTGGTTTTGGCCTCAAAAAATGATTTATTGTGGATTATTATGACTTTTCCTTGTTGGATCTTCAAGGTCTATATTGAACATGATGCTGTAACGTAAGCGTGAGTGTGATGCCGTATGTTTGGAATATTATTATCAGAATAAGTCATGAAAATACAATGAGCCACTATTTCACTGTGTGACTGTGGAATGGCATTGCCCACAATGTATTTGGTAAATGAAGACCGAAACCTAAAATCGTCATATTTAGAAGACATCTCACGAAAGATTTTTGGGAAAGATGTAACTTTTCAATTTTATGTGAGAAATCAACCTGGATTGGATACCTCAAATCTTTGCCATTAATACCTCGTGCCAGTACCATTGTAATATACTAGCTGAAGTACCCAGCATTGCCCAGGGAAATTAAATAAACTATACATTTAAATAGTTTCTGCATGACAATTACAAAACATATTACTTGATCATGCCCGGGAAAAAACCCAGGCAGTTTATAAGCAACACACTCACTCAAGGCCTGAACACGGAGGTGTTATGATAAACCTGTGTAAAGCAATCTTTTTAATAACTGGTGCTCATGTAAACACTATGATAATTAAATGTGTTGTTGACAACATATCACTACAACCTCAATGAACAATTTTCACAATACATATTACTCAATCGCTCCTGGTAAAAAAAAAACCCAGGCAGTGTATAAGCTTTTGACCCGATTGAGGCCTGAAGGTAAATTATATGGTTTTATCTGGGGTCAATTTTTTTAAAAATCCAAACATAGCCCTTAACCTTCTTCTGGATGAAAGAGGAGGCCATAAAAGTTTGGTCACTCTGGTTCCTGCTGAATCTAAATGCATAAACGAACAAACACACAAACAAACAAACGTTCTTCTTTATATATTAGAATTCTTTATATATCAGATAATTAAATGACATTATCTTGTTCCTTACCATCCCAGTCTTATGTTGATTCAAAATTGGATACCACTAAATTACAATCTCATTCACTTCACCTCCAGCAGGAGGCACTGCATCTTCTAGCACGTTATCCTTGAGAACGGGTCGAATGTTAAGCACGAGGTCTCTCGTCTGCACTATGGACTTTTCAGATGCCATGGGGTTTTTTTCAAAACAAGGAAAAGTCTTTGAGCTAGTCAATGATGATTCCACAAGGTTCCATGAATGTTACGTCTCCAGTCAGGAGATTTAATGATATGTTATAGCGTATCATATATCACATGATATCGCATAAGATGATGTAAAATATGACATTTCTCAATAAGTTGAGCATGTATTCCCCCACAATTGATTTATATTTAACCGGTAATTGTGGAAATATAACTTGATGGTTGAAGAAAGCTGAGAGACATTATGTCAAAACCAATTTAAAAATTTTTTTGATACAAAGGGGTTCAGGCATAGAACACTGAACGGATCATGACGCAACAGAACAAAAGGAAAAGTAGAGAGAGGAAGGAAACACCAACAGCAGGGTTGAGGGATAAAATAGAGGGAGACTTGGACAAATAATGGGCAGGGGAGGCTGCACGGGGTGGACAAGATGGATACAGAAGCAAACTCTCAGGAAGGTAAAACTGAAAATTTGGAAGGAGGTGGGCTTGGGGGGTGAGGGAAGGCAATTACAGGGTGAGAAAAGATCATGGTTTTGATCAAAGATGGTGGTGAAGAGCTATCTTGAAGACCTGGAGGGGGGAAGAATGAGAAAATGTGGAAGTTGATTGTACAGGTGGGAAAAAGAGGAACGAATGAGTGGAAGTGAGCAGTGAATGTAGATTTTGGGAGTTTCAGTGGAAGGGGATTGATGGAAGACCATGACCTGGGGGAGGGGAGGAGGTGGGGACAAAGCACGGAAAGAGCAGAGGGTGCAAGACCAGAAAGGAGAAGGTAGAAGACAGAGAGACCATACACCAGCTATCTGTGATGAGAAAGTGATAGGCCCATGGACTCTGCTTCATCGTGGGATATTCCAATAATGTTGAAAACAATAAAGTGGCAAAGTGCTGTTTTATGCGGCTGAAACATAAAGATAAATGAAACAGGAAGGATGGAATAATGTCGGTAAAGGCAGTCAATGGGAACGCTATCGGTGCAAGAGGTGAAAGGGGTTTGGCGGAAATTCAGCCAGATTAGGGGGGTGGGGTGCAGCAATCGGAATGCCAGACAAAGGTGTGCAAGGGCAGGAGGTGTAAGATGTGTGAGTATGAAAGAGGGTGAGAGCAAGAGGGAAGGTGAGAGCAAGAGGGAAGGTGAAAGATAAAAGAACGACGGAAACTGAAAGGTAAAGACGCAAGAACAAAGATTAACAAGAGTGTGGAGTGTGGACTGTGCGAGCTTTCAGGCAGATCCAATGACCCAGACAGAGAATCTCAAAGACTCAGCAACAGACAAGAAGAAAGCTCGTTGACCAACAATAAGACAAGAGAGGCTACACGCTCATGCACCCCCTTTATACTCGCCTCACCCCCATCCATCGCACAGGCCTCACTCTCCTCATTGGGTGAATTTTGGCTCAGGGGGACCTTCTCCTTCACCCATGCACTAAATATGATGGATGCACCACCTGGTGCAAACCACATGGCACAAGGCCGTTTTGAGGTGGTTTTGGGAGGTTACTTAGGAGGTTCAGGTAGAGGGTGAGGTTACTGCACTGAAGGCAGGGTGTAAACTGCAGAGAATGTTCTGTGCGCTGTGTTTTGTGCAAAGCCGAAAGGATGTCCGACTCTTGATAAACCCAATCCTTACCACCAAAAGAACCACCAGAGTTGGCACATGGAATGTCAAAACACTCTCAGAGTAAGAAGATGGCCCAGGTGTTGAGGATATACTGTTGCGAATCTGGAAGCCATGAGCACACAACATACAGGTCTTATAGATCAGTTATATCGGTAAGTATATGTTGCCAGTTAGGGTCCCGACCCTCGTCTAATGGGTAATTAAATGTTCCTGCGCTGTGGAGTTATTTTGATAGTTAGGGTTTTTCTTTTATTTTTACACACCAACATCAATGCCGGCCACACCGCATTGCCCTCGCCTTCGCTTCCTTCACCTCGGTCTGGCCGGCGTCATGGTGGGCGGGGTTCAAGGAGGAGCCGCGCGGCGGCCCTCGGCCAATCAGCGTGTGGCAGGTGGGGTGACCATTGCCCGGCCAGTCAAATCCCAGGACAGGAGGAAAGGGCTCCGCGTGACGTCACCACACCCCCGGGCCAATCAAGGAGCTTGCCACCCGTTTTTGCCACTGAGAGAGACGAAGAGCGATTTGTGCACCAAAACCAGCCAGTGAGAGAGGGAGGGTCGCGAGGAGGCACCCCCCCCTCTGAAGAGGGGGGGTATAATTATAGGCACAGTCTGCGCGTTCGGGGGGTTCTGAGAGTTCTGGCAATAAGTGAGCATCTGCGCGCAAGGTGGTTGAGTGCGAAAGCGTCTGCGCACGGAGTGATCGGTGCAACGGAGGGTCTTCTCCTGCCAGCTTTCGCCCTGCCGACTTTGTTTGCCTGGAGCCCGGTCATGAGGGTGTTTGGATCGTGCTGGGGGTCCAGTTCTGCCTCGAGGACCTGGTCCTTGAAGACCGCACCAGGCAGACAGGTCCGAGACAGGCCTCAATAAAGACCATTTGGTCCGATTATTTTGGGTGTGTGCGTGTGTGTGTTTGTTGTGCCAGTCAGATAAGTAGTGAATTGTATAAGTGCCGTGCTGTATATACGTGCATTTCTTTTAATCGGATTAACTCTGCTCTTGCGTGCTTCCCTCGTTCCCCAATTATTATTGTTAAATAAACA
>CM068963.1:99354917-99366509 GCA_035128595.1 Eptatretus atami
TGAAATGTATCCGCTCGTTCGTGTCCTTTCCTCCATTGGCTTAGTGTGCTGCATGTCGGGAAATTAGCCAGGCTGTTGCCGCTATAACGTGAAATTTGGACCGACGGATCTCGGCGATAAACCGCACGGGTTGCACACGGTTCGAGTACGCTAAACGGCTCGTTCCGTATGGGTGCCGTCAAGGGTGTGGAGACTCGGTAAATCGCCACGTGGAAATCTAGGTATTTTGAAAATTGGCGAATAACCCTGCACCATGTGGCAGAAATATTGACGCTTCACGGTCCGATAAGGAACCCGTATTTTTCCGAAAAGGTACGATCTAAATTCCGGGCAATCGGTCGAGCCGACTCTGCAGCTCCATCTAGCGGTCGTACTCGCGGCCGACGCCCGGCCCTGCAACAATAGGACCAGGGACCATAGCCTGAGAGTAAAGAAGAGGAGAGTTAAGACAGTAGTAAGGCAGGGGACTTTTACTCAGAGAGTAGTTAATGCATGGAATGGTCTCCCTGGAAATGCAGTGACAGCAGAAACAGTAGATAAGATTAAATTGGAATTTGATAGGTACCTGGAAGTTCAAGAGATTGGGATGTATAGGGATGTTGGCAGGACTTTTAGGGAGCTTGAGTATTGATGGGTGATTGTGTGCATGTGTACAGAGTGATGTTGGTGGGGGTCTCATCAAGGGGTGTTGTGTGGTTGATGTTTTGTGTTTTTTACCCAAGCCCATGCCCCCTCCCCTCGGAGGGGGGGGGGGGGAAACTACAAAAAAAACACTCAATAATAATTATTTTTTTGCATTTTTCTTATCTTGATCTGGTGTTGATAAATTAGTGTGGAATTGATGCGGCACAGGCATGATGGGCTGAATGGCCTCCATCTGTGTCTAATTTCCTTGTGAATGGTCTCACCATCGGCAACACGTTCTTCAAACACAAGGACATTCACAAGAAGACATGGAGGTCACCAGATGGCAACACCTTGAATGAAATTGACCACATTTGCATCAGCAATAGATGGCGGACATCCTTGCAAGGTTTCCGATGATACAGAGGTGCTGATGCAGGATCTGACCACCACCTTGTGATTGCTAAGATCCACCTGACATTAAAGAAGGTAATGACTTTGATTCAATAACGTCCATATGCCCTGGAGAAACTGAAGGATCAGGGCACTGCACAAAGTTTCCTGTTGGCCCTTTCCAACTGATTCAAAGCCCTGCAAGGTGCAGGTGACTTTGAAGAGCAGTAGAGGATCTTCAGGGATGTGAACAAAGAGGCAGCAGATATCACCATCGGGAGAAGGACAGGAACCCTTAAAGAGCATTGGATTAGTGACCCAACTTCAAAGATGATTCATGTAAGGAAGGCAGTGAAGAACAGGAGAGACCAGGAAAGGGTAACAAGCATGAGACAGCAAGCAGATGAAGAATACAAACAACTGGACAAAGCTGTGAAAATGAGTTGCAGGAGAGACAAGAGGAGCTGGATAGAGGAGAAAGGCAGAGAGGTGCAAGAGGTAGCGAATCGGAATGACACCAGGACACTGTACAGAATAGTACAAAAACTGAGTGGCATGAGCAGTAACACCTCAGTACCAATCAAGGACAGAAAGTCACTAACAAATGAAGAGCAGGATGAGAAGTCATTTCCTACATATACAAACTTGAGAGGTGACCTGTTGGAGTCGCTTTTGAATGTGTTCCATCTGGTGGGAAAATAAAGAGAGGGAGGCCAAAAAAGACTTGGAGGAATACCTTCATAGAAGACTTGAATGATAGGGACTCCACCTGGAGACCTGGAGTGGAGCAATATGTAGGCACGCGCATATGCGTGTGTGTGTGTGTATATATGCTTTCAGCACCCTCTGGCTGTGATGGTGAGCATCAGCAGCAGATTAAATCTCACATGGTAAAACTGCATAATCTGCAAAGAACAAAAGCCAGTCTGCCACTCAGAGAATTGTTCCTGCCAATGCAAACCAAAAACCAGAAGGTAAGTGCCATTGTGTGGAGATGTAGGCCAATTGAAAATATATAATACAACCAGAGAGTTCATCGAACACGATATCCTGTGCAGTTACTTCAATTTTAATAAAATAATGATTTTAATGATCGTTTAAAAAAAAATCTGAATATTTACTTCTGTTGAAGTAGTCTAGAAGCAGTCCTGAACAGCACCCTTATACACCACCCCTTTGAACCTTTTTTAAATTGAAGTATACCAAACTGCAGGTTTTTGGAACGATTATGACAGGTGACTTGTGTTCCACAGTCTTCAAATATATAATTAAATTTAAATTTTAAGAGGATATCTCTGGGTTTTACCACCAATTTTCGCCATGTCTATTGCATCACCCTATCTAGCACATTACATTCGTTATTCATGCCTGTTGTTTGTGTCCATTATGACATCCTTAAAATCAGTAAGTTTCCTGTTTGGAATGATTTTCAATTTTGTTTGACTGCCAGGCAGACGGAGTAAAACAATTATCTCACTCCTCTGCACATGTGTGGTCTGGACGAATTCAAAGCCAGAGTATGGTGAAACGACAAACTTGTCTTCATATTCATGTTCCGATTTGCGTTCAAAACATATCATTCAAGATAATAACTAAGCTGTTCCTCGATCATAAACTGTTAAGACAGACAGATGGATGTACAGACATGAACCAATTGCTTAACCCCAGTTTTCGCCTCGCTTGGACAGGGTAACAAGAACATGGGCAGGACCTACGAGAGGCGAATTTGGTTTGTCATGATGACATAAAATATTTTCTCCAAGTATTGCTAAACACAAGGATTTTGAAAGTGCCCAAAAGGCGATTTGCGTTCTACAGTATTCAAATATATAATTCAATGGAAATAAAATAAAGATTTTAAGTTGTTGGAAAATAAAAAAAAACATTCTGCAAGTTTACCGCCATTGATGAAAGAACGTCTCAACATCGCCTCCACTGACTTGGCTACAAAGTGTGTGTCTTATGTGATAGTCATGTCTTATGTGTGGAGATAGTCTTAAATAGTCTTATGTGTGGAGCACATAAGAAGCCTCTTCTAACAAGCGGAATCAAGACATTTAACTTCTTAGGGGTTCTCCAAAGGATCCGTCAGAATATCTGGATTATCAGCTGGGAACAACCAGGCAATGTAATGCAATTAAAGGAAACTTTCGGTTGGATATGGAGTGATCTGGATTCGACAACTAAATAATGATACAAAATATCGGTGGCTCAGCAAAATATCGGTGGCCAAACAGGAAGAGATGCTTTTCGTGCTGTAATAGTTGGTTTTCCCAACTCTAGAAATCAAATATGTCACTCATTTACATAATTTTATTTGTCGTTTTCAACACCAAACTACCAAAGAATCCTAATTATAGCAGTTGGTTGAATGATTAGAGCTCTGCGCTGTATTTTTGTGTGTGGCATGCGCTGTTTAATGTTAGTTTTCAAAGTGGTTGCTTAAGGCAGTTGAAAAACCTTTTAGACATCACAAAGCGGGATTAGAGAGAAAAGAGTTGGAAAAATTAGTTCAAATATATTTACAATGTGAAATATCTGAGAAGTGTTGAAAAAGTTACATTGACTGCCCAAAGCACCACCACTCTTGTACCACAACAAGCATTAAGGGAATTTAAAGAACAATGCAAATAATTATTTACATCATTCATCGTAGTAAAATTACTCATTTTAAAACAGACTTACCAATATAATTCTCCCTCCCATAAAAAGACTATTACATACGGCTTCCATACTAACCACAGTTAGTACCATGTTGGTGCTTTTAGCAAAAAAAAAAATTCAGAAAGTAAAAACAAATGAGTCATCAGTCTTTCACAAACTCGCTCAGTGGTCTCTCTGTCTTCTAATCCCTCGTTACTGGTCTTGCACCCTCTGCTCCTTACATGCACTGCTCACCCCCTCCCCCCCTTTTTACGCCCAGGCACCTGCAGGGCACACATGGTTCACCAGCAACCCCTTTCTGGTGAAACTCCTAAAATGCAAAATTACTGCTCACCTCTACTCATTTGTTCCTCTTTTTTCCTGCCTGTGGAACCAACCTCCATATTCTCTTCAATCTCATTCTTCCCTCCAGGTCTTCAAGACAATTGTTCACCACCATCTCAGATCATCCTCCATCCAAAACCATGATATTTTCTACCAGAATTAACCCTCCCCATGCCCATCTCTTTCCAAGTTTTCAGTTTTTACTTCCTGCCAGTTTGTGGCTGTATCCATCTTGTTCACCCCCTCGTCCTCCCTGAACCCTCATTATTCCCCACATACCTCATTTCTCCAAGCCTCCCTCTATTTTGTCCCTCATATCCTGATGTTAGTGTGTTTCCCCCCTCTCTTTATACTGTTCTTTTTGTTCCGTCATGTCCTGATCTGTTCTATGTTCTAGCTCCTCCACAAGCCTCCACATTGTGTACAAAAATGCTCTTTGCTCCTCAGAACTGATATGAAAGTCAAATTAGCTTGCTGGGTTAGTAGAGAGCTAAGAGGGTCATGGTGCAAATAATTGGATTTTCTGGTCAATGACAACACCAAGCCTGTTGATATTTACAGACTATTGACTGTATACTATTGGTATGATTGCCTGTCAAGGACATTTGTGTGAAAGAGCACCTTGGGGGAAGGGGTTGGGGGGAGTGAGTATGTTTGGATGAACCAGGCCATTGCAAATGTTGGAAGGTGTATGAAAGCTTCAACTCAAAATGGACAAAGTATGTGTCAAAAGCTGGAGAATACCTTGAGAAGTAGTTTAACTACCATTGTTGCAATATGCATACAAGCTTAGCTTGAAATATAAGTGAGAGATCCAGTTAAATTTGAAGCACCCCTCACACTGAGATGTTGTTTTGGATCAGGTCCACCAGAATACTTTGAAATATGGCATTATGCATATCGCGTATTGATGAAATGATGACCTTTTTCATGTTTTTTGCACGTTGGCAGATTGTTAAATCGTGATTGCTACATCTATCACATCGTATATCAAGTGAATCTTGTGGTGGGCAGGAAGGGGGGCTCATTGCATTATTTTGATCAGGCGACTTAAGGTCTAGCGACAGAGCAAAAGGGTATGACTATTCACTGAGATGGACAGTGTGATTCTGGCGAAATAATTCTCAGAACTTTAGATGGGCAACATGCAACAACACAATTGTTTGACTTCACAGGATGGTGCAGAGGCAAAACACTCACCCTTGAAGTGTCTAACCTGGCTTTGATTCACGACCTGACTATACAGTATAAACCGTCATGACAGTGTTTCGCAGGCAATGGGTTGCATGAATTAGTGTATGCACTGCCGTCTGGTGGATGAGACGTTAAGCTGACGACCCGTTTACTACTAATTCCTGGTTGATGTTAATGATCACATGATGTTATTCGCAAGAGACGGCCATTGTGTGCCGGCACGATGCCAGAGTCAGCAGTGGAGCTCATGCTGGTTCCAGCGGTGACCCCCGACACACTCAGCGCATCAAAGAATTGGCAACCTGTGATGTAGTGTAATATATGACGGTTCTGCCATCATCTGTCCATGGAGTTGAGCAGTCTGGCTGGCTCTAAAAACACACACACACACACACACACACACACACACACCATTGGAAACATTCAAAATGCACATCAGAAAGGGTTAAAGGCCTTCCAACTGCAATGAATCATATTACTGGCAAATCAAGTGCAAAAGCAAAATGATGGTCACGTCGGTCGTTGATGACAAATGAATTTCCAAAGAATATTTTTCATATTTGATCAATACATTTGTTGCTTTTCAGAAACTGATACTTTTCAATGGCAAATGCAATTAAGTATGTCCATTTTATGGGCCACCGTGTACGTAGTGTATGATACTGTGCTTATCCCATGACATTTTACTTTAGCATCGCTGTGGATCAAATGTACCCAGCAATGATGTACCTGATGGCAAGACTTTATAAGATTGAAATAATGTACGTGTATCCACCATACCAAGAACGAAGCAGCACGACCGACGTCAGGATACATGTCCATGAACTCCACCATCCTCACATCGCAATTAATTTGAGGATATTATGGAAGATAGTCGAGCGATGCATTACTCATCCTACTCCTTTGGCTTTCCCTCTGCTTCTGCAAGAATCGTTTGAAATATTGATGACTGAACCGAAGAGCTCCAGTCGTTAATATTTCATCCCAGAGACACCTCACAGCCCCTTCTGAAGTCTAGGCTGTGTTTTCCAATGGTTGTGACAATGGACTACCTGCGTCCTAAGATGACAACAGGTGCTAATAAAGTGCCTGGCAATGGGTGGGGTGCAACCGCAAAAGCAAATATCCTGCTCACAGACATACAGACAGACAGACAGGTGTGAAAACATAACCTCAGTCTACCTTCGGTGGCAGAGGTAATCACATGAGACAGCTGTACAGCAGGGAACAAGAAAGTCGTTTTTAATGAATAACATATCTGTTCTAGGAAATCATGGACAAGCTAGAACGGCACTCGTTAGAGCACATACCACTCCACCAGGCTGAACAGTTTACGTTTTGTATCCCACTGATCGGCCGGATCTGCATCTGGACCTGAACCAAAGTCTAATCGGCTTGTTCTTGTCACTACCCAACTCACCTATCTACCCAAGTGTTGTCATAATCCATCCACAACTTTTTGGAGATATCATGATGTATACATATATGATATGATATATATATAACATATATAAATATATATGAATGTATATATATATATAATATATATATACATATATATATGTTTGTATACATATATTATATATATAGTATATATATATAATTAATATTATATATATATATATATATAATATATATATATATATCGGTTTTGGCCCTCTCGCTCAATGGTGAATAATCACTTGAAATTTTTATATTTTTTTATTATCGGATCTGCATTTTCACCAAAATCGAATCAATTTGTCTTTTTCACAAACCCAACCTGTCCAGCAAATTTCGTCCGTATCCGTCTCCAACTTATTGAGATATCGTGCTCACAGACGGATGGACAAACAGGCAGGAGCGAAAATACAACCTCTGTCCGGTCTACCTTCGGTGGTGGAGGTAACAATTACACTCCATTTCTCTCAGGGGGAGAGAATAAAATTGGAATTTTTTTTCTTCCAATTCCTGACAATGTTAGGAATGCAATATTAATTATTGTTGCATTCCCTGCATGCATATTGATATTTCAGGGCAACTAAAATGGCACTTAACTTAAAGTGCTTGTTACTGCAAAGCATGGGCATTCCACTTCATATCATTTGAGTTTCATTATAACAAGTCAAGTCTTCTCAAGCAGCTCCTCCAATGCAGGGCGAGAAACACGGCCTTTCATGAATGACAGTGGATGTGGATCCATGCGAGGCGTGCACTGTGGCACGCATCGCCATTTTGCACTTGGCTCTGGGCAAACAAATCTGTCGCTAAGACTGGCTCATCCAATCGTGACCATTGGTGCCGTTGAACTATAATTATTTCAGATTTTGTTGCAGTGTAATATTCGAGGCATCATGGCCCCCCCACCGAGGAAGGAGTTGATGTGTGCATCATCTTGATCTGGCCATCACCTTTAATGGAAGTTCATTCGCGACCTCATCCTTCATCATACTAAAGGACTGCAGCAAAAACGAGAATGGGGAGGGGGGGAGGGGGGGGGAATTGCATCGCTTTGTGACGTCATCCAATCGTCTCGATGCAGACATTTTTCCTTAAGTAAGTTCTGGCAATTTGAAACCCCTGACCCTGGTAAATTATTTAGCGTGTCAACATGGTACTGCTATAATTCGTCACAAAGGCAGAGATGAAGGCTGTGTGCTCGCAGAAGCTGCAAGCACGATTCGATGTGTCTGAAATTTCATTACATAACAAAGGGTGGAGGTCAGGGTGGCAAGATGTGCTGTCATGGAAACCGGAGCAGCAGTGACGCTAAAAGCGTGGGACGTGAAACAAAGGATCCCCCTCCTCCCCACCTCCTTCACCCATCCTCCCACCGTCGATGACGTACAACACACATTCTCTGAAAATGTCTATTCCTTAACTACACAATTTGCCGTCGGCAAACGGTCTTTCCTGTTCAGTCTCGGGTTCCTAAACCTGCGGTGCTTTAATCCAGCGTTGACTTCTGGAAATTGAGCTGTTGGTTCCACGTGTTTTTGAGTCCAAATTCAAGCTGAGATTTCCAACCGAGGCTGAAGGTTTATTAAACCATATTAATTTCACACCATGAGTTTAGGGAGGCCACACGTCGATTGCATTCCATATCTGAGCCATTTGGCTTCCTATTAACGTCACACGACGAGCAGGTTCAAAAAAACAAATCAAGATTGAATAATTGCTTCTCCCTGAGACAAGCAACGGTGGGTGAGCTGATCAAGACGGTCCATCAGCCTCAATTTGAGCTCGCTCACTGGACTGAAATCAGTGTGATCTTTTGTTGTGCTGTTTTATTGACCAGGATTTTCTCAGTGCCTCGTTATCCAGTAATTTTGTCAGGTTCACATTGTGACTCATACAGATGATCGCATGGATCGAGCGAATGGAACAAATCGGGCTCGAATATTGACTCAACACCAAATAGCAAACAACCTAAGTGGGTTTTGCTTGGGTATAATACTGAGGGCAGTGAAACAAACGATTAATTGTTTTTAATGAGCCACGAATTGGTGCTGATGGGTGTTAGTGGACATGATGGGTGACACGATATGAATGATTGAATGGTGACATTAGAGCACCGTCCAACCATCCCAGGTGTTATGACATAGTGGAAGTTTCACATAATTTGGACGCAAATAAATCTGAAAGCTCAGGTTATCCCTCAAAAGACTAGCCATTGCTATGAGACTGTTGTTAAAGCTCCAATGTTTCACGATTGCGGAGTATTAGTTCAACCCTCTATCCTTAACTGTTACCTGATTTGGGCTACAGGTGACTGGTTCTCTTGTTCATTTGCACGAAGTCTATAAAGATGGACGTTTGGCTGAAGCGATTGTTAAAAAACAAAACAAAACAAAAACAGAAACCTCAATGTGAACTGGAACGGCACACGTTGGAGCATGTATACTTCTGCCAGGCAGATTAATTTACATTTTGTATCCCACTGATAGGTCGAATCTGGATCCGGACCTGAACCAAAATCTAATCGGCTTGTTCGTATCATCGAACCAACTTATCCACCAAGTTTTGTCATAACTCGTCCACAACTTTTTGAAATATCATGCTATATATCGGTTTTGGCCCTATCTCTCAATGGTGAAGAATCACTTCAAAAAATTCTCGTATCCAGATCCGGAGCTTTACCAAAATCTAAACAATTCGCGCTTGTCACACCTCTAGACTGTCCACCAAGTTTTGCCGGAATATGTCCATAACTTTTTGAGATATCCTGCTCAAAAAGCAAACAGACAAACAAAAGCAAACAGACGAACAGAAAACATAACCTCTGCCACCAATACATGCATATATATATATATATATATATAAATATATGAGTTACAGATTTCAGAATCCGGTCTGATGAATGCATCCACACATCCAGGTCCTCAGACAGTTATTCCCTTAAATTCATGTTCAGATTAGCCCCATCCCCATGTCTAATGGGATCTTAAATGTGAGGCATTGAGAAGGGTAAAGGATAGTCCCTCTCTCTTATGGGAAGCTTTTTTCTTTCCGACAGACACGTTTACACACATTTCTTTCACGAGCTCTGAAGCCGCCCTGATATTTCCTCAGCAACATTCTTTGTGAGCTCTGACACCCGCCTTTTTTGAGAGCGCACGGGTCGTCATGGTAACGTGCGCAAGTGGGGCGGGGTGAGCTTGGGGCGGACTGCGCCCGCGGAGACGGCCCGCAGATATAAAATGAATGGAGGTCCATTCTGAGGCGAGAAAAAAGCGGAGGCGAAAGAAAGCCATGGAGGGAGAAGAGAATGAGAAGTAAGTGCGATAAGCGAGCAAGAAGCGGGTGTAAGCGCGCAAAAGAGGAGAAGAAAGCGAGCGTGTGTGCCGTGTGGGTGTCTGTCCTGCGCCAACAATGAGACAATTCGTCCTTCCCAGTACTTGGGCAAGCAAGCGTGTGGTGCGCGTGTGGGTGTGAGCAGCGCCGACGAGTGAGGCGCGGGTCAGTCACTGACGGACCGTGTGGGTCACTGGCTCACCAGTTTCGTGAAGTGCGAGGAACTGCCCGTGTCGCAGCACCAGGGTCTAAACCCACGACAGACGATCTAGGTGCCCTCAGATGTCGACTGGCATTCAAGGCTTTCACGAGGGTGCACGGCAAGCTAGGCTGTGCTGGCGACGGATGACACGCACGCACACATTTCAGGACGTTTTCACTTCATGGACGACTACTTTCTGGTGAGCGAGACTATTCTTCCCCCCCCCCCTGAATGATCTGTTGGATGCCCATGTCTGTGTTTAGCTGTAAGTAAGTCAACCCCCCCCCCCCCCCCGATAAGCATCTGCTCTTTGTCTCTTTCTGGCATTTTGGTTGATTTTGCTTTGAAATTCATTCTTTATTTACACTCAGAAAATAAAAAGTTCATTTTATTTTATTATTTTATTTATTTCATAAATCATTTGTCGATTTCCAACCTGTCCGTGTTGTCCTTTCCTTCCATTGGTCTAGCATTGTTCAAACCGAGATAGACTGGGAGGTAAATACCGATTTACAAATATATCGGCACGCACCAGCGGTTAAAACGCTCGCGCCCTAATTAAAATCTAATCGAGATAACATTGGTGCTTTGCCGAGGGCACGCTCCCGCTCAGGTAACCACATGACCTCTAGTTAAACGGAATAATTAGATGTGCACACTGGAACGCGTGGTTGACTGGGTGGCGTTCATGGTTTTAAAACAACCCACCGTACACAAGATAATTGTGAGCGGTGGCCCCAGGTCTGGCTCTACCGAGGACAACCAGGGATTAATCCCCCTGAGTGACTAGCTGGTGGTGTCCCGGTACATGGGTTAACATATATATATTATATAAATATCGCTATATACATTAGTATATATAGTAGTATAGTAAGAACAATATATATTATAATAATAGTTACCTATTTACAATACATGTAGTAGCGCTCTATAGTTGGTGAATATTTGATTAATATAACTTCAGTTATAGATAGTATATATGAGATATGCGAGTTACTGGTTAGTATTTTACTGATGATTTCTTAAGGTAAGGGATAAATATATATATATATATATATAATGATATTACATATATATATATGAAGGTAAAATATGTATAGTGCATATATCATATATATCTAACGGTATAAGTATATATTATATATGTTATACTATAATATATGTATAGTATATATATTAATATATGAATGCCTCCATGCTCTTTGACTGAAGAAAGCTGTATAAAGCAACAAGAAGGCCTACACAAGGAAAGCGATTTGCTATCTCAAACCCTTCCCAGAGTACCTCCATAGCTATAAAAAAAAATTCACAAATGGTACACACATTAGAATCCAAATGCCACACACCCACTCAGCTGCTGGACCAGTTTAAACGTCCCCTGACATGCAAAAGTACATAAATTTCATTTATATATGTCC
>CM068963.1:99394155-99406854 GCA_035128595.1 Eptatretus atami
CAACTTGCCTTTGCCTGCATGGAAAGCAAATCCACTGACGGGTATCTCAGTTCCTTCCAGAAAGCTCGGAACAAGTGTGTGTCACCCTCAGGAGAGCCAGAAAACATATTTCTAAGCTCAAGTCTGAACTCTCAAACCTCTCTCCCTCCTCCAATCTGGTGGCGTCTAATCAAATCTGTTCTGGTTTATGTTCCCCTCATCCCTCTCCTTACCTCAAATGGCTCACTGCTGACACCACACGTGAAAAGGCTGAATGCCTAAACTCGGTGTTTGCATCGAAATCTTGTGTCCAAACCCATCGCTTTCTGTACCCCACCTTCCCAGTTGCACTCAGCTGTCCGCTGACTCTGTGTCCTTTTCTTCTGATAAGGGGAGAGTGCCTGTCAAACCTCGACTCAGATTCTGCAACCGGGTCCAGACGGCATCAGCCCACGTGTCCTAAAAACCTGCTCCTTGCTCTTGCTCATCCTCTGTCTGTTCTATTCACCCTCTCCTTTGCTCAAGGTTCATCTGCCATCTGCTCAGAAATCAGCAAACATTACCGCTCTCATAACAAAGGTGCAAAAAAACAGATCCCTGCACCTACAGACAATCAGCCTTCTGCCAATCATCAGCAAGGTTATGGAATCCATCATCGCTTCAGACATTAAATCCTTCCTCTTCTCCAATGGCTTGATTTCCGATCATCAATTTGGTTTCAGACCAGGTCACTCGACCCTGGATATTCTGCTTCGCTCTCCCAAAATGGATGGAGGGACTCAATGCCAAGACATGAAATCAGAGCCATATCCCTAGACATATCACATGCTTTAGACATGATCTGGCACCCTACATGCTCACCAAACTCTCTTCCTATAGATCCAAGGCCATCTCCTGTCGTGGCTTGCAGACTTCTCTCCTATCACAGCCAACGTGTGGCCCTAAATGGAGTTCTCTCATCCCTCTTTCCGTCCAGGCTGGAGTTCCTCAAGGCAGCGTTCTGGCCTTGTTCTTTTTCTGGTTTTCATCAATGATTCTCTCTGACTCTCTGGAAAATCCTCTTTATCTCTTGCTGATGATTCCACCCTCTGCCGTACCATTGTCATCCCTCAGACCAGCAAGCAGTGGCTCTTCGCTGACTGCAGATCTGGATAAATAAAACTGGTCCAACAGTGGAACATGTCTTTTAATCCGGACAAATAATCACACTCTCATGATGTTTGGCCGAAAGGACCGTTTGGAAAGAATGTCCATCTACTTTCTCAGCAAGCCTCCTGAAGAAGTCCTTTCATTCAAGCTTCTGGGTCTCAACATCTGCCATGATCTTTCCTTGGAAAGCCAATTTCCAACCTGGCCTTCAAAGCCAGTCACCGACTGGGCATCCTCCATCGTGCAAAGTCCTCTTGGCCCGCCTGAGTCCTGACCACAGAAAAAGCTTTCGTCCGCAGCCGGATTGGAGTACAGCTCTCCTTCTGTGCTGGTGCTCCTGCCCCTCACCTTACTCATTCAGGCTGTGAAAACCAAGGCAATTTAGGATCATTGGTATCTCCCACGGTGAGGCTGAGCTTTTGGGCCTCTCACTCTCTCACTGCTGGCAGGTCGATGGTCTTTCTGTCTTCTACTGTCTCCTCTCTGGTCTCGC
The DNA here is from genome assembly GCA_035128595.1 of Eptatretus atami. Lineage (NCBI taxonomy): Eukaryota > Metazoa > Chordata > Myxini > Myxiniformes > Myxinidae > Eptatretus > Eptatretus atami. Next base: position 99,395,777 of record CM068963.1, read on the forward strand.
CCCCCCCCCCTCCCTGCTCTGTCTGCGATTTTGTCCCCACCATATTCCACAGGGCACTCAAGGTTCGCCAGCAACCCCCTTCTGGTAAAACTACCAAAAATCATGATCACTGCTCACCTTCACTCTTTCATTCCTCTTTTTCTCCCGCCTTTGGAAAAAAACTCCACACTCTCTTCAATCCCATTCTTCCCTGCACGTCTTCAAAACAGTTGTTCACACACCACCTCTTATCTTTCCACATCCAAAACCATGATCTCTTCTACCTCCGTTAATCCACCCCAACACCACCTCCTTCAAATTCACTGCCTTCCTGTCCGAAAGTTCCCTGTTGTAAGGTCCTGAAAGTCCCTGTAAATGTCCACTTGTATACCCCGTGTTCCCCGTCCCATCCTCTCCCTTCAACAGATCTCGTAATGTCTCTGTTCCCCTGTTTTTGTCTTTCCTCTCCCGCCCCTCTTGTCTCCTGCCCCCCTTGTTGTGCATTGTGTGTTAGCTCTCATACGAGCCTCGACAATGTATACAAAAATTAAAGAAAACTTTTTGAGATATTATGGTATGCAGTATATCGTTTTTGGCCCTTTTCTCAATGGTGAGAATCACTTTAAATAATACCGGATCGGAATCTTCACCAAAATCGAAATCAATTTGTGCGTGTCACACACCCAACTGTCCGCCAAACTTCCTTTGAATCCGTCTATCTTTTTGAGATATCCTGCTCACAGACAGACAACAGGGGTGGAAAAGAACCTCCGCCCACCTGGGTGGCGGAGCAAATAACGACCTGCAAAAAATACCTTGTATGAGCTACAAAATGAAGGGAAATGAAAGAATAAAATAGTCATCTAATATCATTGAAAGAAATTTCTCCAGGAATTGTTTTTTAAAAATCGTTTTTTGGAATTAATAAAACGACTGATCTTTTGTTCAGAGGGAAACACAAGCCACAGCTTGACAGGTTGACATCTGGTAATATATGAAGGTGAGTCAAGTTCTTGTCAGGTAAAACTCACGAATGATCCCTGAAATAAGATTTGGTCATGAAATGTGTTTAAATACAGTGTATTAATGCGGTGGCCTGGCATACTAGCTCAGATGTAGCATATTCGCCTTTAATGTATCTGGGTCTGATTCCCGACCCAACATTAGTGTCACCTTGGTGCTCCCCTGGCATTGCAAGACATCGATGAGTGTGCCGTCCTTCAGGGGATCTGCCATGACGCTTCCAGGTTGATTGTCCCTTCCACTGCATTCCTCAATGGACGTTAAATAAAATAAATAAAAATCCCACGATACCTTTCTAAACGAGAAGGCCATTGCGTGCCGGTGCTTTCTGGCCAAATTCCTTCCCTGCTTACCGTTTGGAAGAGCAATGGCAAACATCCCTGTATATTCTAGTGACTGCTTTTTCAGGACCGAAGTTGTTGACAGAGCATTGCCATGGACAGAACATTTGATTATGTTTGAAAGTCATGATAAATGCCAACAGAGCAGTATAATTGCATGTCAATCAATATGTTTATCGTTTATTGTCCTTTGAATGCATTTTACCGAGAACTTGTTTTCTGCTTAAAGACAGTTTCTACATGTGTAGGATGTCCAGTCAAGGACACTGGATTTTTATTTCCTTAGTTTTGTTATACAGGGTAATGTGTGGCTATGGTGATGGCCTAGTTGCAAGGATAATAGACTGCCAACCTTTGATATATATATATATATTTTTTTTTTTAATATATATTTCAAATCCAGCAAAGGCAGGAGCAGTGTCATGATTTGTACCTTCATACCTCCAAGTATTTCATTCCGAGTGGCCACCCCCAAGGGTGGAAGGGTCTGAGCCGTGAGCAGAGCTGACCGGTTCTACTCCTACAGGGAGTTGTGGACGATGATTTTGTCACTGTTTGTATTGGTGACGAGCCGTTGCAAGCCTATTCTCATCTAGCTCTACACCTCCTGTACGTTGGCCAGCGGCGGCAAAGATTGAGAATGATCGAAGACTATTTCCACGTTTCTACAAAATTGGTAAAAATCTGGGGCTATTTCTCAACATCGTCCATCGATCCCAAATGGCAGCCACATGACGTTAAAGCGCTGGACTATGGCGACCATGTTGGGCCAAACAGACAAAAGGATGTTGTCCCAGTGCGCGTGCTGACATTGGCCCGTGTTAACTCAACATAAGTCTGTGAGCTGGGAAATGACTGCCATTGAATCGTCCCTCACATAGTAAGTGGCTTGGTTTTGGTGTGGCTTTCCCCTTTGTGGTCCTTCCCTTGTTTGTGTGCAAATTTCAGGTTTCACATTTATTCCTCATTTATGCAAGAACATGGACGCCATTCAACAAAAGTCATGATAAAATGCGAATAAATTATTTTCATTTCCTGAACTTGACACCAGTTCCAGCTGGGTATTTTCTCTCCAAAAAGTTGCCAGAAACCTTTCCATTTTGAAAGAACGTCATATAGGGGATTCACTGTGTCCACAATTTTGTCATCCTCAGTTTTACACTTGGTATGTGATGATGTTACTGTCTCAACAAACTTGTGGACTAGCAGGATCGCCCTGGATGTATGCACACTCCCTTCTGAGCCTGTCAAGCCTGGTTTGAGTCTTGCCAGCTGTAACTGTTGTCCTGGTGTTTCACAGGCAGAGTGATTCATCAATGCTTGTGCCGTCCCTCGGGTGGAGGTTCAACTGGGTGTCCAGTCTGCTGACAGTTGATTGCCGTAAAGATCCCATCGTGTCCTTCGAGAAGCGATAGAAGAGTATTTCAGGCAGCATGGTCAAGTTCCAATTTCTGCTCTAACTACAGGGGCACTAAGTCGGTGGCACATCTGCACCCCCTGAAAACGGTACTCCCTGCAACCACATGCTGTATATGAAAAATTAAACTTGTCCACTTGAGGAGATGAAATGGGAAAGTGTCCTGCCAGGAACAGTTTCAAGCATCTAGATGAAAGCAGGATTTCCTTGCGGAATGCAGGATTTAGGATAGAAGGAGGCACTTGAGTTGTTCCAAAAACAGGATAAGTCAGCTGTGCGATGAGGCACAAGCATCTGCAAGCCAAGCTCAGGAGAAGTGTAATATTCCTGTTGGATTGCTCATTGGTAAATTCTCAGCTTGTCTTATACCAATGAGGAAAGAGGTAATTTGCTCTTTATCCAACCAGTTGCAGATGTGGAATCATAATGCTTTGGGGCCACTTTGAAATGGGCACTAAATACTATATATGAAAAGGCCACCCACATCACACAAACCAAAAATGAAAGGCAACATGCATGTGCCACAGAATGCTGGAGCAAGATAGATGTTTGACTTTAGCTTGGGGATGTTGAAGATCTCCGGCCTTAAAAGAACAAATAGTGCCATTCTTTAACCAAAATGATGCTTCCACATGGACATCCAGTGGAACCAGCAACTGAGTAGTTCTGGAAGAACATCTTGACAGTGAGTGCAAGCTGTAAAAGTTACACTGTGACTGTTTACGAATTCTCAAGTTGCACTGCGAGAAAGATAAGTAAATTAAATAACAGCGGAAACGAGGACGGCACTCGGTCGAGGCCATGTCTCGCCAGGCTGAACAGCTGCTGATCTGGATCCGGAACTGTATCAAAATATAATGGGTTGTTCTTGTCACCTACCCAACTCATCCACCTAGTTTTGTCATAATCCGTCAAAACGTTTTTGAGATATCGTGCTGTATATCGTTTTTGGCCCTATCTCTCAATGGTGAAGAATCACTTTAAAAATTCCAGCATCCAGAACCGTATCTTCAACAAAATTGAATCATTTCTTCCTTGTCAGACACTCAAACCTGCCACCAAGTTTCGGCCAGAATCCGTCCACAACTTTTTGAGATATCCTGCCCTCACAGACAGACAGACAGACAGACAGACAAACAAACAGAGGTGAAAACATAACCTCCATCCACCTGCTGTGGGAAGGAAATGAAGAAACAACATGGACTGTCAGGACAGCCTCGAGGTATCTCGCCTCTGATCTGTGTTAACCTGTGTTCGACTCTCAGCCCAGCTATAAACTACCCCCTTGGTGTTGCGCATGCAGGGCAAGGCAGCGACGTGTGAACCATCCATCAGAAGTAATGAAAGACACGTCTGCCAGCCCAGGTTGTGGGTCTAACTTCAAAAGATCCAAGGATGTTCTTTCCACGAAGGTAGGGGAGTTATCGCGAGCACACTGAACAAATTCCAAATTCCTGCACCTTCAGTGGAATGTCAGGTCTCACCAGCTGATTCATGAAAGATGGGTGAAAGTGATAATTTTAAAAAAATTATCCGGCCAACCGCACAAGAAGGTTAGAATCATTGTGGGCTTAAAATAAGTGGTAGAAAAGAAGAGTAATAAAATAGTGGTTCAAAATTCTCACTCTGTGAGATAATGTGAAAGACACAGGCCATAAAATCAAATGCCCTTTCCATCCATCCAACGGACCAGACTCTGTGCAGAGCATTGGTGCTACCTAAGCTGTCTACTTGCTATTGAGCACAATCCTGGACGGGTCACCACTCCAACTCAGGATACCAGCAAGCTGGCACTCATTTCACCACCTCAGAAGGATTGACAGGCAGAGTCAACCCCACCTCATTATTAATTCAACTATAAGGAGGATTTTGAAACTCAGGATCTAGATCCTAAACCCACCACCTAACGATTAAGCCAACACAAGCATCTGCTGGTATCTATATTATGTGGTGAGGAGTGTCCGTCTTTCCTTCACATCTATCTATAATTCCAGCAATTGTGTGTGTGTGTGGTGTGTGTGTGTGTGTGTGTGTGTGTGTGTGTGTGTGTGTGTGTGTGTGTGTGTGTGCGTGTGTGGCTGTGACCGCTGTTTCTCGACAACCACTGGTCCGATCTAATTGAAACTTGCCAGGTATATGCTGGGGATCTGAGGATGTGCTTTTTCAAGGTTTGATATTAATCGGACGAGTGCTTCCCAAGTTATGGCCATTTATTTACCAACCAATGACATGACACATTGCTGCGGCCATTTATTTACAACCAATGACATGACACGTTGCTGCGTAGGCCAGTGCGCGGCGGCAACGATGACGTCACGGGCCGTGCCGGTTACATGGCAGCGAATGTCATGGCAAGCAAAGACAGGGAGGTAAACTTGATTTTAATTTGGATTTTATTAACTCTGTGTGTGGAAAGTGTGGTTGTCACGAGAGCGAAGGAACAGCCTGTGTGGTTGTCGTTTCTGGCTCGCGGTTTTGAAAGTTTTTTTTCCACCCGCCTACGGCCCGACGTACGGGCACGCACGTACGGGCACTGAGAGCGAAGGAACGGCCTGTGTTGGTTGTTGTTTTTTCTGGCTCATGTTTGAAATTTTGTTTTTGTTTGCACGTATGGCCACGCACGTAGGGCACACACCTACGGGCATGCACTAGTTATCTTAATGAATGACATACATAATGTCACCTCGGAAAAACAACCCTTGATTCATTAAAGAGTGCCCTACACCTACTGGTCAAAAGAGCTTTCTTCAGGTTGTCCGTAAGACTTTTTCACGCTTCCATTCAACCAGCTTGTTCTCAACAGCTTCAGTTAACGTGCCGCTTGTCCTGCCATCAGCATCTAGATCGGCCTATCCATCCTAACCTGCCGATCTCCTCTGAGAGAACACTCTGCCGGCATCACATCACACCGACTTCCAAATCCCTCGATTGTGATGGCTCACCAACATTTCAACATATGCAGAGCAAGTTGTTAGGTTTCCGAAAATATTCATTGTCCAATTCGGCCTCCCCTGTATCCCACCTCCAGCTTCTCTTTGGTCCCTGTCCATTTACTACTACATGGATGGAGGGTCATTTATCATCGGTCGCTCGGTAGACATTGACAGCTGGGTAAACAATGATTTGTGCGGAGGTGGTGGCAAGACAAGGATTGAGAGGATAAGTCACTTTGAGGGGTTTTATGTGCAGAAAGCGCTTGCAGGGTGAAAACGTTGGGTGGTTTTGTTTAACTTTGCTGATTTTTTCAAAAAAAAAGAAAAAGAAACTTCTACTTAGATAAGTGTCTCAATTGTGCATAAGTCTTGTATAAGTCTTGCAATGGAGGCAATTTGCAGGAACAAAAAAAACAAACAAACAAACCATGGTTAGAGTAATATCCTTTGGGGTGCTTTCATGATATCATGGATATGACCAGAAAGGTTGCTTAATTATTGGGATTGCTTATCCATTGACGTCATATTACATGTCTTGTGGCAGTTTGGAGAGAAAAGTCCTTAGGAGGGTAGGGAGGTTGGGAGGGCAAAGGAGAACAAGTATCCTAATGTAACCCCCATTATCCCCTACAACCAATTGCTATAGTATCGTAACATCGTTTAAAATGCCGGCTGATTGTTGAATTTAGACTTTTCCATTTCTCTCTATTAAGTTGTTTGGAATATATTTATTATCGACGTAAACTCTACAGATGTTGCTTTTATGATACAAAGCACATAGTTGCATACACTACAAAAAGATACTTGAAAACATGAATTGTCTTTTCAGAACAGTAAGTGACAACAGTTTCCTGGAAATGTTCATTTACTAACAGGATCTCGTAATCTCGAGGTCAAAATCATTACATTGTGTACGTCAGCACCTGCTCGTGAATATCAACAGACGAGTTTATAAGTGGCATCGTAAGTATGGATGGCGATGGCACACATCATGTTCTCTTGGCAGATGAAAGAGATGTCACACAATGTGTTCATATCGAGCTGATCTCCACTGACACTGATACACTTCCTGAATTCCCATGTGCATGTTTTGATCAGACACTGGAATGATGTTTTTGAGGGATCTTGTTCCAGTCTTCAGATGGCATCATTGTGGGGGCTAAGACATTAATGAACACGATGTCCTACAAGAGCATGACGTCGAGCATTATCTTGCCATCAGAATGAAAACCAGGCCACTGGCATTTGTGTTCGGTCTTACAAGAGTATCCAGCACTGTACCAATGAATCACCTTGCTATAAATCATCCACTTTGGGAGTATGAGGTTGCAGCGGCTACCGATACAGATGCCACTCCAAGGTATAATGTGACCACCCTCTTCCTCCCACACCCTTCCCATCCGAAGCGATCATCCTACATGATGATGTATTTGTGAAAACCGTTGCCCAGGGGTGAGCCACACTTGAACACGTAAATCATTCGTGACAGGTGAAATCTGGATTCATCAGTGAACGAATAAATGCCAAATAGCCAAGCTGCCAGTCGTGGTGAACTCGGCAATATATTCCAGCTGGGCTCTGCTGTGTTTGTGGAGTTAGGTACCGTACTAGGTGCCTGGACCTCAACCAAATTAATTGATAACCTCTTACTGTATGATTGCTTATCGTGACTCAACTGACTGTCCTGAGGGTACTAGATGTTTACCATTTGCAGTGGCCTTGTGATTTATCAATGCTATGTTTCGAAGGAATTGATCATATCATCAAATAGTTAGCATCTCATAATCTTGATCAGAACATTGTGGTATACAAGCCAGTAGTTTTTATACTCTCTCCATAACCTGGTGATTAAAAAACTACCCAGCTATATTTGTTTGTGTCGCACCAGATTCCAACATTTGAACAGCGCTGACATTTTGCATCTCAGTCAAAAACTAGAATGGCAACTCGGTAGAGCACATACGTCCGCCAGGCCGAGCAGCTTACGTTTTGTATTCCACTGATGGGCTTGGATCTGCGGAATGAACCAAAATCGAATCTGCTTATTCTTATCACCGAACCAAATCATCACCTAGTTTTGTCATAATGCATCTGCAACGTTTTGAGATATCTGCTACATGTCGTTTTTGGCCTGATCAGCTATCACTCAATGGTGAAGATGATTTTCTTAAATTCTCGATCTGGATCGGATCTTCACCGAAATCGAATCAATTCGTCCTTGTCACACACCCAACCTGTCCACCAGTTTCGTCCAAATCCATCGGCTTAAACTTTCAGGACAACTGCCTCGCCACAAGCTTCAGTGAACCAAGGGTGGGAGGAAGGGTAGGACAACTGAAAATGAGAGTGGATAAATCTGTGCATGAGAGAGAGAGCAAGTTTCTTTGAAAGAATTCCCAGGCCAAGCTGATTTCGGTGAAAGTAACGATGGGAGATCAGTCTAGAAATTTGATGGCTGCTTGAAGACCCTGCCAGTCAGCCTGTGAAATACCAGACTCGACAGCGCTGAGGTGGTTCTCTAATAACAGCCAGAGAGATGTCTACTTTGACAAGCAGAAGTTATGGGCAGATTGAGACAAAACTTGGTGGATGAGTTGGGTAGATGTCAAGAACAAGCTGATTTGATTTTGGTTCAGTTTTGGATGCAGATCCGGCCTATCAGTGGGATATAAAATGTAAATTGTTCAGCCTGTCGGAGGTATGCACTCCACCTGCTGTTCTAGTCTTTATAATATGTCAACTATGGAAGCAAAGTTTTCATAAAATTGCCAACCTAGTGAGCCAGCTGACGTAATTCTACATTGTAAAATGTGAACATTTTCATAATTTTTGCATTGCTTGCAGAGGTCCCAGAGGTATGCAAAAAAATTATTTATTTATTTTATTCCATTAAATAACAGTACAGGTGACGGCAGGATAGCAATGAGGTGTGCACACTCACCTCTGAGCTGTCTAGCAGGAGTTAGAATCTCGACCCAGCTATAAACTGTCACCCTGGTGGTTGTCATGCAGGAAACCACATCAACGTGTCCACCGTCTATCAGAAGGATGATGGTTTACAGGTGATATTCAAACTTCCACCTCCATCCTCCCCCACCCCCAAAACGTTCCTCATCTGACTCACAAGGTAGGAATAATTGGGGCCGTTAAAGAAGCAATAGCAGTAAACATCAGTGCAATTGGATTAGACTTGGAGCGGCATGTTTTTGAGATGATGAATAAGGTGCCATCAGAAATAATAAACGATGATGAGACGATTAATGTTTGGTATAATGATGCTATTTCACTCTGCCGCAAGGTTTCATTAGGGAGCCAATAACGATGAGAAACATCACCAGGCAATATAAGCTGCCACACCTGCTCGGCAGATGTTGCCAATCTTTCTCACCTACAGAGAGCAGGTGTAATTGCTGTGGGGATACAATGGTAGCCTAACGGTGTAAAGACACTACACTGTACAACCCTAGAGATTCTAATCTGCCTAAAGGCAGTGGGATCATAGTTCCAGGAGAATTACTTGTCCATGTAACCCAGCTGTCTCACAAATTATCTGGAAGGAGGTAACAGTCCTACCCCACCAGCTCTGGTCTGTACCTGTGATGCCAGTCTACATTTTTATGATTGACCTTTAATATCCTCTGGGCAAGTCCGGAGGGACAGTAAAGTGCAGCGCCACCAAATTCACCAATAAACACGAAAACGTATCTCACCTTTGTAACGGCTTGTTTAGCGTTGCACCGAAGCATTACCTGATGATCGGAAGCATTGAACTTCTATGTTCTGTGTTTTGTCCGATTATCTCTACATCCAATCATCCGAGGTAATATACAATGCCTCCCCCCCCCCCCACCCCCCCCTCAACCAAAAGTAGTTCAAAGCCAAGTCTAAGTCAACATTCAGTCAGCAAATTACTCAGTTGCTTAATCAAGATCAGAGCTCATCACTTGACATGTTATGACGATTTAGGGCAGTCGGGTGCGCTAGAGGGCACGCGGTGTGTCTTCACATTTGTCCCCTCGCCGCGTGCGCCACACCTGGGGCGTCGTTTTGAAAACAAATATAATTACTTAAGTGATTTTTAGAATCATTATAAGATCGGAAAAATCTCTCTGAATACCGTTTAAAGAACACCCCCCCCCCCCCACCCGCCACCTTCAGAAATACCACATGTAATTGATGTGATTATATATTTCTTGGGACTGATTTGATTGAAGGAAAACCAATAAAAGCACTCACTGAGCATTTATACAAACCTCATTCGAGAGAAATATTGGCTTTGCAAAATGCAGGTGAGAATGACATGTCAGAAGAAACCCCTCAAGCCCATTCTTAATTACAACGACTCTGGGATTATCATGAAAGTGCTCAAACAATGTGCAGTGGAGAAATTTTTAATGTAGTCAAAACTTCCATTAAATCCATAATTATCAGAAGTCCCATTCACGTATAAATGCAGATGATAATATGCAGAAGTGTACTTTTGTACATGTCATATTTATCATTAAATGAGTTTGTAGAGCCAGGTGGGAGGAAAAAAAGGGGGGGAGGGGAGGGGCAGGGGGTCAAAATGAAGTTCTCTGACAGCGATGTGTTGCCCTGACGAGCCCCAAAAAGTCGGTGGCTTCGCTTTTTCATCTGATTGGTGACAGCATTAATTGATTTTGGCATCATTGCACTTCAAGAGACCCTTCTGGAGCTGCAGTCATGACATCGTCGTGATGGTATCGTCATAGCATTCATCCAGGTTGGTTCATTAATTACCTTCATAGAACTCCCAAAAATGGTGATGCCTCCTGGTTGTGATTGGTGGAAGACCATGTGGCAGATGATACTTCTTGGTCCCAGATTGTATAGCTATCTATATCTGTATTGGGACTCAATCTGATGCGCTTAGTAATCGCACTTAGGGGTGCATCATTAACATTCGAGTTTAAAAGCCAATCAAAAATGACGAGTAGGAGAAATGGCAACAAAATATTCAAGAAGGCTGGAAGATATGATGTTTCAGAACAAGAAGCACAGAAGAGAGAGATTCAACCCACTCCACAACATCTCGACTCCCACTCCTCCGCTTCCCTCTGTTTTTCAAACTTCTCAACCTCCTCATTACCTCAAGTGGCTGTGCGTGATATCTTCTCTATTTTTGAGGACATGCTTACAGGCGTTAAATTAACACTTTGTTTACTGTTTGGTGCATTGGTCATCAGTCGGAATTTCACTTCCACTTGCACCATTCGTATTGATTTGCTATAATAAAATGGTTGGCGAATATGTACCACATACACAAACACGAGGTGCTGTGTATGACATCATCTAATATATTATATGTATATAATATATATATATATATATATAATATACTATATAATATATATATCCATATTA
>CM068963.1:99414780-99435966 GCA_035128595.1 Eptatretus atami
GGAGATTATTTGATGGCATTGTTACACCACTTGCTAGTGGAGAGTGGGTTTCTGTCTCAGTAAGCAGCTGTTGACTAAAACAAAACCCCAGCCAAAATAGCTTGCATGTTTCATATAACAGCCTTTTGATTATGATGGCAACAAGTGTGTGTGTGTGTGGTGTGTGTGTTCGTGTGTGTGTGGTTGTGTGTGTGTGTGTGTGTGTGTGGGTGTGTGTGTGTGTGTGTGTGTGTGTGTGATCAGTAGCTTGAGTCACCAAGAAAAAAAAAAAAAAAAATAAAAAAAAAAAAAAAAAAAAAAAAAAAAAAAAAAAAAAAAAAAAATGTAGACTGCCCTTGCCAAATGCAGCTGTGCGGCGGATGATATTCGTTAACATCGGAATGATTCTTTGGCACTGCTTTCATTCTGCACTATACTCACCATGTTGACTGTTGAGTCTAGGATTCTAGAACTCAAAACGTTTCCCATTGTTTCTTCCAGACAAGGACCAATTTTTCATGCTCATACCTGTACAACATTTTTTTTTTTTCAAAAATTTTTTTTTTTTTTTCCCCCCTTTTTAAAACCAAAATTTCCCCCCCCCTTCGGGCTTAAGAGCGGTTTTTGTTACCTGCTCGGTAACTTTCTCAACATCAGCTATCGGTATAGACCTGGAACGGATCCCTTTTGATGTCATTACACCGGTGTCCCGTCTGCTTAGCATTTACTGGGTGTCTGTTCAATATCCCAACATGTTTTTTTTCTCTCTAAAGTCAGCGAGTTATCACCAGCACCCTTTCCAAATTACAAGTACTGCCAGATTCAATTCAAACGTCAGCATGGGCAGTCAGATCATGAAAGACTTGGGCTAGAAAACACTCTTCGCGCGTCGCGCTCGCTCGCTCACCTAGGGCTTCAGAGCAGATTTAAAAACTCGCCGGGGGCGATGTCACATTTATCACATTCATTTAGACCATCTATTTATATTTCCCCTACTGGTTTCAGCAGGAGAGGATGATAGGTTTGCTCTTTGTCTGTCCGTCTGTCGTTCCCACCTGTGGTCTTTCAGAATTTTCCCATAACCCATTAAACATATTTGTCGTGGCCCTGGGGTCATGGGGTTACAACGTGGGAGGGGGTCCCTGTTCCTCTCCGGACTCACCGAATTCACAGGCCATCGCACATAAATAAGTTTGTGTCACGGTGGGTTGCTTATCGACCACGAGCGCCAATTAATTTGACCACGTGACCAGTGTCCTAGAAAATCTGACAACTGTTTAACAAGGAACCACGTGTGGCCTTATCAGGGAATCACACTGATGCGTACTTATCAGGTGCAGCTGAGCGGGAACTAGCCAAAGTATGCACCGGACTATTTAACAGATTTTGGGGGATTAACTTCTCAGCTACGCTAGGTGTGGACCATTGCCAGGACCAATTGGAGGAAAAGACAAAAACGAGGCTGGGTACATTTATATAACAGTCCACATTTTACAAGTGAGGAAAGTTATTGACACAGTAGTAATGGGATTTATTCACAAATTTGCTACAGCAGGGAAAAGCAAGGAATTTGTGGGGTGCGGCAAAAGAAATGCAATATTCACAAGAAGACCAAAGTGCAGATTACCCCAAATAAAATTTAAACATCTTACATTACGCTATGACAGGGCCATCACACAAACACACACCACGCAACACGCACACGCACACGCACACACACACACACAACACACACACACACACAACCTGAGGAAAATTAGAGATAGCCAGAATATAAAGGAGGGCAGCTGAGGATTGGCCGGAGCAGTTAATACCTGGCACGCGTGGCGGACCGGCACAACCAAAATGCCTTTAGGAAGGAGGGGAAGGAGGGAATAAAACTGAAGGTGTTCTATGGTGCGGAAGTGAAGAGGTGTGACGTGTAGTGCAGCATGTCATGCGGCATGCTGTAAGAGGAAAGTGTGCAGAGGTGCGAGTCAGTAAGGTTTGCTCTGAAAAGAACAGTTTGTTCGGGATGCCCGTGCCAATTGCTCTTTGCTGCATCTACAGTTGGACGAGAGATAGAATGGGAAAGAAAAGATGCATCAGAAAGACCTAACAGAAATGTGCAAGAGTTCTGTATGTGTAAAATTGTTGCCTGCTGGATGCAGCCGAACTGAGCATCGATGGAACGGGAGTGGTTCCCGTCCCATTTGGTTTCACTTTGCTCTGGCTCCGATTCCTCACTCGGCCCGCTGGACTTGTGGCATTATTCGTCGGCACTGAAGCTTGCCCAGTTGTTGAAGTCTGCCTCCTGCGCCACTGCCAATGTCGGCGGCTCTCTGGAAGTCTCCCACAGTCTGTTTTGAAGTCTCTTGCTGGAATTGCTCCTTTTATGGTCTCTGAGTGAGGAGACTAAAATTCAGATCAAATGAGGGACTGTTGGCATTTTTAAAAGCTCCCCCATTTGGCACAGTAGTGTCCATTGGTGTAACTATCCCCTCCAGGCCTCGGACTGAAAAATGGCCCCATTTATACATGGGCGTGAGAGTTTTTTCTTAAGTGCCCTCCGGCCCCGAACGCTGCGCTGGACTTCATTTAAATTGTGGTAATTTATGGCAATTCCCAGCGCTATCTGTACGTCCTCGAACGAACCCCAGTGCATGCTTGCGCTTTGAGTTATACCCAGGAACTACCTGACTCTTTTCTTTCTCGGCGCCTTCCGAGGCTGTTGGCGAGTGGTTCCAAGGGATAAGATGGCAGTATGGCCAGTTTTGAAGAGAGGTAAGAGAGCTTGTTGGTTGTTAGTGAAGAGATTTGGGAGAGGTGGTTGTAAAGTTTGGCGTTGCGGTGAAGAGGGAGATTGTTCATAATGATGAGCATTTTGTTAGTGAGTGGAGGAGTTGTTCACACATGGTTGGGTTTGTCTGTAAAGAGGGAGGAGATTGTTCGTAACGATGGCATTTGGAGTTGAGATGGAGGAGATGTTCGTAATTGGTGGTGTGTTGTGAAGAGGGAGCGAGATGGTTCGTAACTGTTTGGTGTTGTAGGTAAAGACATGGACATTGGTTGTTGTGGGGATTTTTTTAGGAGACATGTGGATGTTGATGTTGGTGAGCAGAATGAAGGTCTCGGTGAGCGGGCCAGGGAATTGCGCACCGCAGTTTTGAATGGAAATGGCATGCATTTGCAAAGAACCCCACTGTGCTTCACCATTCCTGGCACCTTCACTGTTCTGTGTGCGTGCTTGCCTTGCATGGTTGTGTAAGAAAGTAAAGCAAGATTAAAAATAGTGAAATTGAGCAAGGATTGAAGAGTGATATCTAATTAAAAGCCCTATGCAACGCATCTTTCCCATTTCAACCCACTATACATAGGGAAAGGACTAACTAAACACATATTTATGAAATAACTGCCTTGGATCCTGAATGTTTGTGTGCCATTGCCTTGGAGAGTGCCGGTTTTTACAAAACCGCAACATTATTCAACTGAAGCTTGGGCGTGGCTTATATGATTAAGTTACTGAAGAGTTCGAGTTTCAGGATGTTTTCGTAAATTTTTTCACAGTTATGCCCTTTTTTAAACTCAAGAATATCACATATTGGCACATGGTTCGTGTTCAGCTGTCCTTAACTCCACCCCATGTTTACACCCATTTGGCTGGACACTGGCCTGACTCCACCCCAATAAATCCACATTGGCTGCCAATGCATGGAAGCAGCACGATCAGCAAGGCCTTCATGGCTCAAGATCAGCAAGCCTCATGGCTCAAGATCAGCAAGCCTTCAGGCTGAAGATCAGCAGGACCCTCATGGTTAGTCCATGGCCCCCAGTGCAATTGGAATGATTTTAGATATATAACACAATGTATTATATATGCATATAAGCCCATACGCATGTTTTTGCTTCATGTATGTACATCGGTTATTTTTAAAATGAAATGGGAAAGCGAGAAAACGAACAAACACGGTGGGTGAGAGAGTTTTTCTTCTTCTTCATTTTGGTTCCATGACAGCTTGAGCATTGCGATAAAATGCAAACTAATTTTATTATCCCCGAACCAACGAAGTTTGGTTTGTAGGGCGATATAGAAATGGGTTTCCGTCGTCCGTCCGTCCGTTCCGGTCCGTTTTTTGGGTTCCCCCGTCACATTTCGTTTCCAGAGCTTAACGGACAAATCCCCTCAAGATATATTTACGACATTTGGTACACTATTTCAAGCAAGTGGTTGAACTGGTGCCTTTTGATATTCTAATGATTAGGTCACATGGTTTGGCAGCCATGTTGGATTCAAGAAAAATATTAAATTCTTGTTTTCTCTGGAAATCACATTAACCTAACGAAGCGAAATTTGCAACTATCATCTTCCCATCATGTTCTGTATATATATTAGGTAAAAATTAATGACGTCACATAGTACATGTTTGGTGGCCATCTTGGATTAGGAAAAACCCACCTCATCCATTAACACGAAACTTCACACACGTATTCACTGGAGGATTGAGCCAGAATGGTAAATTTATTGATGTCATTAGGTCACATGGTTGTCAGCCATCTTGGATTTGAAAATTATAAATTTTAAAAATCTTCTTCTCCAGAACGGGCTGGACAGATGAGGCAAAATTTCACATACACTTTTCCCCAAGAACTCCTTTCAGAAGTTTGTTAATTTCTAATTGATAGGTCACAATGGTTTGGCGGCCATATTGAATTTACCCTAAAACCTTCAAACATCTTCTTCTCCAGAACGGCTGTCAGATAAGGGGAAACTTCACATACGTATAGCCACACGCTTAGGGAATATAGTTTTTAATCCTCATTTTACTATGGCAGAGATATCGAAGGACTTGTCACTTTCAACGGATCTGTTATCTTTGGTTTGTCATCCTCGTTATCTTTTTTGGTTTCTTATCTACAAAGAATCAGGAAATTAATTTTGCTTTTCCTTTAATTTTGTTTGAATTTAGACCAAACATGGTGTGTTGGAGAGTTTTTCTTCTTCTTTCATTTTTTGTTCCAGCAATCGGCTTCGAGCGTATGTTAAACGCAAACAAATTAATCTCCCGGATATTCTTTGGGACCGGTCGCGGACCAGTCTTGCAAACAATTCTCCATCTTGTTATGTATACAAAGTATGGGCAGACAAGCTATTTCTTTGGCAAGAAATACGTCTGATTGCCATTAACTTTTCCCAGTGGTTGTCAGGGCAATATAACCCATAATGGGTGTAACTTAGCCAAGTAACTGCTTAAAACCAGTAATGATACAACCAGCATACAAATTGCATTTGATTGAACTTTGCACTTCAATGTTCTTTGAGACATATGCATTCGCTCAATGAAGATTGTTTTATCTGAGTGAGATAAACCTGATCGTGCCACGTCCAGTTCCTTCCGGGTCCTACGGAGCATTTGCACATATGGAGGCCAGGACTTCCTGTAAGTAAAGGTGTACAAAGTTCACCCTCAGAAGAACAGAAACAAGGATATACAAGATTGACTTGGGAGAAAAATGCGAAATGATTTTTGGGGATATTTTGGCCAGGTATACAAACAAAGCACAATATGGAGGGACAAATTATAACACAAGACGACCTTGCAGATAAGATAATCGAGACAGCAAGTACAAGCTAGGCATCAAAATATTTTTCAAACTTATTCCACTCTGACTTAGACTCTTAACTCTGTAGTTTCTCTTCTCTTTTTTTCACCCCATGCACATGAAGCGGGAAAAGCAGGTTAGGCCAATTTGGTTCATTTCTCTCTGTCCGTAAGTCATCTCTCTGTCCACAAACATCAGTTATGATCGAGGAACAACTTGATTTAAATTGAGTGTTATATTTTGAATATGATCGGAACAACCTGTCGTTTAATAGTACTTTTGTCTCTCAATTTGTCTGATCACGTATTCAGAGAGGCTTGAGATATGAAAATTTACTCGTCTGCCTGTCTGCAGTCAAACAAAATGAAAATTCATTCCAAACTTAGAACTTACTGTTTTTAAACGTCATAAAGGACCACAAGCAGAGCACAAAGAACTAGTAAACTTTTAAATAGGATGGTGTAATAGCCGCTTCGTTAACGGCGGTTAAATTTCCGGATATTTCATTTATTTATATGACTTTTTTACAATATTTACTTAATTTAAATTGAATTATATCTTGACATTGGTAGAACACAAATCGCCTTCTTGTCACTTCCAAGAACCTCTAGTTGCAGTACGTGAACATGTTAAATAAGGTGGTTTATTAAGGGTGATGTATAAGACTGCTTCAGTTAGCGCTAAACTCCCGTTATTTTTAACTATCTTTGAAATCATTATTTATTTAAATTGAAGTATGTATTCGAACCACGCATTGGGTAAACGTGCTTCTTAGGAACTCTCTAGTTTACCCCCGTCAACGAAGGTGGAAGGAGGTTATGTTTTCACCCTGTCTGTCTGTTGAATTGTTGAAAATCGAAAGATTTTTCAATGGCAGTATATTTGGTTTGGTCTGTGCGTTATTCTGGTCTGTCGATTGCCTGCTTTGTTTTGTTCTGTATGTCAATCCTTTACAGGTCACAATTTTAAACTGATCTTCACAAAACTTCACCACCTGGTAGAGTTCATCATAAGCAAGAGCCTATTGTTTTTGAGCGTTCAAAAGGTCAACAATCTTTGTCAGTTCTAAAATTCTCATTTTCATCCGATTGACTTGAAATTTGAGAGGATTTTCACATCTGGTCACTGAATTGAACCAGCCAATTATTTTTTAGGTCCAATCGGCCAAAAGGTTCAACATCGACGTAATTTCTAAATTGTCAATTTTCATTCGATTGACTTCAAATTGGAAGGATTTATATTTCAGGTCAGTGAATTCAACCAGCCAATTATTTTTGTGGTCTGCATCGGTTTGCCCCCCAATATAAAAAAAACTGTCGTGTCCAAGCCGCATTAACCCCAGGCCTTGGACGGATAGCCAAACGTCTTTAACATGGAGGCAACAGCTGAAATTCTTTGTGATTACGACGCGCGCAGGATGAAGACAGGAGGCGCTTACCAGAACAGAAGCACATGTGTTTATCTCAACCCACAACGAATAAACAAACACAAAGAATTCGACAATAATTTATTTAATAAACAACAGATCAAAAGGGTGATAATGGAAAAATAATTTCAAAGTGGGAGGTAATTGAAAAGTGAAGTAAACTTAAATCCTATTTGAGATGTCTCCACTCAGTCACAAAACAGACAAGGGGAAAGATAAAAATAAAGAAAATCCTCCCTTTATGTTGGCACTCAGCTTTTGTGTCCAGAGATATCCTTTTGGAGCCTTGGTGTTTGTCGAACCATGTAGCCACACTACAGGAAACGTACCAAATGACGCCAAGTCTCTCTCTGTGGACACGGTATGTCACATAATTTGTGCAGCAGTCTTCACGCCAGGAGCCCACAAAACCGCCATACAGTTTTCTATTCCTTCACACACACACCAAATGCACCACCTTTCTCCTTGAATCATTTCAACAAGGCCACTGCCGAGGCTACTGAGATAACGAGAATCGGCAGCTTTCCTATTTGTTGCCGAGAGGAGCCCAGAGGGGCTGACTATTCCTCTTCCATCGTCCTCCTTCTCTCTCGAACCTTTCCTTCTCTGACATCACCCGACCAATCATCAACCTCCCTGGGCGTGGCCTGCCAGTTACATTTCCTGGGAGGTGGATTTTAGCCTGCCAGTTTGTGTTGTTTTGTGAAATGTGGTTCTTATGGCCGTCCTTGTAAAATGTAAAAATGTAGGAAAAGGTCACAGGGGGCAATCACTTACTGGGAGAAAGTAGCCCTTGACCCTACCTATTTCTGTTAATACAACACCACCCCCTGTTGGTGACACGTAACAAACTTAAGCTCACACTTTTCCCGATTAATTACATCAAGATGTTCTCATACTCATCCACGACCATGCTAAACTCGACAATCCTATCTTACCTCCTTCATCTTCCTGCAATTCCTTCATCTCCCCCACAAACGTAACAATATGTATTTGCTTCTTCTCCAAAACCACACACACCAAATTTTGAGAAAACTTCATTCACAACAATCCACTAACCAGATTACCAAAGTTTGGTTCACACCATTTTAAAAACAATCAGGCCCTAAGAGGTCTTACTGGGGGTTGCCCCCAAAAGAGGTATTTTGTTTTCTTCTCAGAAACTGCACATACAATTCTGATGAAATTTGACCAGAGCTTTCATCAACCATGATGTACCCAAAGTTTGCCTCACAGATTACAAAGGTTACGGGGTCTGAGTGGGTCTTATGGAGAGTTTACGGAGGGGTTTGCCCCCCAAAATAGGTATTTGCTCTCTTCTCAGAAACTACACACACAATTCCAATAAACTTTTACCATACCTTTATCAGCCATGATTTACTGAAGTTTGTTCACACTTTATTAAAATTTTGGGTCTATTGGTTCTACGGGGGTTGCCCCCCAGATAGACATTTTCTTTCTTTCAGAACTACACACAATTCTGATGAAACTGACCGCAACCTATCATCACCCGTGATTTACTAAATTTGTTCCACACTATTTATATAATTGGGGATCTAAGGGGTCTTTACCGGGGTTTGACCCCCAAAATATGTTTTTGTTTTCTTCTCGAAACTACACACCACATTCGATGAACTTGACCGCAACCTTCATCACTCGTTGATGTACCAAGTGTTCATGGCAGAAGAAAATCCTCGGCATTTACTTTCTTCTCCGTTACATATTTTGTGGGTCATCCATGCCTACCAGTGGGTCTCTAGTTTTCTTTATCCAGCACTAACCAGGGTGAGCACCCAGGGGGATACCCTAATTTTTGTATTCTTCTTGCCACCAGTTGCAGCCACAAATTTTGTGCTGGAATTAGCAACTATGTGAAGATTCAGACTCTGCCACTTTGCATCCCTATAAATTATGATGGTCCCTATTTCTTTTGCTAATGTGCCTTTTCTTAAACTGTTGATTGATGCCCCCCAAATATGGGTCCAAATTTGTTACAAATATTTTCGTAACTTGTCCTTAAAGAAATATCTTTTTGATAGATCTCAACAGGTCCACAAAGTCGTAATCCGTGTTAACAATGTCTTTGTACCATTTCTATACTTGATTTTTCAAAACAAAAAATTAATTATACAATAACCTATCTTTTATTTTTCTTAAATATTAATTTAATGACAGCTTTGCCAAAGGTGTCCATTACGAGATGAGTATAATGTTTTTTCAGTGCCAGTGATGAAGACAAAAAAGGGAAGAGCATCACCCCGAGTGATCCACCAGAAAGACTTTGGCCTCCAGGGTAATACATTTGAAGGTGGTTAATGGTTTCCTTTGGCTTCGTATCAATGTCTCACATACTATGTTATGTGCATGCACACTAATGATTATCAGTGAGATAAAGTGCTGGGATTTGCTGGTTCAAAAACTAATGTTAGGTATTGTTGGTGAGAACAATATTCATATCACAGGTTGTGCAATAAATTTGTCCACAGCACCTGAGTCAGTTGCAATAGTTGGAAAATGATTTGTGAACCAAAGCTGGTATGGTTTCATATAAAACCCTGACGGAACTAGAATGGCAATTTGTAGAGTGCATACCCTCACCAGGCTGAACAGTTCACGTTTTGTATTCCCACGATAGGTCGGATCTGCATCAGACCTAACCAAAATCTAAATCTGCTTGTTTTCTTGTCACCTACCCAACTATCCATCAAGTTTGAGATTTCGTTTGTTCGTATCGTTTGTGAACGCATCTCTCCAATTGTGAAGAATCACTTTTTTAAAAAAATCAAAAGATTATCGAATCCGCTTTCACCAAAATCGAATAATTTGTCTTGTCACACATCCGTAAATAATTTTTTTGAGATATCGTGCTATTATATCGTTTTTGGCCCGTCTCTCCAATTGTGAAGAATCACTAAATAATTATAGTAACCGGATTCGGTCTTCAACCAAAATCGAATAAATTTGTCCTTGTCACACACCCAAACACCTGCCACAAATTTCATCCAATTTTGTCGATTAACTTTTTGCGATATCCTGCTCAGGAGAAACAAAAGACAGACATACAATACAGACAAACAAGGATTGAAAACGTAACCTCCGTCCACCAGGGTAATGAAGACGGATATTGTTTTTTTTTTGTGTTTTTTTTGAAGCAAATTCTGCATTTGTCAAATTATGAGTGCAATTGCATTGAAGAGGCTTTAATGGCAACATAATTTTTGATCACTCCTTCCGAGTCCCTGATATGTATCCCACAATGTGTGTTTATATATATATAATTACATTATATATACTATATATATATAAATATTATATATATAATATCTATCTACTGTAAACATGATGTGTTTGTGGTGGAGATATTGAAGCCAAATTTCATATGGGTCGTTGCAGAACAGATGTGCTAATAACCATATATCAACGTCGTGCATCGTAGTATTTGCACAGAAGCGTTTTGCGGGATGATCTAGCCGAATATAGATGCTCCGGTACAGGATGAGCTCGGTCATACGACGTGCTGATACATCGACCCCAATAAAATAAATCCCAGCTTTCAACTTGTGCTGCTGATATCATGGCACTTGCAGGAGCAAACACAAATAGAGTGTGTCAAAAGGAGTTAATGGAAAGGAAGGAGTGGAAGCTCTTATAGTGGATGCATAAGTGAATGTAAAATAGGTCATTTTCACTCCAACTTCTTTGAGATCTGCAGCTGCCAGTGTATGTGTATCCTCTTGTTAGCTCGGTCTCATCTGGTTTGTTTTTTTTGCTTTTTTTTATCAATGATCTGTTGCGTTGGCGCTCTTCCAATCCGTACCTTTCCGGCCGATGAGCTGTTCAGGGTGTTGTAACGGGCCCAGCAGGAAGCTCATCCGTCAGCATCAAGTGTGTTGACAACCCCCGCACGTCCCAGCCGAGCAGACACGTTTCTGTGTCATTCTGCGGTCAGACCTGTCGGCACAAGTCGCATTCCGATTTGATCGATGGGCTTGGCATTGGGTGATGGTGTTGTGGTGGAGGGGTGGGTGGGAGGAGATCTAACCCCGGCCTTACTCCTGTGCGGGTCAGGTGTTATCACAGGTCCGATACACCACTGTTCAGAGACACCGTCTCACATTACCCGTCTTTGCCGCAGGTTATATAAGCAGCGCAAAATATCCATGAACTGCAGGCTATGTTAATAAAAGGCAAGATTCATTAACGATCCAAATGTAATCTTTACACTTTGCGGCTGTTATTTTGTTTTAAATCTGTAATTAAAGCTGCTCAGAGTGGTATCTGTCCAGGATTGACTCCAGCCTTGAAGGTTCTTGACATGGTGTGAATGCCCCAAAGGCCTTGTCGAGAGTACGAGCTTCATTATTATAAATGAAGGAATAATTCGTACTTTGTCATATCTTCATCCAGCACCCATGTATATGACATGTCATTCCCACAAATAAAAATGATATAATAATACCAATAAATAATGATATCCTGGAATTTATTTTAGACCAGCCGAGAAACTTCATTTCTATTAAAATTAACAATACGATTTGCAAAAAGTTTTTGTAAGTCTATATATATATACATATATATATATATATATTATCATTTAAGTTCTCGGTGGGGAGATGGAGGGTAGTTCAGAGGCAAAGGCTTTACAATGGTCCATTTGCCCATTACCTGTATTATTAAATCAATGTTTAGAGCAAGTTGTTGATGTACAGCTTTGGGTGGAGGAACAGGTTTTTTGGTCAAATAGAGCTTAGATCGGGTAAGGGATGGTTCAATTTGTGGCCCTCCCCTCTCCCTCTGTCTGAAACTGGACCAGTGCCGGACTGGGTCTGCCATGTAAAATGGCGGCTCTCTGCAATATGACACTGCCTACCCTACCTACCCTAACAGCATGTGTCCTTGTAACAGCAGGCACATGCACTGCATCTGGCTGGGATTGGCTCTCCACAGACCCTTGAATTCTTATGTTATGAATTGGCAGAGGCAGAGCGCTCCTGTAACAAGCCTCCATTGGTTCCCGATGCACATGTGCCAGCAGGGCCGCCTGGCAAGGACATGTCCATGTTACCCATGATTGGTTGCTTGCCATTTGCAGAGGTGATGGGGAGGCATGATTGGGCATCGGTCGAGGAGTGGGTGGAAGGAGGTCATTGTGGGTGTGGGAAATAAATGCGGGACGCTGGGAATTTGGGTGACATCAACCAGTGAGAGAGGTCTCGATCATATCAAACGATGGAATAAACTTGAGTAGTCAATGACTTAAGTACCATTATCTTAGTTCTGGGTTTAAACATCTTCAGTAATCAAACAAAGGGAAACTGCTGCATGGAGAGCTTTGCAACAAAATTTAAAGAATATAGAAATTGACATCTCTTCTCAGCCATATCAAGGAACATTCATGATAACAGTTGAAGTTCCATTGCTGCGTTGTCTGGAAATGAAGCTCTTGTTTCAGCTTTCAATGTCCATTTTGCGTCTGAACATTAGGACAAATTAACGAGCTCTGGTTCACCAAGGCTTGTTAGTTCAAATTTAGAAGAAGACGTTCTCAGGATTGCTGGACACTGTTATCACACAAAACCAAGCTGTTTCCATCTCATACTCAGGACACAAACATGTAGGCCCAAAGCGGGCAGACCTGCTCTCAATTGCATCCAATCTGGGTTGAAGAAGGATATGGGCCTGTTGAAGAAATTGCTCTATAAATGGTACTATATATATATTTCGAGTAGATAACCTTGTTTTCGACAGGGCTACTGAAAGGAATTTGTTCCCAATAGAGTGTTGGATTATTAAGGAGTTGGCCAGGCATGTCCTTGACAGCATAATGCAGGGAACCCATTGGAAATTCCACATAATGTAAAATGTAACTTCCAGTCTCAACCCACCAACATCCCGCCCAAGTCCTCAACCCACAAGTCATCAACCCCCCAACACCCCAAGCCTAAACCCCTCCCAACAGATCTCTGTCGCTCTCTGCCTCCCCCCATTTCAATCTCTGTCCTCTCCTCCCCTTTCTTCTTCAAGTCATCAACTCCCCCAACCCAAGTCCAGAGTCTCCTCCCAACCCAGAGTCCTCAATTCCCTCCAAAAGCCTCAACCCCTCTTTCCAAATCTGTCCTTATCTCTGCCCTCCTTCACTCCACTCTCTGTCCTCCCACTCCCGCTTTCTTCTTCATAGTCCTCACCCAACTCTCAAACTACAATTTCTACATATAGTCACTAAACTGTTATGAATGCCATGTTTCTCGGGAAGTAATCATAGGATAGGTAATTAATTATACATGACGAATTGACTGATATTTGTGGTTGTTATTATTATTATTTATTATATTTCTAATATTAATTACTGAAGGACAATTTTGTGCTCCTCCTCGCGGTCGCGTCACATTTTTCTCGATTACTGTGACCTGGACTGAAGAAACTTCGTACCTGTAGAGTGCATCGCACATAGGGCAATAGTCAAACTTCAACTCTGAAAGCAGAATAAACACTTTGACGTTGACGTTGTGACGTCACGTGAGAGGCCGCAAGGAGTTCATTGACACCATCGGTCATTCGCTGGACGTCATTACGGTCTGGTCGTCACAGACCGTTCCGCTTGAGAGGTGCAATTCCACTCTCGAAAATTGCATCTGCAATGTAAAACCCTCTTCTGCACATTGCTGACTACCTCAGAATGTGAATTTGACACAAAAAAATGTAACAAGAACATTGTATCTTCTATATATTAATACTGAAGACCATTTTGTGCTCCTTCCTAGCAGGTCACGGTCACGTTTTTCTCGGTACTGTGACCCTGAGAAAGTTTTGACACAGTGTTGTACGTCAAAGTAGGACACGTGCACAAATCAGGGGCTTTCTTTCACAAGAGTAGTGTTACACCAAAAATGTCGTGTACAAGGACGTTTTTCGGCCTCTTAGGTAAGGGCCATGGAGTACATCGACTGGGATCCGGCTCTTACAAGAGCCGCCACTGGTGTCATATTTGGGCTCATGGAACGGAATCCGTCTGTGACGGGGTTTCGGCTAGTTATTATTATTCTTACTTCCAGTGGGTTTGCAAACCATGACTCTGAGCATATGCACCCACCAGTTTGCACACATCAAAAACGCACATAACTTCGAAATTGCATGAATATCGATATTTGGTCGACCTTCCACATGCACTGTCTGGACCCAAAGCTCTTAAAGAGGTATCATTCAGCATTATACGTGCTGTTGTTTCGACGTTTACCCCGTTCAGACACAATCATGGCAACTTGCAATTATATAAGTATTTAAGTCAGCCTATACATTGGCTTAATATATGTGTGTATTGTATGGAAAAATATTTTAAGCTAAAGTACCTTGTCATTGGCCCAGGGAAATTCAATGTAATATGTATTGAAATATTTTCCTGGAGTGACAAATTGGGGAATGTTGGCCTTTATGGTTTTATTATGAATTACCAATCGTGGCATTGCAAAAATGCACTTGACTTGCATTGAATATGCTTCCCCTTCAAATTAATGCTCAACATCCTGCCTGTAGGGCTGCTAGTCTTGCCCGTTTTAATCCTCAAACCCGAGCCTGTGTCTGCCCTTGTAGTCTCAGCTGACCTGGAGATTGCTTTGACTTGCCTTTGATCCTCAGCCAATCTTATATCTGTTCTTGTAGTTCCCAGCTGACCTGGAGCGGCTTGTCTTGCACTTGATTCTCAACCCGAGCCTGTGTTCTGCTCTGTAGTCTCAGCTGACGTTGAGACTGCTTGTCTTGCACTTTGATCTTTCAAGCCAAGCCAGTGTTTGTTCTGTTAGTCCCAGTGACCTGGGGGGCTAACTTGTCTTGACACGTTGATACTCAAGCCAAGGCCTGTTTCTGCTTCTTGAGTCTCAGTGGACTTATATAGGTGGTAGACAAAAAATGGAAACAAGCAATGTTAAAGTACTTAATTAGGGCATGGGCCACCATGTGTGGCCACCATAAAATTTAGGGGTCTGCTCAACAACCATTGTGGCAAACCGCATGTGCACAGTGGATAGAGCATTGTTATCCTGCAAACACCCCTACCAGGCAGGAAAGAAATGCTGCAACATGGGATAAAGAATCACTCAGTTACCATTAAGTAGTGTGGCATTGACTTGCCCTTCTTAAGGGAATTGACTGCACTCAAAAACCATGCCAGGAATACACATACAACATTTCAAAACACCCTTCACTGTTGGAACAAGCACTTTCATGATTTTGGAGTTCTTTCGGGTTGGTGGCTACATGGTGCACTCGTCTGTTTTGTCGAGAATCATGGTGAAGGATGATTAATCTGACAATATCTCACATTTTCTCCACTGCTCGGAAGCATTGCCTGTGCTCTTTTGCACCACTGACTCACAACCTGCATTGGCAGGTGTGATGTGCGTTTGTGCACTGCAAACCCGACAATGGTATCCTTTGCTCTATAGAGTTTCCCGGCGAAAACATTTTATGAAACTGGCTGCTTGTTGCCCCTGGTGAAAATTTACTGTCAATTTGATCTGCAGTTACTCTCTCTCTCCTGCTTTACCTTTGCATGGATTATATCTATATATTATTTCGAGTTTGTGGTTCGTGTTCGCGCTATCTTCGACTTTGTTCTGCGCTCGAGTCACGTTGAATTTCGGCTTACATTATCTCAAAGACCATATGGGTGCATGGTACAAAAAAAGTAAATAAAATGGGTTCTGGAAACAGTTGAATTCGTATTCCACCTACTGCGTAAGTAAATTACTACTGATACTCTGCATCATTTCCTTTCTCAAACACACACATCCAACATGGCGCGCAGCAGCGCGGTTATGCTAGTGATCATAGATTATGACTTCACCCACTGTCCTTTGCTGCTGATGTCTTTCTCCTCTTCTCCCCCCCCCCTTCCTCCTCTTCCTTTCCCCCCCCCTCTCCTTCCCTCCCCCCCTTCTCCCCCTCCTTCTTTTCCCCCTCAGTTGGTTAGGTTTGTCAGCAATGGCCCACACCCTTGAGAATAGGACGTGTTTTAACCACATTCATGCCTGAGGCTAACCCAATAGTAGGCAACACTTGTTTCGGCGTTGGAAATCAGAGATCCGCTATTAGAATCGCTCTGATCTCACACATAACTCTTGTTCACTTTGAGCTCCGATGCCATACTTCGCAAAAATAACCCAACAATACACCCCTCTTAATCAAAGTCACTGAGATCTCCTCGCTGCAAGCTATTACTCACCATAATTAAGGCAAAGGCATGTGCAGTAGTTTTATACATGACCTGAAGCATTTGCTGGATGTTATTTGCTTAATTAACATGGCCACACCTGTGTGAAAGCCCTTCTTATCAATATATTTATGTACCATTCACCAAGGTGTTTCCATTTCTTTTTTCATCCACTGCAGTATAGTGTATATATATATTATATATATTATATAATCATATATAATATATATATTATATACTACCTACATACATATACAGGTAACTTCTTTAGGTGGAAGGGGGTGGGATCATAAGTAGAATGTGGTAAGCGTAGTATGTTCGAATGTAGTTTCAAATATGTTACGTTGCCATGTAAGAGGATGTATCGACAAGTCGTTGTTGCACGTGATTTGAGGAGGCAGTGTATGTAATTATAGACAGGGCAGACAGATCAATAAATGCAATTGCAAAAACCTTCTTGTTTGTTGGCAGGGATCATGGGTGAACGCATGATTTTAGTGAGGATTCCATCGCAGAGGTACAGGTCCCATGTGCAAAAGGCCTTTCTAAGGGAAATGACTGCACTCAAACCATGCCAGGAATATATGCACACAACTTCCAAGAACCACCCTTCCATGTTGGAACCAATTATCATGGTTTTAGAGTCTTCGGATTGGTTGCTACATGTGCTCTTGTCCATTTTTCGAAGATCATGGTGAAGGATGATTCATCTAACCATTGTTACTGGGCTTTCATTTGCACGGTCTCTAAAACTGGGCTACATTTTATTTGAACTGTGTCCACCTGTGCATCAGAGGAAAAGGAAGTCCTGCCTGCCATTATTGCATTGTTGTATAAGTGTAATCTGTGGCTTTAGTGGCGTTTCGGATTTGAACTTTCTATTTCTCTTCCACATTGGATATAAGTTTCATATCCCCATTTTCCTCTTTGTGTCTTTTGACTCGCTTGGTTTGTTCCATTTTCTTGATAGCGTTCTTTCTTGACCGCTTCCTTGTGCCTTTCAAAATGAAAATAATTGCTTTATAAGGTTAAGAAAGTGTGTTTCAGCTATCTACTTTCCGTGTGTGCTTGCCATTCATTTCTGCGATTCGGGGCCGACTTGGGAAAAAGAAGAGTAACTCTTCCACACAGTGCCTTTTAAAGCCAGTTTTCTGTCCATCAATCCAGCATCGGTGTTAATTGGCATGGACACCAACACACAGTAATTAAAATATATTTCCTTCATATTATATATATATATATATTTATACATATATAATATATATTATATATTATATATTATAATATATATATATATATATATTATATATTATTATATACTAGATGACCGTGAACCCGTTGGTCCTCTTTTGTGACAGCGGGGTGATAAAGAATCATTTCAAAAAAAAAAAAAGATAGCTCCAGCGAACTGTACCACTGAGTTGTTTGCAATTGATCAAAATAATCCTTGAGAGTAACTTGACTGATTCAGGAATTGATTTTTTAAATAATTTTTTCGTTGCCCGATTTGAACGAAAAACTTGATATTGCACGTCAATGTGAAAAAAAAAAACGGAGAAAAGAAAAAATCGAAGAAATTATTGTGCGTAATTCTTCGAAACACAATTTTATTTATTAATGAACATGGAAGTATTATATCAAAAATTTGGCGATGTTTTATTTTATGCTTAAAAATATATCGTTCTTTTCAACACTTAAATGTTGAGATTTTTTAATAATTAATTTAAGAAAAAAAAGATTAGCTTCCAGCGAACTATACCGCTGAGGTTGTTTGCATTGATCAATTCTCCGAAGTACTTGACTGATCGCGGATTTGATTTTTTTATTTTATTTTTTGTGTTGCTCCGATTTGAACGAAAACTTGAAACTGCACACCGCAGGGAGAATGGGAGGAAGGTGACCCTAAAAAAAAAAAATCTCTCTAAAATGATAAATATTTATTCCTTTTCTCATTAAAAAAAAAAATTGCCTAACTATCTCAATATTTTAAAAATAATCAAAAACTACTATACCTACAAGATTTAAAAATTTATTAAATTAAAAAAAAAAAAAATAACATAAAAAAATTATTCAATGATTAAATATTACCAATATATCATCTATATCATACTTCTAAACTTATTACTATTACTTTTAACTTCTTTAACCAACATTAATATTTTAATACTAAATATATACCTTAAATAACCACTCTCTTTATAAATATTTAAATTTTTTATAATTTCAATTCCATCAATTTATTATATATTTTATCTATTATATTCTTAAAAAAAAAATTTACATCTATAAAAAATTACATCTTTTCTATCTTTTGCGCTATCGGTGCTACCGTTTTTGGCTGTATTTCAGGGAACATGCACACATACATTACATACATACATACATACATACATACATACATTGAGTACCAGTGCACTGGGCCCGGTGTATGCCCGGTTTGAATAGGTGACCCATATCCCTAGTGTGTCGTATTGAGGCGGACCATGGTTGGTCCACGGAAGGGCATCCGGCGGTAAAAACGTTATGGCAAATCATTATTGCGGACAATAAAACGGATTTCCATCCAGATCGGTCGAGGCCCGGATACCAACGACCGCCACCGGTACCGTGCAGCAGTGGCGGGTACCGGGGGAAATTGTGCTACTGCTGGCGAAAGCGGGGAGAAGGAGACGTGGGGAAGGCGGGTCCAGAGCAGTGGGAGAAGGGGGAAGGTAGAAGTTGTGGGAGGTGAGGTTGGCAACTCTGAAATGTTGGGGACTATGACTGGCAAAGGGCCAAAGAGTTGGTTTATATGATGAGAGAAAGAAAGGTGGACATTACTGTGTGCTACAAGGAGAAAGTGGATGGGGAGTAAGGCTAGGAGTAATTGGAGGGGGTTTCAAACTGTTTCTTACCATCGTGTGGAAAATGGGAAGAGGAAATTGGTGTCGAGGTAATCTTGAAGGAGGATATCTGTCAGAGAGTATTTGGAAGTGTGAGGAGAAGTGTCAGACCGAGTGATAGTGTGAAGTTGGAAATTGAAGGGGTTTTGATTGATGAACTGTCATTCAGTGCATATGCCCCGGCATATGGGCGTGTGAGATGGAGTATAAGAAGATCTTGGAGAGAGTTAAATCGGTGCGAGAAGGATTGCTGAGGATGGAGCCGCCAGGTCGGAGCGAGAAGAGGAAGGCCAAAAGAAGAGGTCATGGATGTGGTGAGGGCCGGACATGCGGTTGGGTTGGCCAGTGTCAATGCGAAGATGTGGAGGATAGAGCGAAATGGAGACGGTTGATCCGATGTGGGACCCCTAACGGGTAGCAGCCGAAAAGAAGAAGAAGAAGATATGTATAAATATATGTATATGTATATTAGTATGTTATATACAGGGTGAGTCAGAAGTAGCGCCCGATTTCTGTCAGTTGAATTGTTTGTTTGCCATTTGTCATTACAGCTGTACAAGAAGGTAGAAAAATAAATGAATTGACATGTTTATCTAAACCATTTATTCAAGAAAAACATTATTACGGAACTGCACCAAGCTAGTTTTACTTGCAATTTTCAAAGTGGCACTCCCTCGTGACGATGCACAATTGCGGGATGCGAGCAGGCACAGAGCGCAACACCCGTCTTGCAGAGGTTCGATATCAATTCCTCAAAAACTTTTGCAGTATTTTGAGCCTTTCAATTCCTGAATGGTTTACGAGGCTTTTCACGATAAACAAGGTCTTTCAGGAGGACCAAAGAAAGGAACTCTGAGGTGTAAGGTCCGGCGTGAAGCGTTGGCCGGCACTCCATCGGACCGAGGCGGCCGATCCCACTTTCTGGGAAAGTTTTCATTTAAAAGCCCACTTGATGAAGATAACTGTCCATAATGAGGTGGAGCTCCATTTCATGCTGGAAATAACAATCCTGCATTCCTTGTACGCTTGGCCAAAAGAAGGTTTGCAGCAATATCCAGGTAAATTTCTGCATGACAGATCCCTCAAAGAAAAAGGGTCCAATTATCCCTAATGGAGATATGGCTGCCAAAACTGTCACTCCAGAGTAAATTTATCTCATTCTTCAACTGTCACTCTTGGGTCATTTCGCCAGGCGCCCAGTAGACACAATTTGTCTGTTAATTGTGCCATTAGCTTAAAACATTGCTTCATCTGGCCACCGCAATGTTTCACGCCACAATGCGTTGAATTCTTGAAAAGGTAATTCATGGTTCAATTTGGTGCAAATCAGAGTTAACTTTCCAAACTCGCAGCAATAACCTGCAAAACAAAATCTAAAAATAAAAAAATTTACGAAAATTAATAATCTGCAAGCAATTATTAACAACAATGACTTCACCAGAAAGACCTGACAGCCGAAAAAAACAGAAATCGGGCACTACTTTTGACTCACCCTTGTATTATTGTTACGAATTTTGGAATCTTGATCGCACACAACATTCAGGTTCCTTTGCTCAATTATGTCAATTAAGTGCCATTGTTCCATAGATAGCTCACCATTCCATTGTTTAATGGGCAGAAACGATTAAATGCGGCTGTTGATTTAATTTATAGTATAAGGGAGCGATTCACAACACAAAGGAAAGACGGCCGCCCTCCCCACTCTTCTGCGCAAAGGAAGAAGAGCCCTCCCGCTCCCGTGATTCATTACATAAACAACTTCACCTTCCACCCGCGTTGAGCGGGGGATGGAGCAAGAGGGATGAGTACGCGGGAGCCCCCGGGGAGGGGGCAGATAGGAATAAAAAAAGGGACACTCTTGCCTTGGCTCGAGTTGGTTCTGGGGTCTTGTTGGGGGGTCTTGTTCTTGGTTGTTGTTGGAAGAGTTGTTTTCATTGGAGTAAGTGGTTCTTTGGTATCGGCCCCCTCCCCCGCTCCCGGCGTGACTCATGCCCTCGTGCTCCATCCCCCGCTCAACCGCGGGTGGAAGGGAGTTGTTTATGTAATGAATCACGGGACGGGAGGGCTCTTCTTCCTCTTCGCAGAAGAGGGGGAGGGGCGTCTTCCTTTGTGTT
>CM068963.1:99440728-99458451 GCA_035128595.1 Eptatretus atami
TATATATATACATATATGCAGTGGATGAAAAAAGAAATGGAAACACCTTGGTGAATGGTACATAAATTATATTGATAGGAAGGGCTTTCACACAGGTGTGGCCCATGTTTTAATTAAGCAAATAACATCCCAGCATGCTTCAGGTCATGTATAAAACTACTGCACATGCCTGGTTGCCTATAATTATGGTGAGTATAGCTGCACGAGGAGATCTCAGTGACTTTGAAAGAGGGGTGATTGTTGGGGCGAGTATGGCAGGAGCTTCAGTGACAAAGGCAGCTCAGCTTCCTGATGTTTCACGCGAAACAGTGGTTAAGGTTATGTCAGCATGGAACTCCAGAGAAAGACATCAGCAGCAAAGGGAAACAGTGGGTGGAAGTCCATAATCTATGATCACTAGCATAACCCGCGCTCTGCGCGCCATGTTGGGATGTGTGTGTTTGAGAAAGGAAATGATGCAGAGTATCAGTAGTAATTTTACTTTAACGCAGTAAGTGGAATACGATTTCACTGTTTCAGAACCATTTTATTTACTTTTTTTGTACCATGCACCTCATATGGTCTTTGAGATAATGTAAGCCGAATATCACGTGACTCGAGCGGCAGAACAAAGTCGAAGATAGCGCGACACGAAACCACAAACTCGGAAATAATATATAAGATTATATCCATGCAAGGTAAAGCAGGAGAGAGAGAGTAACTGCAGATCAATTGACAGTAAATTTCAACCAGGGGCACAAGCAGCCAGTTTCATAAAAAATGGTTCGCCGGGAACTCTATAGAGCAGGATACCATTGTCGGGTTGCAGTGCACAAAACGCACATCACACCTGCCAATGCAGGTTTGTGAGTCCAGTGGTGCAAAGAGCACAGGCAATGGACTTCCGAGCAGTGGAGAAATGTGATATTGTCAGATTAATCATCCTTCACCATGATCTCGACAAACAGACGAGTGCACATGTAGCACCAACCCGAAGAACTCCAAAATCATGAGTGCTTGGTTCCAACAGTGAAGGGTGGTTTTGGAATGTTGTATGTGTATTTTCCTGGCATGGTTTGAGTGCAGTCATTCCCTTAGAAGGCAAGGTCAATGCCAATCACTACTTAATGGTACTGAGTGATCATCTTTATCCCATGTTGCAGCATTTCTTTCCTGCTGGTAGGGGTGTTTTGCAGGATAACAATGCCCTCATCCACTGTGCACATGCGGTTGCCCAATGGTTTGTTGAGCAGGACCCTAATTTTATGGTGGCCACACATGGTGGCCCAATGCCCTATTAAGTGACTTTACATTGCTGTTTCCATTTTTTGTCTACCACCTATATAAGTCACTTGAGACTCAAGAGCAGACACAGGCTTGGCTTGAGTATCAACGTGCAAGACAAGTAGCCCCCAGGTCAGCTGGGACTACAGAACAAACACTGGCTTGGCTTGAAGATCAAAGTGCAAGACAAGCAGTCTCAACGTCAGCTGAGACTACAGAGCAGACACAGGCTCGGGTTGAGAATCAAAGTGCAAGACAAGCAGCTTCCAGGTCAGCTGGGACTACAAGAACAGATATAAGATTGGCTTGAGGATCAAAGGGCAAGTCAAGCAATCTCCAGGTCAGCTGAGACTACAGAGCAGACACAGGCTCGGGTTGAGGATTAACGGGCAAGACTAGCAGCCTCCAGGGCAGGATGTTGAGCATTATTTGAAGGGGAAGCATTTCAATGCAAGTCCAAGTGCATTTTGCAATGCCACGATTGGTAATTCATATAAAACCATAAGGCCAACATTCCCCAATTTGTCATCCAGGAAATATTTCAATACATATTACATTGAATTTCCCTGGGCAATGCCAGGTACTTTAGCTAAAATATTTTTCCATACATACACACATATATAAGCAATGTATAGGCTGACTTTAAAATACTTATATAATTGCAAGTTGCATGATTGTGTCTGAACGGGGTAAACGTCGAAACAACAGCACGTATAATGCTGGATGATACCTCATTTAAGAGCTTTTGGGTCCAGACAGTGCATGTGAAGGTCGACAAATATCGATATTCATGCAATTTCGAGTTATGTGCGTTTTTGATGTGTGCACTGGTGGTGCATATGCTCAGAGTCATTGGTTTGCAAACCCACTGGAAGTAAAGTAATAATAATAACTAGCCGAAACCCCGTCACAGACGGATTCCGTTCCATGAGCCCAATATGACAACGCAGTGGCGGCTCTTGTAAGAGCCGGATCCCAGTCGATGTACTCCATGGCCTTACCTAATGAGGCCGACAAAACGTCCTTGTACACGACATTTTTGGTGTACACTACTCCTTGTGAAGAAGTCCCCTGATTTGTGCACGTGTCTACTTTGACGTACAAACACTGTGTCAAAACTTCTCAGGTCACAGTACCGAGAAAAACGTGACGTGACCGCTAGGAGGAGCACAAATTGGTCCTTCAGTATAATATATAGAAGATACAATGTTTCTTGTTACATTTTTTTGTGTCAAATTCACATTCTGAGGTAGTCAGCATGTGCAGAAGAGGGTTTTACATTGCAGATGCAATTTTCGAGGAGTGGAATTGCACCTCTCAGCGGTAACGGTCTGTCGACGACAGACGTAATGACGTCAGCGAATGACCGATGGTGTCATGACGTCCTTGCGCCTCTCAGCGGTGACGTCACACGTCACGTCAAAGTGTTTATTCTGCTTCAGAGTTGAAGTTTGACTATTGCCACTATGTGCGATGCACTCTTACAGGTACGAAGTTTCTTTCAGTCCAGGTCACAGTATCGAGAAAAATGTGACGCGACCGCGAGGAGGAGCACAAAATTGGTCCTTCAGTATTAATATATAGATAATAATAATAATAATAATAATAATAACAACCACAAACTATTCAGTCAATTCTGTCAATGTATAATTAATTACCTATCCTATGATTTACTTCACCGAGAAACATTGGCATTCATAACAGTTAGTGACTATTATGTAGAAATTGTAGTTGAGAGTTGGGTGAGGACTTGAAGAAGAAAGCGGGAGTGGAGGACAGAGAGTTGGAGTGAGGAGGGCAGAGATAGGACAGATTTGGGAAAGAGGGGTTGAGGCTTTTGGAGGGATTGAGGACTCTGGGTTGGGAGGAGACTTCTGGACTTGGGGTTGGGGGGAGTTGATGACTTGAAGAAGAAAGGGGGAGGAGAGGACAGAGATTGAAATGGGGGGAGGCAGAGAGCGGACAGAGATCTTGGAGAGGGGGTTTGAGGACTTGGGGTGTTGGGGGGTTGATGACTTGTGGTTGAGGACTTGGGGCTGGGAATGTTGGGTGGGTTGAGGACTGGAAGTTACATTTTACATTATGTGGAATTTCCATGGGTCCCTGCATTATGCTGTCAAAGGACATGCCTGGCCAACTCCTTAAATATTCCACACTCTATTGGGAACAAATTCCCTTTCAGTAGCCCTGTCGAAACCAGGTTATCTACTCGAATATATATATAGTACCATTTATAGAGCAATTTCTTCAACAGGCCCATATCCTTCTTCAACAGATTGATGCAATTGAGAGCAGGTCTGCCCCGCTTGGGCCTTACATGTTTTGGTGTCCTGAGTATGAGATTGGAAACAGCTTGGTTTTTGTGGTGATAACAGTGTCCAGCAATCCTGAGACGTCTTCTTCTAATTTGAACTAACAGCCTTGGTGAACCACAGAGCTCGTTATTTGTCCTATGTTCAGACCAATGGACATTGAAAGCTGAACGAAGAAGCTTCATTTCCACAACGCAGCATGGACTCAACTGTTATCATGAATGTTCCTTGATATGCTGAGAGAGATGTCAATTTCTATATTCTTTAAATTTTGTTGCAAGCTCTCCATGCAGCAGTTTTCCTTTGTTTGATTTACTGAGATGTTTTTAACCCAGAAACTAAGATAATGGTACTTTAAGTCATTGACTATCTCAAGTTTTATTCCATCGTTTGATATGATCGAGACCTCTCTCAACTGGTTGAATGTCATCCCAAATTCCCAGCAGTCCCGCATTTATTTCCCACACCCACCAATGACCCTCTTCCACCCACTCCTCGACGATGCCCAATCATGCCTCCCCATCCCCCTCTGCAAATGGCAGCAACCAATCATGGGTACCATGGACATGTCTGCCAGGCGGCCTGCTGCACATGTGTCATCGGGACCAATGGAGGCTTGGTTTACAGGAGCGCTCTGCTCTGCCAATCATAACATAAGAATCAGGGTCTGTGGAGAGCCAATCCCCAGCCCAGATGCAGTGCATGTGCCTGCTGTTACAAGGACACATGCTGTTAGGGTTAGGGTTAGGGTTAGGCAGTGTCATTTGCAGAGAAGCCGCCATTTTACATGGCAGACCCAGTCCGGCACTGGTCCAGTTTCAGACAGAGGGAGAGGGGAGGGCCACAAATTGAAACATCCTTACCCGATCTAAGCTCTAATTTGGACCAAACCTGTTCCTCCACCCAAAGCTGTACATCAGACAACTTTGCTCTAAACATTGATTTAATATACAGGTATGGGCAAATGGACCATTGTAAAGCCTTTGCCTCTGAACTACCCTCCATCTCCCCACCGAGAACTTAAATGATATATATATATATATATATATGTATATATATATAGACTTACAAAAACTTTTGCAATGCGTATTGTTAATTTTATAGAAATGAGTTCTCGGCTGGTCTAAAATAAATTCAGGATATCATTATTATTGGTATTATTATATCATTTTTTATTTTGTGGGAATGACATGTCATATACATGGGTGCTGGGATGAAGATATGACAAAGTACGAATTATTCCTTTCATTTATAATAATGGAAGCTCGTACTCTCGACAGAGCCTTGGGGCATTCACACCATGTCAAGAAACCTTTCAAGGCTGGAGTCAATCCTGGACAGATCACCACTCTGCAGCAGCTTTAATTACAGGATGTTAAACAAAAATACAGCGCAAGTGTAAAGATTACATTTGGATCGTTAATGAATGCTTTGCCTTTTAATTAACTAGCCTGCAGTTCATGGATATTTTGCGCTGCTTATATAACCTGCGGCCAAAGACGGGTAATGTGAGGACGGTTGTCCTCTGAACAGTGGTGTATCGACCTGTGATAACACCTGACGCACAGGAGTAAGGCCGGGGTTAGATCTCCTCCCACCCACCCCTCCACCAACAACTACCATCACCCATGCCAAGCCCATCGATCAATCGGATGCGACTTGTGCGACAGGTCTGACCGGCAGAATGACACAGAAACGTGTCTGGCTGCAGGCTGGGACGTGCGGGGGGTTGTCAACAACACTTGATGCTTGACGGATGAGCTTTCCTGCTGGGCCGTTACAACTACCCTGACAGCTCCATCGGCCGGAAAGGTACGGATTGGAAGCGCCAACGCAACAAGATCATTGATAAAAAAAACAGCAAAAAAAAACAAAAACCAGTATGAGACGAGCCTAACAAGGAAACATACACCTGGCAGCTGCAGATCTCAAAGAAGTTGGAGTGAAAATGACCTATTTTTACATTCACTTATGGCATCCACTATAAGAGCTTCCAAACTCCTTCCTTTCCATTAACATCCTTTTGACACACTCTATTTGTGTTTGCTCTCTTGCAAGTGCCATGATTCAAGCAGCACAGTTGAAGCTGGGATTTATTTTATTGGGGTCGATGTATCAGCACGTCGTATGACCGAGCTCATCCTGTACCGGAGCATCATATATTCGGCTAGATCATCCCGCAAACGCTTTGTGCATTACTACGATGCACGACGTTGATATATGGTTTACTTAGCAGCATCTGTATCTGCAACGACCCATATGAAATTTGGCTTCATATCTCCACCACAAACACATCATGTACAGTAGATAGATATATATATATATAGTATATATAATTATATTATATATATATATATACACACATTGTGGGATACATATCAGGGACTCGAGGAGTGATCAAAAATTATGTTGCCATTAAAGCCTCTTTCAATGCAATTGCACTCATATTTGAACAAATGCAGAATTTGCTTCAAAAAAAACCAAAAAAAAAACAATATCCGTCTTCATTACCTGGTGGACGGAGGTTACGTTTTCATCCTTGTTTGTCTGTATTGTATGTCTGTCTGTTTGTTTCTCCCTGAGCAGGATATCGCAAAAAGTTATCGACAAATTGGATGAAATTTGGTGGCAGGTTGGGTGTGTGACAAGGACAAATTTATTCGATTTTGGTGAAGATCCGAATCCGGTTACTATAATTATTTAAGTGATTCTTCACAATTGAGAGACGGGCCAAAAACGATATAATAGCACGATATCTCAAAAAATTATTTACGGATGTGTGACAAGGACAAATTATTCGATTTTGGTGAAAAGCGGATTCGATAATCTTTTGATTTTTTAAAAAAGTGATTCTTCACAATTGGAGAGATGCGTTCACAAACGATACGAACCACGAAATCTCAAAACTTGATGGATGAGTTGGGTAGGTGACAAGAACAAGCCGATTAGATTTTGGTTGAGGTCTGGATGCAGATCCGACCTATCGGTGGAATACAAAACGTGAACTGTTCAGCCTGGTGGAGGTATGCACTCTACCAATTGCCATTCTAGTTCCGTCAGGTTTTATATGAAAACCATACAGTTTGGTTCAACAATCATTTTCCACTATTGCAACTGACTCAGTGTGCTGTGGACAATTTATTGCACAACCTGTGATATGAATATTGTTCTCACCAACAATACCTACATTAGTTTTGACCAGCAAATCCCAGCACTTTATCTCACTGCATAATCATTAGTGTGCATGCAATAAACATAGTATGCCTGAGAACATTGAATACGAAGCAAAGGAAACCATTTAACCACCTTCAAATGTATTACCTGGAGGCCAAGTTCTCTGTCTGGTGGATCACTCGGTGGTGATGCTCTTCCCTCTTTTGTCTTCATCACTGGCACCTGAAAAACATTATACTCATCTCGTAATGGACACTTTGGAGCTGTCAATTTAAATTAATATTTAGAAATAAAAAGATAGGTATTGTATAATTATTTTTGTTTCTGAAAAATCAGATATAGAAATGGTACAAAGACATTGTTAACAACGATTAGAGTTTGTGGACCTGTTGGAGATCCATATCAAAAAGATATTTCTTAAGGACAGTTACGAAATATTTGATAACAATTGTGGACCCATATTTGGAGCAATCATCACAGTTAAGAAAAGGCAACAATTAGCAAAAGAAATAGGGACCATCTATTTATTAGGGATGCAAATGTGGCAGAGTCTGAATCTTCACATAGTTGCTAATTCCAGCACAAAATTTGTGGGCTGCACTGGTGGCAAGAGAATACAAAAATATAGGGGTAATCCCCCTGGGTGCTCACCTGGTAGTGACTGGATAAGAAAACT
This sequence comes from Eptatretus atami, assembly GCA_035128595.1. Lineage (NCBI taxonomy): Eukaryota > Metazoa > Chordata > Myxini > Myxiniformes > Myxinidae > Eptatretus > Eptatretus atami. The sequence continues at coordinate 99,448,154 of CM068963.1, forward strand.
AGAGACCCACTGGTAGGCATGGATGACCCACAAAATATGTAACGGAGAAGAAAGTAAATGCCGATGGATTTTTCTTCTGCCATGAACAAACTTTGGTACATCACGAGTGATGAAGGTTGCGGTCAAGTTTCATCGAAATTGTGTGTGTAGTTTCGGAGAAGAAAACAAAAACATATTTTGGGGGTCAAACCCCCGGTAGACCCCTTAGATCCCAATTATATAAATAGTGTGAACAAACTTTAGTAAATCACGGGTGATGAAGGTTGCGGTCAAGTTTCATCAGAATTGTGTGTAGTTTCTGAAAAGAAAGAAAATGTCTATCTTGGGGGGCAACCCCCCGGTAGAACCAATAGACCCAAATTTTATAAAAAGTGTGAACAAACTTCAGTAAATCATGGCTGATAAAGGTTATGGTAAAGTTTTATTGGAATTGTGTGTGTAGTTTCTGAGAAGAGAGCAAATACCTATTTTGGGGGGCAACCCCTCCGTAAACTCCTTCCATAGACCCACTCAGACCCCGACCTTTGTAATGCTGTGAGCAAACTTTGGTACATCATGGTTGATGAAAGCTCTGGTCAAATTTCATCAGAATTGTATGTGCAGTTTCTGAGAAGAAAACAAATACCTCTTTTGGGGGGGCAACCCCCAGTAGACCCTCTTAGGGCCTGATTTGTTTTTAATGGTGTGAACAAACTTTGGTACATCATGGTTAGTGATTGTTGTGATGAAGTTTCATCAAAATTGTGTGTGTGGTTTTGGAGAAGAAAGCAAATACATATTGTTACGTTTGTGGGGGTAGATGAAGGAATTGCAGGAAGATGAAGGAGGTAAAGATAGGATTGTCGAGTTTAGCATGGTCCGTGGATGAGTATGAGACATCTTGATGTAATTTAAGTCGGGAAAAGTGTGAGCTTAAGTTTGTTACGTGTCACCACACAGGGGGTGGTGTTGTATTAACTAGGTAGGGTCAAGGGCTACTTTCTCCCAGTATGTGATTGCCCCCTGTGACCTTTTCCTACATTTTTACATTTACAAGGACGGCCATAAAGAACCACATTTTCACAAAAACAACAACAACTGGCAGGCTAAATCCCACCTCCCAGGAAATGTAACTGGCAGGCCACGCCCAGGGAGGTTGATGATTGGTCGGGGTGATGTCAGAGAGGAAAGGTTCGAGAGAGAAGGAGGACGGATGGAAGAGGATAGTCAGCCCCTCTGGGCTCCTCTCGGCACAATAGGAAAGCTGCCCGATTCTCGTTATCTCAGTAGCCTCGGCAGTGGCCTTGTTGAATGATCAAGGAGAAAGGTGGTGCCATTTGGTGTGTGTGTGAAGGAATAGAAACTGTATGGCGGTTTGTGGGCTCCTGGCGTTGAAGACTGTCTGCACGAATTATGTGACATACGTGTCCACAGAGAGAGACTTGGCGTCATTTTGGTACGTTTTCCTGTGTAGTGGCTACATGGTTCGACAAACACCAGGCTCCAAAAGGATATCTCTGGACACAAAGCTGAGTGCCAACATAAAGGGAGGATTTTCTTTTATTTTTATCTTTCCCCTTGTCTGTTTTTGTGACTGAGTGGAGACATCTCAAATTAGGATTTAGTTTACTTCACTTTTCATTACCTCCCACTTTGAATTATTTTCATTATCACCCTTTTGATCTGTGTTTATTAAATCATTATTGTCGAATGTCTTTGTGTTTGTTTATTCGTTGTGGGTTGAGGATAAACACATGTGCTTCTGTTCTGGTAAAGCGCCTTCCCTGCTTCCATCCTGCGCGCGTCGTAATCACAAAGAATTTCAGCTGTTGCCTCCATGTTAAGACCGTTTGGCTATCCGTCCAGGCTGGGGTTAATCGGCTTGGACACGACAATATTTTGGGGGGCAACCGATGCAGACCACAAAAATAATTGGCTGGTTGAATTCACTGAACTGAAATATAAATCCTCTTCAAATTTGAAGTCAATCGGATGAAAATTGACAATTTTAGAAATTACGTCGATGTTGACCTTTTGGCCGATGTGGACCTAAAAATAATTGGCTGGTTCAATTCAGTGACCAGATGTGAAAATCCTCTTCAAATTTCAAGTCAATCGGATGAAAATTGAGAATTTTAGAAATCTGACAAAGTTGTTGACCTTTTGACCTCAAAAACAATAGGCTTCTTGCTTATGATGAACTCTACCAGGTGGTGAAGTTTTGTGAAGATCAGTTTAAAATTGTGACCTGTAAGCGATTGACATACAGACAAACAAGCAGGCAATCAGACAGACAGAATAACGCACAAGACCAACCAATATACTGTCCTTGAAAAATCTTCGATTTTCACAAATATCAAACAGACAGACAGGGGTGAAAACATAACCTCCTTCCACCTTCGTTGACGGGGGTAACTAGAGAGTTCCTAGAACACGTTACCCCATGCAGTGTTCGAGTACATACTTCAATTTAAATAAAATAATGATTTCAAAGATAGTTAAAAAAATACGGGAGTTTAGCGCTACTGAAGCAGTCTTATACATCACCCTTATAAACCACCTTATTTAACATGTTCACGTACTGCAAAACTAGAGGTTCTTGGAAGTGACAAGAAGGCGATTTGTGTTCTACAATGTTCAAGGATATAATTCAATTTAAATTAAGTAAATATTGTAAAAGTCATATAAATAAATGAATTCCGGAATTTACCGCCGTTAACGAAGCGGCTATTACACCATCCTATTTAAAAGTTTTACTAGTTCTTTGTGCCTGCTGCTTGTGTCCTTTATGACGTCTTTAAAAACAGTAAGTTTCTAGTTTGGAATGATTTTCAATTTTGTTTGACTGCCAGACAGGCAGACGAGTAAATTCATATCTCAAGCCTCTCTGCACATACGTGATCAGAACAAATTGAGAGACAAAGTACTATTAAACGACAGGTTTGTTTTCCGATTCATATTCAAAATATAACACTCAATTTAAATCAAGTTGTTCCTCGATCATAAACTGATGTTTGTGGACAGAGAGATTGACTTACGGACAGAGAGAAATGAACCAATTGCCTAACCCTGCTTTTCGCTTCATGTGCATGGGGTGAAAAAAAGAGAAAGAGAAACTACAGAGGTTAAGAAGTCTAAGTCAGAGTGAATAAGTTTGAAAATATTTTGATGCCTAGCTTGTACTTGCTGTCTCGATTATCTTATCTGCAGGTCTGTCTGTGTTATATGTTGTCCTCCATATTGTGCTTTGTTTGTATACCTGGCCAAAATATCCCCCAAAAAATCATTTCGCCTTTTCTTCCAGTCAATCTTTGTATATCCTTGTTTCTTTCTTCTGAGGGTGATACTTGTACACCTTTACTTACAGGAAGTCATGGCCTCCAGTATGTGCAAATGCTCCGATAGGACCCGGAAAGGACTGGACGTGGCACGATCAGGTTTATCTTCACTCAGATAAAACAATCTTCATTGAGCGAATGCATATGTCTCAAAGAACATGAAGTGCAAGTGTCAATCAAATGCAATTTGTCATGCTGGTTGTATCATTACTGGTTTTAGCAGTTACTTGGCTAAGTTACACATTATGGTTATATGCCCTGACAACCACTGGGAAAGTAATGGCAAATCAGACGTATTTCTTGCCAAGAAATAGCTTGTCTGCCATATTTGTATACATAACAAGAGTGAGAATTGCTTTGCAAGACTGGTCCCCGACCGGTCCCAAAGAATATCCGGGAGATAAAAATTTGTTTGCGTTTAACATACGCTCGAGCCGATGCTGGAACAAAAATGAAGAAGAAGAAAAACTCTCCAACACACCATGTTTGGGTCTATTCAACAAAATTAAAGGAAAAGCAAATTAATTTCCTGATATCTTTGTAGATAAGAAACCAAAAAAGATAACGAGGATGACAAACCAAAGATAACTAGCATCCGTTGAAGACAAAGTCTTCGATATCTCCTGCCATAGTAAATGAGGATTAAAAACTTATATTCCCTAAGCGTGTGCAATACGTATGTGAAGTTTCCCCTTGATCTGACCAGCCGTTCTGGAGAAGAAGATGTTTGAAGGTTTTAGGGTAAATTCAATATGGCCGCCAAACCATGTGACCTATCAATTAGAAATTAACAAACTTCTGAAAGGATGTCTTGGGGAAAGTGTATGTGAAATTTTGCCTCAATCTGTCCAGCCGTTCTGGAGAAGAAGATTTTTAAAATTTATTAATTTTCAATCCAAGATGGCTGACGAACCATGTGACCTATGACATCATAAATTTACATTCTGCTCCAATCCTCCAGTGGAATACGTGTGTGAAGTTTCGTGTTAATCGGATGAGGTGTTTTTCTATCCAAGATGGCCACCAAACCATGTGACTTGTGACGTCATAATTTTTACTATATATATGCAGACATGATGGAAGATGATAGTTGCAAATTTTCGCTTCGTTAGGTTATGTGATTCCAGAGAAAACAGAATTTAATATTTTTCTTGAATCCAACATGGCTGCCAAACCATGTGACCTATCAATTAGAAAATATCAAAAGGCACCAGTTCACCACTTGCTTGAATGTGTACCAAATGTCGTAAATATATCTTGAGGGGATTTGTCGTTAAGCTCGGAAACGAAATGTGACGGACGGACGGACGGACGGACGGACGAGAACCCATTTCTATATCCCCCCCAACTTCGTTGGTTGGCGGGGATAATAACAATTAGTTTGCATTTATCGCATGCTCAAGCTGTCACTGGAACCAAAATGAAGAAGAAGAAACTCTCTCACCCACCGTGTTTTGTTCGTTTCTCGGCTTTTCCCATTTCATTTTAAAAATAACCCGATGTACATACATGAAGCAAAAACATGCGTATGGCTTATATGCATATATAATACATTGTGGTTATATATCTAAAATCATTCCAATTGCACTGGGCCATGGACTAACCATGAGGTCTGCTGATCTTCAGCCTTGAGGCTTGCTGATCTTGAGCCATGAGGCTTGCTGATCTTGAGCCATGAGGCTTGCTGATCTGTGCTGCTTCATGCATTGGCAGCATGTGATTTTATTGGGGTGGAGTCAGGCCAGCTGTCCAGCCAATGGGTGTAAAGCAGTGGGGTGGAGTTAGGACAGCTGAACACGAACCATGTGCAATATGTGATATTTCTTGAGTTTAAAAAGGGCATAACTGTGAAAAATTTACGAAACATCCTGAAACTCGAACTTCTTCAGTAACTTATCATAATAAAGCCACGCCCCAAGCTTCAGTTGAATAATGTTGCGGTTTTGTAAAACCGGCACTCCTCCAAGGCAATGGCACACAACATTCAGTGATCCCAAGGCAGTTATTTCATAAATATGTGTTTAGTTAGTCCTTTCCCTATGTATAGTGGGTGAATGGGAAAGATGCGTTGCATAGGGCTTTTAATTAGATCTCCACTCTTCAATCCTTGCTCTAATTTCACTATTTTATCTTGCTTTACTTCTTACACAAACCATGCAAGCAAGCACGCACACAGAACAGTGACGGTGCCAGGAATGTGAAGCACAGTGGGGTTCCTTTGCAAATGCATGCCAATTTCCATTCAAAACTGCGTGCCAAATTCCAACTGCCGTCTCACCTGAGACCTTCATTCTGCTCACCACAATCACTCCACATGTCTCCTAAAAAATCCCCACAACAACCAATGTCCATGTCTTTACTACAAACACCACAGTTACGAACATCTCCTCCCTCTTCACAACAAACACCACCATTACGAACATCTCCTCCATCTTCACTCCAAATGCCATCGTTACGAACATCTCCTCCCTCTTTACAACAAACACCACCATTGTGAACATCTCCTCCACCTTCACTACAAAATGCCATCATTATGAACACATCCTCCCTCTTCACCGCAACGCCAACTTTACAACCACCTCTCCCAATCTCTTCACTACAAACGTCACAATGCTCTCTTACCTCTCTTCAACTGCCATAACTGCCATCTATCCCTTGGACACTCGCCACAGCCTCGGAAGGCGCCGAGAGAACAAGAGTCAGGTAGTTCTGGGGTATAACTCAAAGCGCAAGCATGCACTGGGGTTCGTTCGAGGACGTACAGATAGCGCTGGGATTGCCATAAATTACCACATTTAAATGAAGTCCAGCGCACGTTCGGGGCCGGAGGGCACTTAAAAAAACTCTCACCCCATGTTAATCAAATGGGGCCATTTTTCAGTCCGAGGCCTGGCGGGGCATAGTTACACCATGGGACAACTACTGTGCCAAATGGGGGAGCTTTAAAATGCCAACAGCCTCATTTGATCTGAATTTTAGCTCCTCCCTCACTCAGAGACCATAAAAGGAGCAATTCAGCAGAGACTTCAACAGACTGTGGGAGACTTCGCAGAGAGCCGACATTGGCAGATGGCGCAGGAGGCAGACTTCAACAAACTGGGCAAGCTTCAGTGCCGAGCGAATAATGCCACAAGTCAGCGTGGCCGAGTGAGGAATCGGAGCAGAGCAAGTGAAACCAGAATGGGCCGGGACCCTCCCCGTTCCATCGATGCTCAGTTCGGCTGCATCCAGCAGGCAACATTTACACATACAGACTCTTGCACATTTCTGTTAAGGTCTTTCTCTGATGCATCTTTCTTTCCCATCTATCTCTCGTCCACTGTAGATGCACAAAGAGCAATTGGCACGGGCAAGTCCCGAACAACTGTTCTTTTCAGAGCAAACCTTACTGACTCGCACCTCTCACACTTTCCTCTTACAGCATGCCGCATGACATGCTGCACTACACTCACACCTCTTCACTTCCGCACCATAGACACCTTCAGTTTTCTTCCCTCCTTCCTCCTTCCTAAAGCATTTGGGTTGTGCCGGTCCGCCAACCGTGCCAGGTATTAACTGCTCGCCAATCCTCAGCTGCCTCTTATATCTCTGGGCTATCTCTAATTTTCCTCAGGTGTGTGTGTGTGTGTGTGTGTGCGTGTGTGTGTGCGTGTGCGTGTGCGTGTGTGTGTTTGTGTGATGGCACCTGTCATAGCGTAATGTAAGATTGTTTAATTTTATTTGGGGTAAATCTGCACTTTGTCTTCTTTTGTGAATATTGCATTTCTTTTGCCGCACCCACAAATTCCTTGCTTTTCCCTGCTGTACATTTGTGAATAAATCCCATTACTGTGTCACATAACTTTCCTCACTTGTTAAAATGTGACTGTTATTATAAATGTACCCAGCTCGTTTTTGTCTTTTCCTCCATTGGTCTGGCATGGTCCACACCTTAGCGTAGCTGAGAAGTTATCCCCCAAAATCTGTTAAATAGCCGGTGCATACTTGGCAGTTCCGCTCAGCTGCACCTGATAGTACGCATCAAGGGTGTGATTCCCTGATAAGGCCACCACGTGTTCCTTGTTAAACAGTTGTCAGATCTAGGACACTGGGTCACGTGGTCAAATTATTGGCGCTCGTGGTCGATAAGCAACCCACCGTGACACAAACTTATTTATGTGCGATGGCCTGTGATTCCCGGTGAGTCCGGAGAGGAACCAGGGACACCCCCTCCCCACGTTGTAACCCCCATGACCCCCAGGGCCACGACAATATGTTAAGGGGTATGGGAAAAAATTCTGAAAGACCACAGGTGGGACAGACAGACGGACAGACAAAGAGCAAACCTATCATCCTCTCCTGTGAAACCAGTAGGGGAATACTAAATAGATGGTCCCTAAATGAATGTGAATAAATGTGACAGCGAGTTTAAAATCTGCTCTGAAGGCCTAGGTGATGCAGCACCCTTGACTTGTGGGGTCAGTGGGGGAGTGTTTCTAGCCCAAGTCTTTCATGATCTGACTGCCCATGCCTGACGTTTGATTGAATCTGGCAGTAACTTGTAATTTGGAAAGGGTGCTGGTGATAACTCGCTGACTCTTAGAGAGAAAAAAAAACATGTTGGGATATTTGACAGACACCAAGTAATGCTAGCAGACGGGACACCAGGTGTAATGACCATCAAAGGGATCCGTCCAGGTCTAATACCGATAGCTGATGTTGAGAAAGTACCGAGCAGTACAACCGCTCTAAGCGAGGGAATTGTAAGGATGATGTTGTACAGGTATGACATGAAAAATTGGTCTTGTCTGGAGAATACAATGGAAACGGTTTTGAGCTTCTAGAATCTAGACTCAACAGTCAACATGGTGAGTATAGTGCAGATGAAGCAGTGCCAAAGTAATCATTCCGATGTTAACGAATATCATCCGCCGCACAGCTCAATTTGGCAAGGGCAGTCATACTTGGTGACTCAAAGCTACTGATCACACACACACACACACACACACACACACACACACACACACACACACACACACACACACACACACACACACACACACACACACTTGGTTGCCATTCATAATCAAAGAAGGCTGTTCATATGAAACATGCAAGCTATTTGCTGGGGTTTTGTTTATAGTTCAACAGCTGCTTACTGAGACAGAAACCACACTCTCCACTAGCAAGTGGTGTAACATGCAATCAAATAATCTCCTAGAAGACCAGACCACTTCCTATCACGGTCCAAGCAGGTATTAGTTACTTTTTCAGGGTACTGTATTGGCAATAACTCGCCATGGGATCTTTAGCGTCCACTGTTCAAGATGCTGTGGGGCTGTTGTTCTGGAACCTGCCCTTGGTGGCCCTGCTTGTACTTATCTTACCAGAGCAATGGCAAAACCTTAGTGGTGGTTAAATAACTCAGTGACCGCAGGAAGTGCCGACGGCTTTTGGCAGATAAGCGCTTGAGGAGGGTAATGGAACCCTTGATGGAGGAAATATCATCAGATGGCAGACAAATTGAATGATTTAATCAATGACATCCGTACATGCCTGTTGCCTAGCAGGCATGGTTATGGCTGATCAAAGAATAGGCCCACTGCCTCTAGCTGTGGTTAAGTGACTGCAAGGGCATGTGTGGCTATTCAAAAAAAATCTTTCACCACCAGTCCTCCAGGTTAGTAGTTTGGCAAAGGGCCAGCAACCCATTCATGTAAAAATACATTTTATTGCAGAAACTCCAACAGACAACATAACTGTGATCTCGGCTCAGAAGGTGAAGGTCTGTCTGAAGAGACTGTCCATATGACATCTGGTAGTGAAAGCCATTTGGAATCAGACTGAAGACATCTCTGACTTTTTTTTGGTATACATAGTCGAGGCTCGTGTAAGAGCTAGTATGAGTACACTGAACATATCAGGACACAACAGGACAAAAGCAACAGCAGAGTGAGGGGGAAACACAAACAGCAGAGCCGAAGGCCAAGACAGAGGGTAGCGGACAATCAATGGGTGTGGGGAGGGATTGGGTGCAGGCGAGGATGCATGGGGTGCACAACATGGATGCAGAAGGAAACTCTCAGGAGGGAAAACTGGAAATTTGGAAGGAGAGATTGGGGTGAATGGGTTATAACGAGGGTAGAAAAGATCATATGTTTGGACGGGGGATGAACTGAGATGGTGGGGAACAGCTGTTTTGAAGACCTGGAGAGAAGAATGAAATTTAAGAGTTTGTAGAGGTTGGTTTCACAGATGGGAATAAAAGAGGAACAAATGAGTGGAGGTGAGCAGTCATCCTAGATTTCGGTAGTTAAACTAGAATGGGGCTGATGGTGGACCATGTGTGTGCCCTGCAGAAACCCAGTTGTTCGAGCAGCTAAAAGAGCAGAGGGTCAGCTCAGGTCAGGTATGGGAGCATGCGCCAGAGCAGCGCGTCGGGGCGTCCATTTTCCACCGGTACTCCAAGGGCCACCATCTGGCCATCACCCAGGCAGATGCCTAGCCCATCCCCATCTCCTTGAAATGTTGATCAATCTTCTGCAATCACGAGGCACGTGGTCGACAAATTGGCCTCCTCCACTCATGAAGCTCCCTCACCGAGATAATTTGGTGAGCAGGATCAGTGTCAGGAAAATGAGCCACATGTCCATACAGCCACAGCTGACGCTCTGACTATGCAGGTAACAAATCTCATTTGAGTCTCTCTCAGCAACCGCTCATTGGACACAAAGTCCGACCAGTGATAACCAAGGATTCTCCGAAGAGACCTGGTACCAAAGAATTAAGTCTCCGTCTCAGATCCCTGGTCAGAGTCCAAGTCTCACATCCATAGAGCAAGGCTGGAAGCACCAAGGAACTGAAGACTCAGACTTTCGTCCTCCCACACAGATACCAGCAGCACCACACCCCATGATCCAGTGAATCCATGGCTCCCCAGGCCCGACCCAGATGTCTGTTGACCTCTGGCTCACAGCCAGCAGAGACATGAATATCACTGCC
>CM068963.1:99459876-99487376 GCA_035128595.1 Eptatretus atami
ACGCCTCAGCTCCCTGAACAGCTCAGCTCTGCCACTCAGCCTGGCCCTGCGACTCTAGTCAATGGTGTCCAGTGTCCCTTGAGAGACAAAATTATTCTTCGCCCTCCGGTGAATTCCAAGACATCCACCAGACAAATCAAGGACGGTGGTCTTGAAGGCACTCCACAACTCTTCAGGATCCCCCAAAGCACCCAGACCCCCCCAAATCTCCACTCAGCCTGTTTGCAAACTCCTTCTCTACCCTCTCATCCTTGGGCTTGCCAACATCCAGCCAAGGCTGGGATGGTACCATTCTCCTGGATTTAATCTGCATCTTCAGAGTTGCTACAACAAGCCTGTGGTCAGTATTGAGGAACTGAGCACTCCGGTGAACCCTGCAGTTCTGGATTCTCTTCCAGCAACCATCAAAGAGCACATGGTCAATCTCCTTTGCCACATCACCAGTATTGGAATACCAAGTCCAGCACTGAGCCTGTGGGTGCTGAAACCATGAACCAGTCACCCTAAGTCCATGATTTCTTGCAAAGTCAAGGAACTTATTGCTATTCTGGTTCACAGTTCCAGACCCATGGGGACCAACACATGTCTCAGAACCACCCTCTTGTGCAGAGGATGCAAGACCAGAAAGGAGGTGGCTGAAGACAGAGAGGCCTCTGACATGTCTGCGATTGCGAACTGATGGACCCATCGACTCAGCTTCATTGTGGGAGATTCCAATGATCTCGAAGGCCTTCTTTTCCATAGCGTCAAGCTGAGCAAGATGCGAAGCAGGGGAGCCAGCCTCATGGAGAGAGAGCAGTACTCCATTATAGAGCAGAGTAGAGCAGTACTCTACTTGTCCGAAAAAGACCAAAACTATAGGAAGTTGGAAAGTAAGGATGATTTTCCAGCCTTGGATAGTAACTCAAGTATCACTTAAGTATTCTTGGAAAAAGTGAAAATAAATTGACAGAAAATGGGAAGATTTGTCCTTCCTGCAGGAGAAACTGATGTACTTTTACAAGGGCAGACATTGTTCACCGAGCCGGGGTCATGATGATGTTTGCTGCAACAGCACAAAAAGTGTTAATAGAATGGAAGCACGTAAATGAAACACCTAAATTGCACACAAGCTTTGATTCGAAATGCAGCACATTGAGGGCCATCCAATGTTATTTACTAGACCAATAGGATGGCCGAGACCTAGAGGTATGTGTACTCGCCTCTAAGCTGTCTAGCCTGAGTTCAAATCCCGACCCAGCTATGAACTGTCACCACGGTGTTTCACAGAAAGGGTGATTCATCAATGTGTGTGCCGTCACTTGGTTGGATGTGAAACAGGTATCCAATCTGCAGGCATTAGTTGATGGACGTTTAGGATCCCATGGTGTCCTTCACGAAGATAAGGTGAGCTATTGCCGGCACCCTGGCCAAGTTCCAAAGAAGAAGAAGTGACATGTATCAACAAATAATACAGAAGAACAAACTAAGTAGGATTTTACTAACAACTGCAATCTGTGCTTCTATTAGTTCCTAGACATGACGTTCCAGTTATGGGGGAAAGGGAAGCAGAGGAAAAGAGAGCTGTATGGGAAGATGAGAGGCGTTAGGGAGATTGACGAAATTGGAGAGCTTGTTACAGATTTTTGTCCTGAAAACAAGCTCGTCATGATGGGAACCTTGTGTCGGCACAAACTTTGACTTTTGCAGACATGGATCTCACCAGATGCAATCACGAAAAACCAGATAGATCACATTGCCTGAAATAGAAAACGTACTTTGTATGTGAAGGAGACCAGAACCTGAAGAGGTGAAGATGTAGGAAGTGACTGTAAGCTGGTGATTCAGACGTTAAAGTGGAGTCTTCAAAAACAATACAAACTAGAGTGAAGTTGATGATACACCATCGCAAAGCCCATTGCTTCCCACCAAAATCAGAGTTGAAAGATGGTGAAAAGTTCCACCATGATTGACCCAATATCAAAATTTTAATTAAAAATTATTTTCCTGTTTTGACCCCTGTGTTAATGCCTGCACACTATTACAGAGGGGGCATAAACAGGGGGTCAAATCCCCAAAAATCGTTACATATTTCATACATCTCCCAATGTTGATTGCATGGACAAAGTTGAATTTTAAAATGTTTGAAAATGTGCCCATAATTGATTTCTTCGGTATTTCACCGTTGACCCCACCACAGGTGGCGGGGCCAAAATGGCATTGCTCTTGTACCTTTTTGCCACGTGGTGATCATGAATCATAACAACCAAGTTTGGTGAACTTCGGGTTGGTGAACCATTTAGAGGGATATAACATGCTGGATGAGTTACAACCAACATCTGTACAAGAGTACAACTAACAGTTTTCAACTCACTAGCAGAGTACCCTCCCTACAGGCGATTTTGTTCGAAGCATGCAACATGTTCTTACAAGGATTTACAAGGAATTAAGGCACAGGAGGAGGCCATTTGGCCCATCATGCTTGCACCACACTAATACCAGATTTAATGAATCCGTCGATACCCCTTCCCTTTGTGTTCAGCCTTTTGGCTGCTTCACTGGTACTCATTTCACCACCCTCAGAAGGATGACAGGCTGAATCAACCCCCTGGTGTTAAAGCAGTGGACAACAGGGCTTGAACTCAGGTTCCTAGGATCCCAAGCCACCACCCTAACTGCTAAGCCAACACCAGGTTACGACTGCAATTCTTCTGACGCATACCTTTATTTGGACGGTGTATAGGCAACTGACAACTCTATAGGCAACTGACAACTGACAAATGTGAGCAGATAATCCGTCACATGTGACATAAAGGACCTTTCTTTTAAGTTTATTCTGTAGGCTCTGTCCCCATTGCTCTGTGACGAATTTGATCAGCTTCGTCTTGCTGATGTCACAAGGCAGAAGACGCCTCCCCATTGGTGTATTCGGTGACGCGGTGCTATGTTTGTGAAGCGGATACCTCCATCAGTCGACCTCAGGGCCCTTTCTGCATCTTTTATAGATATCTGTTTGTAGACGTTGAATACTACATAAACCCTGTTGCTACTTGCTGATGTATCAGCACAGCTGAAAGAAGCAATCTATCGCACTTTATCAAAAGTGAGATCTCCCCCTTTCAGCTTCTGTACAATACTCTGCCATCAATGATACACGCTGAGGGTGTTGGACGTTTCCGCAGCAGAGAACTTTACTTTCAGCTTTCTGGGAAGGGCTGCTTTGTTGGTTTTCTTCATATAGTACCATCACAGTGGCCGAGACGACGAGGAAGGGGCCTAGGGGTGTTTCAGTACATCATTCATGTTCAACTTTCTGCTGGAAGCTACAGTATCATCTGTCCAAACAGTTTATTGTCACTTTTGAGGACTTGCTCCTTGTTAGGTAGTTTTCTGCTGATCCTTTTGTGGGCATTATCAAATGTCTTCAACTGCATCTTTGGCAATCTGTCAAAGAATGTTTTTTCTCGTCCTTCAATACGCTGTTATTGATAATCTGTATATGCTCCTCCCCATCTTTTGAGCAGCGCAAAAGACATTGGCAACTTCTGGGGACACACTAGCACAGTTGAGATGCTTATCAGCTCTGAAGGATTTTTTCTGACTTGAACTTAAGGGTTTTGTCCAGGTGTTTCCATCAGATTAACAAACTAGTCAACATCTAGAACTCTTCATCCTCTTGGGACCATTCATTTGAAGTGCTCAAAACCTGTGGTGTAGCACCAGTTCTTTTGCTGCAGCGTATCATGCTAATCAATCAAGGCTCCTCACTTAGTCTTTAAGACATGTTTCTAATATCTGCTGCTGACATATGGTACCTGCTAACAGCAGCAGGCTTCAGCCGTAATCCTTCTGTTTCCTCGGCTGCCAGTTCTGTGTCCTTGGTTGACTGTTTCTTCATGGTTCATTCATTGGTCACTTAACAGAGCTCTAACCCAATGTCAGATTCTGGTACTTCGCATCCCTGAATTCCTGCATTCTACCTGTCTGGAAGCCTCCTCTTTGTAGCCATGTGTGATGATACCCTCCTGCGTGCGTCCTCGGAGAGCCGCTCGGCTCAATATCCTCCGCGACACCTACGACCTATATGCATCTAGCGTCTAATAGGCCTCCCTAGCGAATACGCATGAGCCATTATACTTCATGATGGCCATTAGCTATCAGGACCTAGCGCCCTAATCATGTCTCAAGCCACCAAGCAATTCGAAATACTTCTACGATACGACCAGCTCAAATGGTAGTAAACCGCTACGTTCTCACTCCTCGCATCGATGTCTCGCGCGATAAAGACTATCCTGGTAGTTATGGCCTCAAGACGCACCGATTCTCCATCATAATAGCATAGCTTGCTTCTACCACAAGGTCCTGTTATAACATGCAGAACATAATCCCATAGGATCTACATTGGCGTCCGACCAATCAAGTGTATTAGAACCGTCACCAGAAAGCGCCAGACGTCTTGCAATCTAGATATCTCACACAGTATCCATCCCTAAATCTATATAGAAGTAACATCAACTCATCTGGCTCTACACAATAGTTCTTTGATGTTAATACTCATTTTTTATTAAAGAATCTCACTTCCATACCTGATCTGTGACCATTTTCTCGCTCTCATAACACATATGCCCCCTTGCCTACCCGATATTCTATCACCCATCGAGCGAGACGCTCTTCTTCATCAATGTAAGACTCTATTAAGACCAATCTTGTCTCATCCTATAGCTCTCACTTTTAAGCCTCACTGCACTAAGCTCGCTACACTACTCCTGTGTCCAATGACTAATCGCACCTACCATCGTGTAACTGAACATCTATAGGTCCGCTTCTCCTAATTCGGTTATGTCATCGGATATTCACACCACGCATGATAACTAGTATGATGGATGAATTATATAGGATCGTTCCGCCACAAGACGCTGACCCACCCACGTTAAATCTTCGTACTCCGCAACTAGCGTTGCCGTCAGATCTGCCGAGCGATTAACTGGCTGCCTAACCAACCCAGAATTTGCGAGCATAACACTTAACTGGGGCCTACTCTCCTCTGCATTGGCACTACTCTGCTGTTTTTGGTCATCCTCACATATGGGTGTTTCATCAGTAACTTATCATCTTTTGATCTTTCCTGCGCCCTCTCCACCATACGGTCATCCGGACGAATTGCTAGATGCCTAATTTCCTACATCTGCAGCCTCTATTGGGACCTATTAATCATCTATTGGCCATCATCTAGAAACGCAATGCTGAATTCGGATTACTGTAGGTCTACTAAGTTTGCTTTTTTATCGACAGCATATTGATCTCACAAAAAAGTCATTAAAATAAAATGTAAAATTCAAGAGATTCAGAAATAATGAGTTCACTATCACATGAATTGGGGTCATGCTGTCCTACGTGGCAAAGTCTGGATGTAAGCGGAATCAGACGCGTGTAGGCAGTTTAGTATCAAGCGACAACCCACAAACAAGCAAACAACAAACTACACAAACTTCCAATCCGAATTTAAAGGATTCTCTCCAGCGTTTACAAACTCTCTAAAGTCAAAAACACGCAATGACAAACAGACAGACGCGTCTCATTATATCCTACACAATTGTCATGAGCTATGAAAAAGTATCTATTATCATAGTGTGACCATATCGTTACGTCATGATGGAACTGATAAGATGTTCGACCTATGACTTCCTTGAAACGTCCACAGGAAATCATATCTCTCTATTTTCGACATTGTTGGTAAGGTCCTTACTCACCTGAGCAGCTGTCAAGCGTTCCCCTCTCGAATGATTGAACCGTCCCTGCTCTCAGTTACATTTCCAAATCACCGATTGTTTCACACGTAAAGCGACACGTGTGAAGCCAGTGTCACAGGACTACCTCTTTACTATTATATTAATAATATTATTATATTCTATATTATGTATCATATATACTTAATAAAATTACTCACTATATACCACTACTACCACTTCACCTATAGATACTCATACCTAATATAACTAATTAATTCACATATACATATTATTAACAGTTATAGATACATTATTATTGATATTGTACAAGATATAACCTTTATATACTCATTATACTATATAACTATCATACTCACATATACACTCCCATCTATACACTGTATAAACACATCAGTATAAATCACGATATATGCAGCTTTCAATATTGATTCATTAATAGATTACAGATACTTCATAATACATATACTTACTTATGCCAGACCGCGACGCCTATATTACTATATATCACTCTTACAACTACCACTTACTACATACTCGACGTACTATACATATTATATATATACTAGTATACTTTTACATATATACAATATATATACATATTATATATATCTATAATATATATACTATACATATTTATCATATATATACATATATACTATATATATACATATATTATACATATATATATATATATATACTATATATACATATATATATACACAGATACAGAACCCGTGAACCCGTTGGGTTCCAGTTTTGACAGCGGTTGATAGAAAAAATCATTAAAAAAAGAAAAAAGAAGATAGCTCCAGTGAACTATACCGCTGAGGTTGTTTGCATTGATCAAATAATCCCGAAGATGTCTTGACTGAATCGGGAAAATATTTTTTAATAATTTTTTGTTGCCCGATTTCAACGAAACTTGATATTGCCGTCAATGTGAAAAAAAAACGGAGAAAAGAAAGTCGAAGAAATTATTATGTAAACTCTATACTCAATTATATTTATTAATTGAACATGGAAGGTTAGATCAAATAGCGATGTTTATTTTATGCTTAAAAATAAATCGTTCTTTGTCTTACTAAATGTTTGAGATTTTAAATATAATCATTTCATATAAAAAAAAGATAGCTCCAGCGAATTCTACCGCTGAGGTTGTTTGCATTGATCAAATTCTCCTGAAGAGAACTTGTCTGAATTGGGAATTGATTTTTTAATAATTTTTTTTTCATTGCCCGATTTCAACGAAACTTGATACTGCACACACAGGAGAATGTGTGGTTGGTGGCCTAAAGTTTTTGCGCTATCGTGTATCGTTTTGGCGTATTTTGAACATACATACATACATACATCTATATACAAGATGAGAGTTTTAGTAATATAATTATATATATATATATATATATATATATATATATATTATTATATATGTTATATTATTATTGTAATTGACTGGCTTGTGTTAAGACAATGAAGAGGGAAACTGCAGGAATCGAATGATGACCATTTAAAGTGTTCTGGAATATATGGATGATGCCGGAGATTACGCATGTATCTCCAATACGTTTGGAAAGTTTCGAGAAAAGACAAAACGTTTCGAGAGAAGAGCAAGAGAAGTCGGTTTGAAAATCAATATGTGAAACCGCACTAAATTGATCAGATTAAATGGTGAACGTCAAGAACGTCTGCTTTTCATGGTAAAACAACATTAAAGATGTAGGAAGCCCTCTTTCTTCCCCACATCCCTTATTTCTCCAAGTCTCCTTCTATTTTGTCCCTCCACGCTGTTATTGCTGTCCTCATCCCCCCTCCCTTTCTTTCTCCTGTTCATTTCATTCTATTACCACCTGATCTGTTCTTTGTTCTGGCTCCTCCACGAGCTTCGACATTGTATACAAAAAATTGCTTATTTAGGAACAACATTGGATAAAAATGGAAGAATCGAGAAAGATAGTGAGACCAAGTATGAATAAAGCAAAAAAAAAATAATAATAAAAAACTACAATGATACTCGATAGAGCGCATACCTCCGCCCAAGCTGAAGAGTTTACGTTTTTTTATCAAACCAATAGGCCGGATCTGGATCCAGATCTCAACCAGAATCTAACACATACCCAACTCATCCAGCAAGTTTTGTCAGAATCCGTCCACCATTGTTTTGAAATATCATGCCATATCTTTTTTTTTTGGCCTTATCTCCCAAATGGTGAAAAATTACTTTAAAAAATGAATGGATCCGGATCCAGATGTTCACCATTGAATGCATAACCTCCATCCACCTTCGGTGTCAGAGTTAACCAGTCTCAACAAAGTATGGTCAAGCAATAACATATCGTTGCCAACTAAAATGAAAATATTTAATTCCAATATAAAGTCAGTTATTCCGTATGACACAGAGTGCTGGAAGACAACCAAAAGGATGAGAGGCAACTTCGATCATTTCAGCAAAGGTGTTTGATGGAGGATTTTAAAGGTTTTCTGGCTATAAATAATCTCAAATGATAAAGTAACTAGAAGTTGATACTCAGTCACCCGCCTTTTGGATGGTATAAGGAATAGATCTGTGTAATATGAAAGATAAATCTTGAACGGTTGTTTTAAATATTGTGTACACAAGCGCACATCGACAGAAGATCGGTCGGTCGGTCGGTCGGTGGGTCAGAATTCATATTAATGTCCCCCATCTTCTCCTTTGTCAACAAGGACATGACAAAAATATATCGATGGGGAAATCAAAGAGAGAGTGGAGGATGGAGGGGGTTCAGACATGCAACGAGGAAAGATGAAGGCAATTTGATAAAAGAATACATGTTCTGGACAACAAGAATACGGAGATATATTTGGAGAAAGACTGACTGTCCAGGGAGAAAGAAAACTTTGAAAGGGATGGAAAGGGAAGAATGGCGACATTTTGTTGCGGTCTTGTATCAAAAGACATGACGACAATAAGTACCAAAGGCTGGTGACAAGATTCTCAACTTAATGGACGATGCACATAATAATGAATATCCCTGCAAGTGGAAACACCAAGATGACATTTTATAGCTGGATACAGATTAAAACCCAGGGTGGACAGCCCAGAGGGGAGTGTACACACCTCTATAGAGGCTAGGCTATCTTACCAACACCCCAAAAAGCCGTTTGATAATATTCTTAGAGCTTATCAGTATAAAACCGCGATGTATCGATAACTGCCAAGTTGTGGTGTAGAAATCAAGAGTAAGTTTGCAGTGCCTTCAATTCAAAAAAAATATCCAACTACCCAGTGGAAACACTGAGCGTAGTCTTTTCCATTTGATCTGCAATCCTATTTTAGTTTGGAACCTCCACCAAAATAACTTTGTGGTGCAGTGCGAGGGTGGAAGTCTAGAACCGCAAGCGCGTCCAATACGCTACTCAGCAGTGTATGCACGTTCTGACGTCACGAAGAGGAACCCACCACAAAGCATGCAGTATATTTACATATATATGTATACATATATATATTCATATTTTTTAAAAAATAAAAATATATAATACATATCTGCACATATATATATATATATATATATATATGTAGATATGTATATATATATATATATATTTATATATATACATATATATATATATATATATACATATCCATATATATATATGGATGATGTATATATAAACGCTTACTGCTTACATTAACGGACCGTCCATCACACCTTCCATCTTCTGTCCCTTTCTTTGTTTATTCATGACATGATTTGCAGGTTTAATTCAACTGGAACTTGTTCTTGTACATGGGGCTGTTCATTCTCAGAAAAGAGATTCGATTGTCGAAGAAACACAATCATTGTTTCTATATTTATAGAATTATTTAACCTAATAAAATTAATTACTTATAAATGTTATATTTGTGCGGGGGGGGGGGGGTCTCACTTTGGCGCTACTTGGACAATTGTTCCTTGTTCCAAGAACTTCTTGAACATCCCATAAGTGTATCCCATGTTCCAATGATTTGAAGATGAAATTAAGGAATGTGTCATTTTTCACTTTAAACAATATTCTAATTGCTGCATGTTCAGTGATAACAGAGTGTTCCAATTTTGATGAACCACACTGTTACAGAGCGTCGGTGCTGCCGAAGCAGTTTCTTGTCATTAAAGATTATACTGGGTGGTTTGTCATTGCATTCTCAGCTGTAGTTAAGGGAGGAATTTGGAATTTGTTCATGGTGCCTGTGATAGCTCACCACTTAACGTACAGCAAGTAATGGCGTCAGATAGGACGACCAGCTTATCATCCATCCGAAGGACGGCACACACATTGATGAATGACCCTACCTGTAAAAACCAGGATGGCAGTTTATGGCTAGTTCGAGCTCGTTCGAGATTCGAACCCAGGCTCGACAGCTTAGAGGTGAGTCTGCATACGTCTACGCCATCTTACTAGTCCATACCAGAGCGTCGTATTCATAAAAGAGTGGTGTAAATAATAAAGAGTATATTCGTCTCACACAACTCTGAAAGAGACCTGGATTCTTCCAACACGACTTTCCTGTTTTGCCTGAACTGCAATCAAATTCTGGTTGTTCTAGCAATTTAAATCTCAACAATTTTAGAAACTCACGTCATGTCACTACATCGTACTTTATCTGTTTGTCTGTTTCTCTGTCTCTCTTCTGCCGTACCAGAGTCGAATCAAGGATAAAGGGCTGAAACGATGAATGATGCCAGGTCCTTCTTGCCTGATGGCTCTTGCCGGCGACACATGTTTGTTGTGGTTTCATGTTGGTTGTTAATGGTTTCATGTTTGTAGTTAAAGATGTAGGTTTAAACTTGAGTGCACTGTGAGAGTGGAGGTAGTGGAGGCCCCTGGGCACACTCACACACATGGGTGGTGGTGGCCCTTTCTGCCACCACCGATGAAGTGAAGCAGTGCTTTTCAACCTTTTTCACTGATGGCACCCTAAACTCTTACATATTATTCTGCACGGCACCGCTATTCAATTCTCTAGTTGTGTAGTTGCCTTAACAACATTGCAGGCTCCTGGAGTTAAATGATTGGATAAAACACATGATTACATCCATCACCGAAGGTGGAAGACTGTTGTCTTTTTACGTCTGTTTGTTTGTCTGTTTGTTTGTCTGTCTGTTTGTTTGTTTGTTTGATTATTTGTCTGTTTTTTTTGTCTGTTTGTTTGTTTGTCTGTTTGTTTGTTTGTATGCAGGATGTCTTAAAAAGTTGTTGACGGATTTGGATGAAATTTTGTCTTTTCACCTTGTCTGTTTGTTTGTCTGTTTGTTCATCTGTTTGTTTGTCTGTTTGTTCGTCTGTTTGTTTGTTTATTTGTCTATTTGTTTGTTTGTCTGTTTGTTTGTTTGTTTGTGTGCAAGATGTCTTTAGAGGTTGTGGATGCATTTGGATGAAATTTTGTCTTTTCACCTTGTCTGTTTGTTTGTCTATTTGTTTGTCTTTTTGTTTGTTTGTCTGTTTGTTTGTCTATTTGTTTGTTTGTCTATTTGTTTGTTTGTGTGCAGGATGTCTTGAAAGGTTGTGGACGGATCCGGATGAAATTTTGTGGACAGTTTCAGTGTGTGACAAGGACGAACTGATTAGATTTTGGTGAAGATCCGGATCCGGATCCAGATCCGACTACGAGAATTTTTGTTATTATTATTTAAAGTGATTCTTCGTCATTGAGAGAATGAGCCAAAACGACACATAGCATGATATTTGAAAAATTATTTGGGCCCGATATATTCGACTGCATCAGGCATTGTGTGGCGGAGGTATCTGCTCTGCTGAGTGCCCTTCTAGTTTCAGGAGTGTTTTATGGAGTTTTATTACCACCAATGTATTCCAGACACAACTGAAGATTGGCAATGCATGCAATTAGCCTGTCAAAAAAAAAATATGGCATTAGTGTTACAACTTCGAAGCTACATTTGATTGAATTTGAGTAATGGACTATAAGTAACGAAACGAGAAGCATTGCTTAATATGTTCTTGGTATCAGATTCCGCCAACACAGAAAGTAAAAATCCCTTGAACAAGTGAATGCGGACTATATTAGCAAAACAATTTCCAACTAGATTTGTCAAATACCCATTGAATGCCCAATTTTTGAAGCAAATTTGCTCCACTAGTTAATATACAGTTAATAAGCTAAAATTTACACCAACAGACACTCACATGTAAAACGTTGCACGATCTGATAGTAACAGTTGCACAAGTAAGCAAACAGAGAATGATTAAACATGGATATTGCTTGCGTGTATATATTAATGTCTGTGCACCAGGATCATCTATTACACGAGAATCCCGCTTGCGTGTACACTTTCGGCTGGCTAAGTCAGACGTGCAAAAATTAGATATCCATCATGCCAATAATCCTGGATGATAGGCCAATATCCATCATGCCAATAATCCACATGCCCCAGTTGCCTTTGTGTAAATCCGGCCCTGCATTTAAACTAATGTTGCACAGTGACTGTTGATCAATGCATTCACTTTTGCTGATCTTTCTACTTTTCGTTTCCCTATCTCTTCATGTCATTGCAATTGTATCCAACTTCCTTTTCCTATTTCATTATCTCTTCCGATCCGAGCCTTCCGAGCCTCTATTCCCTGTTTCTATTCAAGGTAGTCGTGTTAATCTTCACAACTTTCAAATCAACAATTTTTGTCCCGCTGATGAAGCCTAAAGGCCAAAACATCCCTGTCCAAGTGTGGTAGACTTTTCCACAATGACACACTCAAGCTTCCTTTGGGTGGTGGTTGATGCCAACGCTCGATGGAGATCTCTCCCTCGCTAGTCATGGTGGTCTCGACGAGCCATGGAGTTCAAGTCATCACATTTGTATCAACACTCAGGAAGTATACCTTTTACTCTTCAATGAACATGCTTGTGCATCTCGATTCAATTAAAATAGTGTCATCATGATAATTAGGTGTATTATCATGTCACATCACACCAATATTGCACCTGATGGGTGACGGCTCATTTCATAATACTGCACTGCAAAACATTGTTGTTGAGATTTTTCATCCCTGTGTAGTGTTAAGCAACACAAAACAGCGTGCATTTGAAAAAGTATTGCTGTGTATGGTACATTCAGATCTTGGTCAAACTTTCCACTTGGTGGAATGTCACAATGACTGACCACAGTATAAATATTGCATGCTCTTCAACTTCCACTTACAAGCAGGCAGGCAGGCGATTTGCACTTTTAGTTTTTTTTTTTACACCAGTCCAGTATTTTGCAGTAATTAGCCCGCGCTCGCCAAGCGAAAAGCGGGGTTAAGCGATTGGTGCATTTAAGTACGTACGTGCGCGTCTGCATTTTGTTATTCCATTTTCTCTGGAACCGCTTGTCGGATTGACACGAAATTTTCACCATAGGCGCGACTACCAATATAGGATGCTTTGATTATAATCATGATGCAATAGATCACGTGGTGTGGCAGCCATGTTGGAAAAAAATGAGAAACATTGCACCTCTTTATCTCCAAAACTGCTCCATGGAAAAAAATTGAAATTTAACACATGGCAAGTACTCCCCCTGGGGAATAAGTCTGTTTTCTGTGTGATGTCGTAGGTGCCTTCCTTATGATGTAATAATTGCACACGTAGAACGCTACATCCGATCTATGAAATTTTTTCAGGGCCATCGAGGGATAAATTGGTCGACAGAAAAATTATGACGTCATAGGTAACGTGATTTGGCAGCTGATTTTTTTTGAAGTATAAACCTTTAAAAATCCTCTTCTCCAGAATGGCTGGCAGATCAGGAAACTTCACACACATGTTCCTCAAGCCTTGGAGAAATCAGGGTGTTCATGAATAATGGATTAGCCACATGGTTTGGCAGCCATATTGTATTAAAGGAAAATATTTTTTAAAAATTCTCTCTCTTGAACTGTTGCATCAATCAATGTGAAACTTCAAAATTATGATCTAGTAGTGATGCGGAAGATATGTTTTAAATTTCAATCTGATTGGACGCATGGTCTGGCAACGAGAATTATTTACCTTTTTTGAATCTACATTCTTTTGATTTTTCTTTTTTAATGAGGCTCAGTCGGCTGCACCTCGATGGGTTTGAGGGTCCCAATGAGTAGCAGTTGAAACCTAAGTCTTATCCAGGTTCCTCCTGGTGACTTCATCTATGCTTTTTGCTTATTCTGGTTCCTCTTCTGATCACTCCAATGCAGTACATATTTTACTTGGTCTTCGATTTGATTTAATTTCTTTTTTTTTTATTACAAATTTGCCGCCTGAAGAGTTGGCTCACACCAAGTTCTTCTCAAGACTGTGTGGGGTAAGTATTCCTTGAATACCATCTAGTTGTCGGCAATGAAAATCCTCCACTCTGCTTTCCCACCAACTGTTTGCAGTTTCTTTCCATTGGGATCTGTTCCGTGAGCAGTGCATTATTAGGAAGCCTCAGAGCATAGGGAGTCCTCAAGAGGATACCTTGATACGTAGAGGAGAGGTAGGATTTGTCCATTGTATGAAACTGAAAGTCTTACTTTTTGAAACTTTTGAAAAATACATCATGGAATCACAAACATTCACAAGGTAGATTAGACAGCCAGCTTAACCTCCCCTCAAAACGACGGAGTGCTTCCTAATGTGGTGTCCCTTATTGGCACATCAATGGAGTGCAATTTTTCCTTTGATTGATATTCATTTTGTCCCACTTGCTCGTAATTAGTTCATCAATGAACTACACATTAATATATGTGCGCATGAACTCCATGAAGGCACATGTACCTTGAAAAACCTTGTTCTAGTCAAATGCAATGCAATGAAAAATGTACTTCAAAGCAATCCGAAATGCTCGTGACATAATCATTGTGTTAGCATTATGTGGCCTGAGCTGAAAAATCCAGAAGGAAATTTACTTGCGTCAATGTGCAGCTGTCAAACCCTTCAATTCTTCCTCTTTCCTTCTTTTGTAAAACAATTTTTTTCCTCGATGCCACCATACCCTCACTTGCCCCACCCCCACTCCACATCACTTTTGGAAACTCTAATTTCAAAATGTCTTTATATTTACAATGATGTGTAAGCACTTTGGGACCGAGATATCCGGGATTGCAAGAAAAATCACAAAACTGGCCCAAAATCTCTCAATCCAGGCCATTGCCGATAAACCAGACATGATCAGTTTAAAAGAAACCTTCCTCCAACAGGACATCCTTGACTCCTTAGTGTCTCTCCCCACTTATTGTCTCCTCCGATTTGATGGGCCTGAACCATGCCCCGACAGTGGAGTTGCATTTTACATCAAGAACTTAATTTCTCACTGCCCTTGTACTGATCATACGACTCCCAACCACCAGGAGTACCTCTGGCTGCGACTTCTCTGCTCCCACCTCTTTGTTCATCTGTGTGTTGTGCCATCCTTCAAACAGCAATCGGTGTGCATTCCAAAAACTCTGCACCCAGTGTGTGTCCACTCTCAGGAGAGCCAGAAAACAACATCTGTCCAATCTCAAGAATGAACTTTCAAAGTTGTCTCCCTCCTCTAAAACCTGATGGTGCCTTGTTAAGTCTGTATGCTCCCCTTCTATCTCTTCCCTCACTTAAAATGGCGCCACAGCCAACTCTGCTCATGAGAATACCGAATGCCTCAATTCTGTGTTTACTTCCAAATCTTGTGTCCCTAACCTCTCCTTACTGGTCATACCCAACTACTCCTGTACTCTGTGTCTTTTGCTTCTGAGAAGATGTAGAAGGTTCTTTCAAACCTCGACTCTGACTTTGCTACTGGACCAGATGGCATCAGCTCACATGTCCTAAAAACCTACTCTGCTGCCCTTGCACATCCTCTCTCTGCCTTTTGCACCATGTCATTTGCCCTAGGTCATCTTCCATGGGTACAAAAACTGATCCCCTTAACTACAGAGCAATTAGCTTATTTCAAATAATCAGCAAGGTCATGGAATCCATCATCACAGTTGATGTGAAACCCTTCCTTTTCAATAACCTCATCTCTGATCACTATTTTGGTTTCAGACCAGGTCACACCACCTTGCACATGCTGCTACTTCTACTCATACAACAATGGATGGAGGCCCTCAATGTCAGACATGAAATCACGGCCGTCTCTCTTGACATATCTCGTGCTTTTGATAGAGTCGGGCATCCTGCCTTACTCTCCAAACTCTGTGCCTATGGTATCCAACTCCCACTCTACACATGGCTTGCTGACTTCCTCCACTCTCATAGCCAATGTGTGGTACTCAACAAAATCCTTTCATCTCCTCTCCATGTTAAGGCTGGAGTGACAAAAGGCAGTGTTCTGGACCAGTCCTATTCCTGATCTTCATCAATGATCTCTCTGACTCTGGAAAATCCCCTTTATCGATTAGCTGATGACTCCACCTTGTGCCATGACATCCCACATCCTTCAGAGAGGCAGGCTGCAGCCTTTTCCCTCTCTTTTGACCATGACAAAATCACAAGTTGGTCAAACACTTGGAAGATGTCTTTCAATCCTGACAAATCTCACACTCTCACTGTCTCTTTCAGAAAGGACCATCTGGCAAACCCTACCATCTACTTTCTTAACAATCCTCAGAAGTTCAACCATTTACTTCCTTAACAATTCTCGTAAGTTCAGTTCTTCAAACTCCTGGATCCTATTATCAGCCATGATCTTTCGTGGGCAAACCACATTTAAAAGTTGGCCTCCAAAGCTAGACAGCGACTGGGCATCTTCTGTCATACAAAGTCATGCCTTGGCACACCTGAACTCCTATCCAACCACAACACCTTAATCCACAGTTTGATTGAGTACTGCTCTCCCCTCTGGGCTGGCTCCACTGCCTCACAACTTGCTCAGCTTGACGGCATGGAAACGAAGGCCTTCAAGATTATTGGAATCTTCCGCGATGAAGCTGTGTCTACGGGCCTATCACTTCATCATCAGAGACAGGTCAGTGGCCTCTCTGTCTTCTAGCACCTTCTTTCAGGTTTTGCACCCTCTGCTCTTTCCGTGCTTTGTCCTCCCCCCTCCTACAGGTCTCTGCAGGGTACACGTGGTCCACCATCAACCCACTTTTGGTGAAACTCCCAAAATCCAGAATCACTCACCTCCACTCATTTGTTCCTCTTTTTCCCCACCTGTGGAACCAACTTCCACATTCTCTTCAATCTCATTCTCCCCTCCAGGTCTTCAGGACAGCTCTTACCACCATCTCAGATTGTCCCCAATCCAAAACAATGATCTTTTCTATCCTTGCTACTCCCTCACCCACCTCCACTCCACCCCATAACCTACTCCTTCTAATTTCCAGTTTTCCTCCTAAGAGTTTCCACCCTATGCTTCCTCTCTGCCCCCCCCCCCATTCCTTCCCACACCAATTGTTCGTCCAAGTCTGCCTCTTTCTTGGTCTTCAACTCTGCTGTCGTTGTTTTCTCCCTCTTTCTCTCTGCTGTTCCTTTTGTCATGTTGCATCCTGATCCCTTTGGTGTATTAGTATTAGCTCTTCCATGAGCCTCAGCGATGTCTCCAAAAAATAAACAAAATAAACAAGCAGTCATAGACCGGTACTTACGAAATCGTCGACTTGACCTCTGACCTTGCCTAATAAAAGCTGTCTCTAGAGAAGGTAGCGATGCAAACCAGAAGTTTCTACGAGATCTCTGTACCAAACCATCAAAAATCGAATGTTTGACCTCGCTGTGACCTTGACCTTTGACCGATTTTGACCAAAATCTAATCAGCACTAGCCATCACCCTCCGAATCACGTGGTGTAATTTGAATTGGTAGCTTCTTCGTTCTCGAGTTATCGTGCCTCAAACAAACACACAAACACACACACACAAACAAACAAACAGATGACGGAAGTCATCAATATACTTACGAAATCTTTAGATTTCGTAAGTAATAAAGAGCTCATTTTGATTACCCATTCTTGATTTACCATACTTGATTTATTTAGCTGCTTGAAAAATGCAAGCACAATCCACATCATCAAATATATAAAGCTCTTCCACAATCGACTTCATCCAAGACATAAACCTTACCTTTTTTATGTCTGCATGAAGGATGCACCCCAGCATCTGCTTGCAGTCTGCAAGCTTGCCCCACAAGTGTACATGTATGTACACTATACATATATATATATATATATGTATATATATATCTTTTCTTCTTCCTCGGCTGCTCCCGTTAGGGTCACCATAGCGGATCATCCGTTATGATCCGCATAATGATTTGGCACAGGTTTTACGCCGGATGCCCTTCCTGACGCAACCCTGGTCGCCTTTACGACACGAGGATATGGTACACCTATTCTAACCGGGGCATACACCGGCCCAGTACACTGGTACTCACTTTGCCGACCTCAGAAGGATGACAGGCTCAGTCAACCTCCTGGTGTGTATTAATTCAAGCGGCCAACGGGGCTTGAACTCAGGACCCTGGTATATATATATATATATATATATATATATATATATATATATATATATATATATATATATATATATATATATATTATATTATACACATACATATATATACATATTATATATATATATATAACATATATATACATATATATGTGTATATAATAGTTATATATATATATATATATATATATATATATATATATATACTAGCAGGGTATGCTTACACATTGTTCACAATAATAAACCGTGCTTCCCCATTGTCTCGGGTCACTCACCTGCATTTGATTTTATATTTATTCATATTTTCATTCATTCATATTTTCATTAATGGATGCTTACCGACGGTTCTGTGATGGTTCCGACAGTTTTTTTCCAACGGTTTCCTGGTGGATAGGTTTTGATGTCCATTGGCATGCAAAATTACTGTGCTTCCCCATTGTCTTTGGTCGCTCACCTGCATTTTTTCCATTTATTTATTTTCATTTATCGATATTTTCATTTACGGATGCCTTCCGACAGTTCTGTGATTTTTTACCCTCGCCAAAGGATAGGGTATTGCATTTGGGTCCGTTTGTTTGGCTGTTGGTCTGTTTGTCTGCAAAGAACTTTCATGTTTTTCTCCGCAAATGCTTGTCGGATTGAGGCGAAATTTTCAGCATTAGTGCAACTACACATGTAGAATGTTTTAATGATAATTATGACGTCATAGGTCACGTGGTGTGGCAGCCATAGTGGAAAAACGGAAAAACTTTGGACCTCTGTATCTGTGAAACCATATCAAGGAAAAAATTGAAACTTGGCACAAATTGCAAGTACTCGTCATGGGGAATGAAGGATTTTTTTATGACATCATCGGTGCCTTTGTTATGACGTCATAATTGCGTAGGTGTAACGCCACATCCGATCAGTATGAAAATTTCTGAGAGTCATCGAGGGATAAAATGGTAAAGCAATTTTTTTTCTTGATGACGGCATCGGTCACGTGATTCGGCAGCCATATTGTTGTTTTTTTTTTAAATCCTCTACATCTTCTTCTCTGAAATGGCTGACAGTCATCACTGCCAGTATTTATAAAGTGGCAGTTCTAATTACGTCTCTTATTAATGACATAAACACACCAGTACACAAGCACCACACAAAACATGTCCTGGTGAGGGTCTGCAATCTCTGATTGCTCCTTTTCTTGTTCCCGATGTATTGGCTTCGATATCTGTCAGCACGCAAAATTTCAGCTTTCTATGTAACCCGGAAGGTACCAATCTTTAATATCAGTTAGTGAGTCAGTCATTGGTTCAAAAGAATATGTGTGTATGTATGTATATATATATATATATATATATATATATTATTATATATATATATCTGAGAGAATGGTACAGCACTATTACACTTCCATTAGAGCTGTTTAGGCTCTGTTTGATTCTCTACCCGACTATAAACTGTTGGATGGGTGCTTTGCAGGAAGGCTACAAGAAGCGTCGTCCAACAGATGGATATCTGCTAGCATGATATGGTGTATATTTAAGATCAAAGAGTAAGCAAGTCATCGCCAACACCTTGAACAAATAACAAATTCCTGTGACCATCAGTCGAACGAACATTGGACCGAGCAAACCGGTTCGTGAAAGACTTGGCTCAAAATCTCCTCTGGCAAATTCCACAAGAACGTGGAATTAATTGGGGGTATATAAAAGAAGTCTCATTATTTACTCGAAATATGTGGTGAATATCAAGTTTCTCACACTATTAGTCTTGTTTCAGGAATTACAATAATGGCATATTTTAATCTAGCATCAAGGACGTGGCTGTGGCAGAAAGTTTTTGCAATCTTCCTAAAAAAAGAAAATTGTGGTTAATTTGTGGAAGAAAACGTTTTTGCATCTGCTGAACACATTAACTCAGCTATGTCCACTATATAAGGACACTTGAAGAAAGCTTTCTGTTCTGGGATCTAAAGGTGGATTGACCAATAGATGAGGTGTATCGAAGAGGATGGAGAGTCCAGCACTACTGAATGAGGCTAACATCAGAGAGAAATGTATCCTGAACCCTGAGATTCACCCTTCACTAATCCTAGCAGCAACTTTAATCCTAACCTTAAATTAACATTCTCAGTGCCTGCTTATTCAGTATTACCGCAGGAGTCAGGGCACTCTCACTTAGCACATCATAATTTATTAATGAGATGAAAGAAAATTAGACCACAGTATGGTATGTGTACTGTAATGCACTCCAGTAGTTTATATGAGGGTGACTGCAGTACTATGTTATTGCTTCATCTCTTGCTGTTCTGTTTCTTATTTTGGGTGATGCAACAGATGCACACACCAAGCAAAATGGTTCATGTTTGACAATGACAAGAAGCAAAACAAGGCTTGCTGAATACAGCAGTGAACAGACTGTCAAAGGATTGGGAATCTGGGTCTTTGTGACAATTCCATGGTACGATCCCCTTTGGCCGAATCTTTTTCCGACAGAAAGACACCCCATTATGGTAAAGTCGAAATGAGGATGACTCTGAGGCATGATGTTGGTGGAGACCTTTCATCCTAAGCACAGTTCAGCCCAATTGAGCTAAATTGTAAACATAGGTTCAACATGCCCCTTTGACGTCATGGCCTACCGAACATGTCCGCCAGGCTTGGCACTCGGGTTTCAAATGTCACTGAAAGAGGAACAGCCGACGAAAGTTTGAGTCCGACAATGCTCATAAAAATACTTTGACCACAGAATATTTCAAATCTCATCCTATGGAAATTGCTTAATACTTCCTGTTCATTGATCTAAATTTCCCTAATTTCTATAATTATTGGTTTCCATTGGGCTACAATCTGTAATAATGAATTCCACTTGAAGTGCAGAAAGCCCATGAGAATCTGGGTCAATGTACAGGACGTCTTTTTTTCTTTTTCTTTCGTAGGTTGCTGGTTGCATCATTTGCTGGAGGTGTGGCCGTGCAGCTGATGCAGTGCCCCACTGGACGTTCGAGCTGGAATTTGGCCGTGGTGCTGGCGATAGCTCACTTCCTCTTTGCGAAGAACACATGGACAGGAAGCAAGTTTGATATGGGGCTCTATTGTGGGAATGTCTTGTGCAGATATCTATACATTATCTGCACATTCATATCAATCTTCCAGAATGACTGGATCTCCATTGAGTCCAAAATTTTGCAGAGAAAATATTTTGCACTTTATGGTGCACAGTTTTTGGTTTGTCTGCCAATTGTCATCTGGAGTTCTCTTCGAGTGGAGCCCAACATTTATTGAATTATCATAAAGTAAATGGACACAGGTTTGAATTGCTAAATGCTACACGAAAGAAGTGCTACTTACAGTAATTTATGTTTTTGCCAACTTTACTGGTTGATGGAATGTATTGATTCAAATTATCGAGAGAAAAAAAACAATAGGGGATGGAATGTTATGAAAATGGTAATTTCCGTTGGTGTATAGTTCGTTAAATAACAATGTGTATAACTTTTGCTTTGATAATTCCATTAAGAATATAAGTTTGACATTATTGGCAACACCATCTGTCACTTTGCGGACTGTGGCTCTTCTGTTGTTCCAATGGCTCATTGTTCTGCAAGCAGCTGTGGCTGCGAACGGTCACCTCTCCCTCGATTCACCTTTCCTCACTCTCGTGTTTACTTCCTACCAAGCCAGATTCTACTAATCTTTATATTCGCTGGATAGGAAGCTCTACATTGTTGGCTGAGCGATTGTGAAGCCATCGGCGGCCATGTTAGATCCCTGCCCAGAAAACAAGGCTATGACCTTAAAAGCCACACTTGGAAACACAAAAGTCACTTCTTTTTATTTGTATTTTACACTGTTGTTCACGTGATACACATAAGGAAAAAAACACCTTCTTGCTTTTTCACCATAGAGTCCAAAAATTGAATATTTTTTGTATTGCCCTTTAATGATTTTAAAAGGTGTAATTATTTGTATTATTTTACAATATATAGATTCTCCTGCAAAGGCAACAGATATTTTGTTGCGTTATATGCACGTGACACTCAATACGAACAATGAATGCAGGTGCTTCGATTGGTGTATCCAAGATGGCGTTCATCAACTTCAAATTATCAAATTCCTTCATTTTATCTTTTAATCTTTCTACCCCCATTTGATGTTGTGCCTCCCCATTATCTTTTTGCTTCCTCTGCTGACCCATATCATTATAATTCATGATTATCATTGGTCAATCATGATTTTGAGAAATTTAGTATCTGTTCTTGTATTCCAATGTGTGAGGTGAGTGAATCACCCACCCCCCATAATTGTTTTTGATTAAAAAACATTAAATGACACATTTCTTATTTTCCATTATAACTTTGAATATGGGCTTATGCATTTGTGGTACCAGTTTCAAAAATAAGTAGCAGGGCACTCGGTAGAGCGCAAACCTCTGGCACGTAATAACTGATCCACGACAACATATCGGGCCCAATACATTTTTGAACTATCATGCTATACAGTACGATATTGTTTTGGGCCCTATCTCTCAATGGTGAAGAATCACTTTGAATATTAAATAATTATTGTATCCAGATCTGGATTCGGATCTTCACCAAAATCGAATCAATTCATCCTTGCCACACAACCAACGTGTCCACCAAGTTTCATGCGAATCCGTCCACAACTTTTTCGACATCGTGCTATCTATTAGTTTAGCCCAATCTCTCAAAGGTGAAGAATCACTTAAAAAATGCCAGTACTCGGATCCGGATCCAGATCTTCCCTAAAATCGAATCAGTTCGTCCTTGTCACACACCCAACCTGTCCACAAAATTTCATCGGAATGCGTTCACAACTTTTTGAGATATCCAGCACACAAACATCAAACAAACAAGAAGAGGACGTCGTTCAGAGCACGGTACTTGCACAATCCATAAAACAAATTTGACTTCAAAAATGATTGCTGGTTGAATTAAATTACCGAATATGCAACTCCTCTTCAAATTTCAAGTGAATCAGATGAAAATTGACAATTTTAGAATTTTGGCCTATGTTGAC
Organism: Eptatretus atami; assembly: GCA_035128595.1. Classification (NCBI taxonomy): domain Eukaryota; kingdom Metazoa; phylum Chordata; class Myxini; order Myxiniformes; family Myxinidae; genus Eptatretus; species Eptatretus atami. The sequence goes on from CM068963.1 coordinate 99,483,025, forward strand.
CTTCTGGCTGAAGTGGACCTCGAAAATAATTGGTGGTTGAATTCAGTAACCTGAAATATATATATATCCTCTTCAAATTTCAAGTCAATTGGATGAAAATTGGGATTTTAGAAACACCACCTTCATTGTTGACCTTGGGCCTATGTTGACCTGTTGAGTCATGTTGATCTCAAAAATAATTGGCTCGTTGAATTGAGTAACCTGAAATATATATCCTCTTCAAATTTCAAGTCAAAGGGATGAAAATTGAGGATTTTAGAAATACCACCTTAGTTGTTGACTGTGGGACTATGTTGACCGTTTGGCCGATGTTGACCTCAAAAATAATTGGTTGGTTGAATTCAGTGAGCTGAAATATAAATCCTTTTCAAATTTCCAGTCAATCATATGAAAATTGAGGATTTTAGAAACACCACCCTAGTTGTTGACCTTTGGCCTATGTTGACCTTTTGGTTGACGTGGACCTCGAAAATAATTGATGGTTGAATTTAGTGACCTGAAAAATATATCCTCTTCAAATTTCAAGTCAATCGGATGAAAATTGAGGATTTTAGAAATACCACCTTAGTTGTTGACCGTGGGACTATGTTGACCGTTTGGCCGATGCTGACCTCAAAAATAATTGGTTGTTTGAATTCAGTGAGCTGAAATATAAATCCTTTTCAAATTTCCAGTCAATCAGATGAAAATTGAGGATTTTAGAAACACCACCTTAGTTGTTGACCTTTGGCCTAGGTTGACCTTTTGGCTGAAGTGGACCGCGAAAATAATTGGTGGTTGAATTTACTGACCTGAATTATATATCCTCTTCAAATTTCAGTCAATCGGATGAAAATTGAGGATTTAGAAATACCACCTTAGTTGTTGACCTTTGGCCTATGTTGACCTTTTGGTCAATGATGACCTACAAAATCATTAGTTGGTTGAATTCAGTGACCTCAAATATAAATCCTCTTCAAATTTCAAGTCAATCGGATGAAAATTGAGGATTTTAGAAATCTCACCTAAGTTGTTGACCTTTGGCCTATGTTGACTTTTTGACCTTTTTACATCAAAAACAAATGCTTCTTCCTTATGCCAAACTCTATCATGTGGTGAAGTTTCGTGAAGATCGGTTTAAAATTGTGACCTGTAGGCAAGAAACAGACAGACAGACAGACAGACAGACATACAGAATCACAAAATCGACTGACCAATATACTTGAAAAATCTTCCATTTTGCATTGACTCTGACCTTGTCTAATAAAAGCTGTCTCTAGAGAAGGTAGCGACGCAAACCAGAAGTTTCTACGATGAATCTGTACCAAACCATCAAAAATCGAATGTTTGACCTCACTGTGACCTTGACCTTTGACCGATTTTGACCAAAATCTAATCAGCACAAGCCATCACCCTCCTGAATCACGTGGTGTAATTTGACATTGGTAGCTTCTTCCGTTCTCGAGTTATCGTGCCTACAAACAAACAAACACACACACAAACAAAACACACACAGATGACGGAAGTCATCAATATACTTACGAAATCTTTAGATTTCGTAAGTAACAAGCAGTCATAGACTGGTACTTACGAAATCATCAACTTGACCTCTGACCTTGTCTTATAAAAGCTGTGTCTGGAGAAGGTAGCGACGCAAACCAGAAGTTTCTACGATGATTCTGTACCAAACCATCAAATATCGAATGTTTGACCTCACTGTGACCTTGACCTTTGACCGATTTTGACCAAAATCTAATCAGCGCGAGCCATCACCCTCCTGAATCACGTGGTCTAATTTGACATTGGTAGCTTCTTCCGTTCTCGAGTTATAACTTTTTTTTGGATGTTTGACCTCACTGTGACCTTTGACCGATTTTGACCAAAATCTAATCAGCGCGAGCCAACACCCTCCTGAATCACGTGGTGTAATTTGACATTGGTAGCTTCTTCCGTTCTCGAGTTATAATTTTTTGATGTTTGACCTCACTGTGACCTTGACCTTTGACCGATTTTGACCAAAATCTAATCAGCGATAGCCATCACCCTGCTGAATCAGGTGCTGTAATTTGACATTGTAGCTTCTTCCGTTCTCGAATCATGCCTACAAACAAACAACACACACACAAACAAACACAAACAGAGGACGAAGTCATCAATATACTTACGAAATCTTTAGATTTCGTAAGTAACAAGCAGTCATAGACTGGTACTTACGAAATCATCAACTTGACCTCTGACCTTGTCTTATAAAAGCTGTGTCTGAGAAGGTAGCGACGCAAACCAGAAGTTTCTACATGATTCTGTACCAAACCATCAATATCGAATGTTTGACCTCACTGTGACCTTGACCTTTGACCGATTTTGACCAAAATCTAATCAGCGCGAGCCATCACCCTCCTGAATCACGTGGTCTAATTTGACATTGGTAGCTTCTTCCGTTCTCGAGTTATAACTTTTTTTTGGATGTTTGACCTCACTGTGAACCTTGACCGATTTTGACCAAATCTAATCAGCGCTAGCCAACACCCTCCTGAATCACGTGGTGTAATTTGACATTGGTAGCTTCTCGTTCTCGAGTTATAATTTTTTTGATGTTTGACCTCACTGTGACCTTGACCTTTGACCGATTTTGACCAAATCTAATCAGCGATAGCCATCACCCTGCTGAATCAGGTGCTGTAATTTGACATTGGTAGCTTCTTCTGTTCTCGAGTTATAACTTTTTTTTGGGGTGTTTGACCTCACTGTGACCTCGACCTCGACCGATTTTGACCAAAATCTAATCAGCGCTAGCCATCACCCTCCTGAATCAGGTGCTGTAATGATATTGGTAGCTTCTTCCGTTCTCTAGTTATCGTGCCTACAAACAAAACACACAACACACAAACAAGCAGTCATAGACTGGTACTTACGAAATCGTCAACTTGACCTCTCACCTTGTCTAATAAAAGCTGTCTCTAGAGAAGGTAGCGACGCAAACCAGAAGTTTCTACGATCATCTGTAACAAACCATCAAAATCGAATGTTTGACCTCACTGTGACCTTGACCTATGACCGATTTTGACCAAAATCTAATCAGCACTAGCCATCACCCTCCTGAATCACGTGGTGTAATTTGACATTGGTAGCTTCTTCCGTTCTCGAGTTATCATGCCTACAAACAAACAAACACACACACAACAAACACAAACAGAGGACGGAAGTCATCAATATACTTACGAAATCTTTAGATTTCGTAAGTAACAAGCAGTCATAGACTGGTACTTACGAAATCGTCAACTTGACCTTGACCTTGTCTAATAAAAGCTGTCTCTAGAGAAGGTAGCGACGCAAACCAGAAGTTTCTACGATGATTCTGTACCAAACCATCAAAAATCGTAACATCGACCGAAGCAAAATCTCCATTTCTCCACGCAATTATTTAATATTATTTTATCAAAGTCACAAAACCGTAATATTCGGCCATCCACCAACAATCTTTACATAATCTGACGGCTTAGCGAGTTAGGCATGCGACGATAACCTTTATTGGGATAAAAAAATGACTTTTAAACACCATCTTTATCGAAAACACCATCAGCGCGCACATGGAAAACCTTTACGTGACTCAACGTCTGCTCGAGCGCGCTGCTTCACGACTGACGAGCCGTGACGCGGCGAGTGAAATATTTTTTATACAATCTTAAAACGTCTCCAAAACATCCGAATTTTACCAGAATTTCGAACACCAGTGTTAAGCGTCCTCAGCGATCGCAATAAACCGAAGACAAAATTAAAATCGAAGTTAAAACGAACTCGTAACGTCGACCGAAGCAAAAATACTCCATTTCTCCACATGAATTTACGGAATTATGTTTGACCTCACTGTGACCTTGACCTTTGACCGATTTTGACCAAAATCTAATCAGCGCTAGCCATCACCCTCCTGAATCACGTGGTGTAATTTGACATTGGTAGCTTCTTTCGTTCTCGAGTTATCATGCCTACAAACAAAACACACAAACACACAAACCACACACACAACAAACAAACAAACACACAAACAGAGGACGGAATCATCAATATACTTACGAAATCTTTAAATTCGTAAGTAACAAACACACAAACAGAGGACGGAAGTCATCATATACTTACGAAATCTTTAGATTTCGTAAGTAAACAAACACACAAACAGAGGACGGAAGTCATCAATATACTTACGAAATCTTTAGATTTCGTAAGTAACAACAGACAGAAAGGGGTGAAAACATAACCTGCTTCACTTTCAATGGCGGAGTGTAATAAACAGTGCACAGCAGTTGTTGATTACACCACTGTGGCTTATTGGCCAACGACACAAGGAAGCATCAAACTGACAAAATGGCGCTGTATTA
>CM068963.1:99511716-99532544 GCA_035128595.1 Eptatretus atami
ACAGCAAATGCAATCCCAGCTGCAGCAAGCACAGTTGCACCTCTCGCAGGTGTCGCCCTCACTGCAAGCACCACAAGCAGGCAGCCCCACGCCCTGTGCCTCGCCCGCTCAGTCGTCCATGGGGTGCAACCCGGTGGGGTCGCCCGTGGCCCCGAGCGACGCCGAGCTGTATGCGAGCAGTGCGGGCACCGTGGCCTACGGAGACATTTTCCCACCGCCATACTACAGCAGCCCAGCCACAAGCAGTGTAAGCACAACAGGCAGCTTCACGGGCCTCTCTGACTTCCCGGAAGCGAAGGTCGCGACCGATGGTATCGCCGACACTCCCCCGTTGGTTACAGACTATGCTCTGTTCGAGTCCGTGTGCGTTCCTGCTTCCTTCGATCCCTGCAAAGGTCCGGTGACCACGGCTGGTGGACTCACCCTGACCCCGCTGTCGGCCATAAAAGCATTCACAGATAGTAACAAGACCCCGGTTGCCACTTACAAGCCCCTCTCACCTTATGTCCCTTCACAGATGCCCACGCAGCCATCTCAAGCACAACAATCACAGCAGCAACAACAACAGCTACAACAAGATCAGGCAACCGGTCCAGCGCTACTCTCTGCTGCAACATTACCCACTAATGGTGTGCCACAACCAGCACCGTCCCTGACATCCACGGCGACACCAGCAGTCATGGAAGGAGCGCTCATATTGCGCCCGGGTTGTCCCAAGCGCAAGTACCCTCCAGCACGGCCGTGCAAGACCCCTCCGCACGAACGACCCTATCCGTGCCCCGCCGAGGGCTGTGACAGACGCTTTTCCCGTTCGGATGAGTTGACGCGCCACCTCCGCATCCACACCGGGCAGCGACCTTTCGCCTGCAGGATCTGCATGCGTGCTTTCAGCCGCTCGGACCACCTGACGACGCACGTGCGCACGCACACGGGAGAGAAGCCCTTCGCGTGCGACGTGTGCGGACGTCGCTTCGCGCGCTCCGACGAGCGCAAGCGACACGCCCGGGTCCACTTCAAGCAGCAGCAACGATCGGGCTCGGCGGGGGGGCGAGGCGTGAGAGCCCCCGGCTCGGGGAGCGCCGAAGAGAGCGTGCACGACATGGAGACCTCGACCACTTTGCCCAACGTGCCCGGCGTGCCTGTCAGAACGTGCTGAGAAAGTTTTAAATGTCGGGGAAAAATTTAATTAATTAAATAATAGTGAAGAACGCGCGTTTCGTTGCGCATGCGCATGGCGCTCCTTGCTTGTTTCGGAACCCCTCCCCGAACTCCCCGTGACTTCCTTCTCTATAGTCCTTGCACGGCTGATAAAACTTTCCATCTATCTCCACCAACCCCCTCCCACGAAACCAGAGACTGCTGTGGTCCTGTCTGAAGTTTCGAACGTCGACTCGTCCTGTCGTTCGTTAAAAGGGATTAACAACAACAAACAAAAACAACAACAATACAAGAACAAACGAGACGACGGAACAAAGTTTTGGTGCATAGAGGAAGAGGCGGATGAACTGCGAGGAAGTAACAAAACGAACGACTGTTATATGATGCTTTTCGAAGTGGCAAAAACAAAGTTTGAAAATGGAATTCATTTCACTGTGAAGTGTGTCCTTCCATGAGCACACCCGCCCCGGCAGCGGATGCATTTCCCAAAGTTTCACTTCTTTCTTTTTTCCTTTTCCTTTTCCTTTGTTTCTGTCGAGTTTACGACGCAAAAGTTGCTACGGTACGTAAGTGATGGTGCTGCGGACTTGTGATTTGTACTTTGTGCGGTACAGTTGGCATAAATATCTATTTTTTAAGCTCGTGTTTTGATGCTTCATGATTATATATCGTTGAGCTTACAGAATGGTGTTGTGAAAGTATTTTGGCACATGTACATAGGCAGCCAGGAACCGGCTAAGACAAAACTAGTCTATTTTTGTACACAAAACAAGAAAACTAACCTCCCACCGAGAGCCCCCCCCCCACCTCTGACGTCATTACCCCACCTCTGCAAAGCGCGTCGCACGCTGCACAGTGACCCCGCTGTCGTCGCGTGGTCAGTTGCCTGTAACTGTCATGCAATTGTCATTTGCTTTGATCGGTTGTCGGCTGCTATCGCATGAATGTGTTCTCGCGCTTTGATGTACAGAAGTTTTTGGAAATTGAAATAAAACAGAAAAGTGGAATAATATGCATTCGCTTTTCCTTTGCCCGGTGTTCCTGATGGTTAGAATCCTGACCCAGCTATAAACTGCCACCCTGGTGTTTCGCAGGTAGGGGGGACGCATCGATGCGTGTACCGTCCGGTCCCCAGGAACGGATGGACGTTAAACTTCGTACCCAGAGCGTTTGCAGTGCTTGGTGAACACCGAAGATCTCAAGGTGTCTTCCGTCAAAAATAGGCGAGTTATCGCCGGCACTTCAAACAAATCGCAACTTCCTCTCCTGGAACGCATGTTGCAAGTGGTCTGGTCTTTCTGGAGGTTCCTTGATACCAGGTTACGCTGCTTGGTCATGTATTGTGTGCTTGCTGGTTCGGCAGGAGCCAACAAATTGACCAGGTAGTTTGCAAGTTTCATGTGGCCTTCGTCGGATACGAAAGGCTACCGAAACACACCACGTACACACACACAAACACACCTCTTCCCACTCTTTGATCCTCCTCTTACTCAGTCAATTTTACGCTCACTTAGTGCCCAGACTATAAGAAAATATTAACCGTGAGTGTTTCTTCGCTGGTGTGCTGTGTAAACCCACGAAGAAAAATATTGCCATGGCCTAAAACAATCCCATTCGATACTGCAAGAGTTCCTCTGATAATTTGTGTACTTAGCATGAGGTTTGGGTTTTTCTTCCTGTTGTATTTCCTTTGATTTCAGCAATTCCACAAATGATGGTCGTTTATTCTTTATTTCTTTTCTCATTATTTTCTGCAAGATTTACTTTTCCAATTTTCTGCAACATTTCCTGGGACGAGAGTCAATGGGTAAGTTTATGGCCTCATAGTGGAGTTGAAGAATAAAATCAGGGTCTGGGTGATTATTTTTATAAATGTTCTAAAACTTTGCAAAAGTTATGTGAAAGAACACTTTGTAGTTGGCACTTGGGAGAGTGCCTAATGACCAAACTTGTTGGAACAGTAGAGCAGAATATGCAAAAGCACAACCAACTATAGGTTGTTAATGAGTTCTCCAACACCCCGACCTCTCACACCACAAAAAGGACAAATGTTCCATTCACATGAGTGTGGCCTTCACCGGAGGCTCATGGAGATTGCGTGCGCTCAGATCTCAGATGGTATCCCGGAGTGGCAAAGGCCTCTGGTGGACTCAGGGAATGAAGCAACCATAAAGGTGGTCCATCGCAGGCCAGTGGCCCACACTCATGGTATTTGAATTTCGGATTCCAGAACCTTGAGCTAACTGCTTAGAGCGGAATGCCACACCAGTTCACCGATGTTATTGCTCAATTGTGAAAATTTTCACTTTTTCTCCAATATTCTTTTTTCTCTCCAAATATCCAAGAATAGCTTGGAGTTTGTCAATGGAAAGCCTTTGTTTCATGTCTGGTGACTTGTACAGTGCAGGTCCTTTGGTGGGCAGGATAGCCAAGAGGTATGTGCAAGTCCTTTGGCAGGCAGGATTTGAATCTCAGACTAGTTACAGTATAAACTGTCATCCCAGAATTTCGCATGCAGGGCAATACGTCAATGCATGTACTAACACTCCATCCATCCATTGGGACCAGACTCTGTGCAGAGCGATGGTGCTGCCGAACCAGTCTCCTTGGCTATTGGGCACAATCCTGGATGGGTCGCCACTCCGACACAGGATACCAGCAAGTTGGCACTCATTTTGCCGACCTCGGAAGGATGACAGGCAGTCAACCCCACCTGACATTAATTCAACAACCACGAGGGATTTGAACGCAGGATCCTTGGATCCCAAGCCCACCACCCAAACCATGAAGCCAACACCAGGCATATCCCCATCCCACTGATAGGCAGACAACAGTTGCATTTGTCTCTCTCTCTCTCTCTCTCTCTCTCTCTCTCTCTCTCTCTCTCTCTCTCTCTCTCTCTCTCTCTCTTCCTCCGTGTGTGTGTGTGTGTGTCTCTCTTGCTCTCTCTCGCTCTCTCTATTATTCACTGGTCTGATAAATGGAGCATGCTCTTCAACACTGGAAATTCTCACTCTCTCACCCTGTCAGTCCAAAAGGATCATCAAACAAACCACCAATCTCTTTTCACCATTAAGGGCTGAAAGATGTTTGGTCTGTCAAATTTCTAGCCCTCCACTTCAGCCATAACCTCTCCGAGGCCATTCACACAGCAACGCTGGTGCCCAAAGCCAGCCACAGAATGGACATCCTCCATGATCCATATATTTCCTTGAAAAATCAGACATTTAAAGTCTATAAGGCCAGTGTTCATAGCAAGATGCAGTGCTGCTCTTCCATATGGACTGGGTCCCCAGCAAGAATTCTGTCTCTCCCAAATTTAGTGGAATCTAAAGCTCTCAACATTTTAGGAATCTCCCATGATGAGGCCAAGACAGAAGGTCTCGGGTGGACATTAAACTCGGCGACCCATCTGCCGCCATAAGTTGGTGGACGTTAAAGATCCCACATTGTCCTTCGTGAAGAGTAGGCGAGCTACCGCTGGCACCCTGAACAAATTCCACATTCCTACCTGGACTGTGGATCCAACGGTTTGAGACGAGTCTGCCACCCAGTCAGGAATGGAAGTAATCCAAGATATTATCCACAGTTTGTGGGTACGTCCCATCCTGTTGAAACCATCGGTGTTGAAAAAGAAAATGTTGACGACACAATTCCACAAAAGAATGTCTGTAGCATTTCCAAGTAGCCATTCGCATCGACGTAGCCATCAAAAAAGAAGGACCCTATTACTTCCCAATTTGCTCGTGTTCCAAAAATGCTGAACCAACTGATGAATGGACTTGCAGTTTGGAGCCCATGGGGGTATTGAGCTCCTTCATGAACCCCCTTTTGAACTGACACGACAGACTGTCTTAATGAACCGCACAACAAGTTTATTTGTTTTGGGTTTTTTTTTGCTGCACACTCAACCTGAGCTGCACAATGTTGTCTATGTAAATGGAGCCGATCACCTGTGGGCAATAAATGCAGACATGAAACAAAACTTTCCCCCTGTACCTGCTTTTATGTTTGTGTAATTAATCGTATGTTGTTATTAAATAAATGTGTAAAATCATGGCCTTTCATCCTGGACACCTTGGACCACATCAACGATGCTCGCTGGCATTCACAGTGTTGCTATGTCATTTATTTATTTTTGAAAGACCGAAAGTGTGGTCTCCAAGACCTTTCCCAAATAGCAAGCTGTCATTGATTCAACGTTGTTGACGACCATTGCAACTGCTGTTACAACGTTAAACCAACGTCGGCAATCGCAGATTCAACGCTGAATCGATTCAATTGCCACCATGAGTTCAATAATTCATTACACCCTTGCTATCTTGGTAGGAGGTCGGTCTTTTAGCTTTCCTTTCAATGTCCTTATACTTACAGCAATACATACAGATCAGTACCTGGTCCAGTGGTCAGCTTAGGGACAATCCATTTATTATCTCTGCAAATAAGCCCGTTATTGGCTTCATGGTTAAGGTGGCTGGCTTAAGATATTAGCGTCTTGGGTTTGAGCCCCTGTGATGTCACTAAATGATACCAGGTGGGTTGACTCAGACTGTCATCCTTCTGAGGTCAGCGTAATGAGTACCAACTTACTGGGAACAGGGGCACTACATCAGTGGCACAGTCGCACTCCCAGCAATGATGCAACCAGCAGCCATAGGCTGCATCCAAAATAATGATCTCTACTAATATGATGGAATTTCTCCCTCTCCCCTCCCCTTCCTTTACACTCACCTTCCCTACATGAAGTGCATACTGGAACTTTGTCTGTGATATAATACTTCTTGCTTCTTCCTTCGTATACAGCACATGGCGGTGAGTAGCATCATTGTCTGAAGGTGCAGCCGTACCGCTGATGCAGTGCCCTCCATAGGTCAGGGCAGGAATTTGGAACTTGTTAATGGTGCCTGCGATAGCTCGTCTACTCTTCATGACCTACTACCGTGGGATCTTTAATGTCCACCAAGTGATGCCGGCAGACGGGACTCCCAGTTGAACGTCCATCCAAGGGACGGGCCCACACATTGATGAATCACCCTACCTGTAAGACACCAGGATGGCAGTTTATAGCTGGGTCAGGATTCTAACCCAGGCTAGATGCTCAGAGGCAAGTGTGCATACTTCTAAGGCCATGCTGCCAGCTCAAGATAACATCCTCTACCGTTATTAAATCTTCAATCAAACAAAATTCTGAAATTGCTCACCTGACACACATAACCTCTATTCAGGTGCATTTCAATATTTTGTTTGGAACAAGAGAGGACATTTTAACACAGTGATGTCTAAAGTAAATGCAAAACAAACAAACAAACAAAAATTACCTGTACGTAATATGAAGAGATTAACCCAACATCCGTTGGAGTGACCTGGGTATTGTTACAATATTGTAAGTTCCAAGCAGATGGACAAACAGAGGGAGGCTCATTCGCCAATAAATATGAATTAAGTGTCACAAATTTCCATAAACTTGAACACAAAGTCTGGCTTAAAACTCTTCCAATTATAATTCATTTCATTTATTTAATTAACCAAAAAGTATTCCACTCCAATATTTATCCAAAGTTCAAAACGATTCACAAACACAGGATCACTTAATTAAAATTATTTCCGTTCATTCATAAACCAATTCCAATCACTGCCATGGATCTGAACATCATCACTGCATACCTGTAAGGTACATCACATACCCTCAGAAGATGAATCACACATTCATGCCGACACAAGCTTTGTCTACCACCAGCAAGACTCGCTCTTCTTTCTAGAAAGTAAAAAAGACATAAAATGTCGTAGCCCCCGTTGTTTTGGTAATTTTGCTGTACGGAGTTAAAGGGCTAGGCCATATTTATATACAAATAAAATGGCTGCCAGTCTACCATCTTTGATCAGATCATAAAATAAAATGAGGGGCTCATGTATGCCATCATGTACTGTGCTTGTGCCAAGTTTGATCAAAATCGGACCATGAATGTCTGAAAAATGGTTAGGGACACGTTTAAGTAACAAAATGGACACCAGTCAGCCATCTTGGATCTGATCATGGGGGATGGGGGTGCGGGGGGAAATAGACATGCTTATGTAAGCCTTCATTATTTTATCTGTGTGCCAAGTTTGAGCAAGATTGATAAATGCATGTCTGAGAAATGGTTGAGGACGTGTTCGACACAGAGTTTTTTTTTTTACAACTAAAATGGCTGCCAGTTGGCCATCTTGGATCTGATCTCGAAAAATAATGACGTGCTTATGTACGCCATCATTCATTATCCGTGTGCCAAGTTTGAACAAGATCAGTAAGTGCATGTCCAATAAATGGTTGAGAACGTGTTCGACACTGGAGTTTTCTTTACGACGAAAATGGCCACCAGTCGGCCATCTTTGATCACATTGTGAAAGAAAATGATGTGCCTCTGCATACCATCATGTGTTGTCTTTGTGACAATTACAAATAAAATTGGTCCATCAGAAGGGGGTTCATGGTGGACTATGTGAGCCCTGCAGAAACCTGGGGAGTGGGGAGGAAGGCGGAGCAAGCACGGAAATAACAGAAGGTGCAAGACCAGAAAGGAGGTGTTCGAAGACGGAGAGACTACCGACCTGTCTGCGATGGTGAAGATACAAGGCTATAGACTCAGTCAGGTTCATCCTGGGAGATTCTAATGATCTTGATGGCCTTGGTTTCCACGGTGTCAAGCTGAGCAAGATGTGAGGCAGGGGAGCCAGCCCAGATGGAAGAGCAGTACTCCATCGAGTTGCAGATGAAGGCCTTGTAGGTGGATAGGAGTTCTGTTGTGCCAAGCAAGACTTTGTATGATGAAGGATGCCCAGTCAGCAGCTGGCTTTGGGGGGCAATTTTGAAATGTTTTTTCCATGAAAGATCATGGCTGATTGTGAGACCCAGGAGTTTGAATTTACGTTTTGTATCTGACTGATAGGCCGGATTTGGATCCAGACCTGAACCCAAATCGAATCGGCTTGTTCTTGTCACCTAACCAACTTTTCCACAAAGTTTTGTCATAATCCGTCCACAACTTTTTGTAATAGTGTTGAATAAAATTTTGGCCCTATCTCAATGGTGAAGAATCAATTAGAAAACTAGAAGGGTACTCGGTAGAGCGCATACCTCCGCTACGTAATGCTGATCCACGAGAACATATAGGCCCAATACATTTTGAAATATCATGCTATACAGTACTATATCGTTATTGCCCTATCTCTCAATGGTGAAGAATCACATTAAAATTCTATACTCAGATCCGGATCCGGATCTTCACCAAAATATAATCAGTTCGTTCTCGTCGCACACCCAACCTGTCCACAAAATTTAATCCAGATCCGTCATCAACTTTTTGAGGTATGCTCATAGTTAGGGAATTTTGCAAATTGTATGACCATCTGTGAAAAATTGCTTACCAAAAAATTTATTCACTAACGTATTCATCTAGGTGTCTACTAACACCTATCTAGTGCAAACCCACATCCTTGTGAAAATTCTGGGGACCAATCAAAGTTCGGGTGCTCAGAGGGCTTGCGCGAAAAAAATCGGAAAAATTAACTTTTGCCAATATTGACTTGTGGGATGTCTAACTAGGGGTTTTTTGGGGTGCTGAATTGATTCCAACCATTAGATTTGAGGAAAAATGAATCCCTGGCCGTAAAATATTGATATGATACATTTTTAGATTCAGACTGTGTTTTCGGTAATTTGGCTCAATTGAATTCAGATTCAGGAAACTCTATCCAATTCACTTTGTACGGCAACCATGTAGTCAGGTTCTCAGACCATGAATGGTCCGGCACATGGACCGACATCACGATAGAAACCACACTCATGCGTGAGGCAAAATCCTCCGGTGGTCTAAACAGAGGCCGCTTTTGGAATGAGTCTTCTCATAAGTCTTGGGTTCAGACTCTGAACCACTTCTCGTTCATTCACCAAGAGCTAGAAAGAACATGGTCAAATGTGGGGTACCTGTCCACACCGAGTTAAAAGAGCCCAAATGAAGAGAGATAACGATGCTGTCAACACCATAGTTGGTGGTTGGAGGAAGTCAACCCTTTCATGCCACACGGGACAAGAAGACTCTGGTGTCCTTCTCAACTGGGTTCAGCAGCAATCCCGAAGACCAAGTCAACGCTGATCAAGCAGAAGAATTGGCAGAGCCATACAGGCTAAGATGGATTGGAAAACTGTTGTGGACGCAATGGTAACCAAATACAAGGTCAAATCACTTGCAAGCCTCAGATCTGGACCCAAAGTCAATGGCGAGAAACTGGTCATTGACTCACTGAAGCTATTCAACCGCCTCATTGTCATCAGTGAGCGTGAAGTCAAGACCCAGCTCGTTCTGCTCCTTGCTGAGACATTTAGTAGGAATGGAATCAGTGTACAGCAATGCTCCAATGATGCCGACACCTCCATCGTCCGCGCGGCTCTAGATGAGGCAAGAGAGTCCCCTGTCGAGGTGAGGGCTGAGGACACAGACGTCCTGGTTATGCTGATTCATCATGTTGCAGACCATCCGATCTTCCTCACGACAGCCAAAGAAACATCTTAAGATGTCGGAAAGATCTGGGAGGCCCTCCAGAGATATACCGGAGGTATGTCATCTTCTTGCACAGCTTCTCTGGCTGCGATACAGTGTCTGCATTTTTTGGGTTTAGCAAACCAACTTTGCTAAAGGCCCAGTCACACTTTGACGTTTTAGCCAGCGATGGCAACGTATTAAATTGTATGTAAAACGCTGGCTTACGTTGAACTTTTGATGTTTTTTTTAAAGATTCGGACGTATTCATAACGACTTGGTCTTATGCATAACGTATTAGTAATGGACACAGAACGTTTCGTTGTGTTATAGATAACTTATACCAACGAATGCTGAACCTGTTGTCGGCCTTCACAACCTATGCCCAACGATAGTCTAACTTATGCATAGCGCGCTGCACGCATCGCCGACGATGACGTGGCGTAGGTTATGAAAAGGCTGCCGCACAACGATTCAAATCATAACCGCCGCAGAAATGGAAGTGTCAACATCGCAGTCACACCTTGGCGATCTTGCCAGCGTATGCCGACCTCTGAAAAATGCGTCTAAAACGCTGGCGCACGTCGAATACGGTATGGGTAAGTTTGGTATGCGTGAATAGAACGCTAAAGTACGCTATCATACGTCCTATTAAGTGGAGTACGTCTTGTAATTTTAAGCATGTTGAAAATTTTACGACGTACTTGCCGTATGACACACGCTCCGCATGCGATGGGATAAGTTGTACGCACGATATGCGATCGTTGACACACATCGACACACGTTCTTGTAAGGTGCTCATAAGTCGAAACACGTCAAGGTAATGGTTAGCGTCAGTGTTCCAGACTCCCGGTTTTTTTTTTTCTTCGTATGACGGTGTTCAGTGTACAGTGCGGTTATGATTTAAATCGTTGAGCGGCAGTCTATTAATTATATTATATTACAACCGCACTAGAAATCGAAGTGTCAACATCACCATCATACCGAAGGAAGGAAGAAAAAAAATTAAAAAAAAATAAACCCAGGGAGTCTGGAACACTGACGCTAACCATTACCTTGACGTGTTTCGACCGATGAGCACCTTACAAGTAACGTGTGTCGATGTGTGTCAACGATCGCGTAACGTTAGTACAACACGTAACTCATAGCTTAGAAATAAGTTTCGGGTACGCTAAACATTACCTCGACGTGTTTCGACTTATGAGTAACTTACAAGTAACGTGTGTCAACGATCGCGTGACGTGCCACCAACTTATGGCGAGCGTTATGTGGAACGTGTGTCATACGCTGGTATAAGTCGTAAAATTTCAAGCATGGAAAGCTTTGAGGACAATCGAAAAGTACACCGTTTAAAGCCAGCGTGCAACGACGTATGGCAGTGTTTTTCAGCGTGCTCTCAATGTTATCAAACTTACCCATAACGTATTCGACGTTGTACCAGCGTTTTAGACAATTTTTTCAAAAATCGGCATACGTTGGCTAACGTCAAGGTGTGACTGGGCCTTAAGCAAGCTCTGCAAGACTGATGAAGCAGAGAGGGCAATGGACGTGTTTATGGACATCCGAGATGAGAAAGGTGATATCATTAAAGCAGGCTGTGATCTTTTCATGCTCATGTTCCATGGGAAATCCTCCAAAGACTTGGAAGACTTGAGATTCGACATCTTCAGCAAGCGAGCTGCTACTGGGAGCATAAAACCTGAGAAACTCCCCCGACAACAGGAGCTGCAGCACAGCACTCTCTCCGAGCTTACCTCCAGACTAGAGACTGGCTGATGCTGCAAAGTCCATCGTTGGATGCCCGGGACTATGGATGGCAACTCACTGAGCAAGGATATGCACCAGTCCCTTCTACAGACCCCATTGCACCAGACTACCTCCTGACGTTTGCCAGCTGCAACTGTGCGGGGGACTGCAGCTCACTCAGGTGCTGCTGTAAAAAGCAAGGAGTCAAGTGTATTTCTGCTTGCGGCATCTGTCATGGTAACTCTTGCCTGAACATAAACCAGCTGGATGACAAGAGGAGTGAGGAAGATACTGGGGAGTTTGATGAATAAGGTTGTAAAAGCTGACGAAGCAACATTTCCATTGAGCCCAGTTCTGTTAAAAATGTCAATAAAATACATTTTATATGATCAAGGAGTGTTTTTTTTTCAAATCTAATGGTTGGAATCAATTCAGCACCCAAAAAACCCTAGTTGGACATCCCACAAGTCAATATTGGCAAAAGTTAATTTTCCGATTTTTTTCACGCAGGCCCTCTGAGCACCCGAACTTTGATTGGCTCCCCAGAATTTTCCACAAGGATGTGGGTTTGCACTAATTGATAGGTGTTAGTAGACACCTAGATGAATACGTTAGTGAAGAAATTTTTTGGCTAAGCAATTTTTTCACAGATGGTCAATACAATTTGCTAAAATTCCCTAACTATCATGGACACACAGCCAAACAGGGCTTCGGTGGTGGAGGTAACAATATAAACACTGGCACAAAACCACGCATAAGTACGTACGTAATAAATAGATATCCCATGACGTGGTGCTTCTGCTTGAGTTTGCACCATCTGTACTTAAAAAAAAAAAATGACGTCATTCTCTCGGTAAATAACAATGCTTTGCCAATGCCGAGGTTCAGTGCGGCCTTTTGAGTACTTGTACGTGTGGTGTAGGTGGCGTCATAGTTCATGAGCAGGAGGAACTTCTGGCGCAACTGCTCTTCCATGTTTGACTTTTCATGATCGAGACATCGGTTGTTGCCATGACGTCATCACGTCGATTAATTCCTTTACCGTAAGTAAAGCCATTTCGTCCTGAAATCGACAACGGCTTCACCACATTACAAACTCTCATGGGGTGTCCACTGATTCAAGTCAGTTTCACCCCACGGTGGTGATTCCTTTAAAGGTCACCATGGCATACAATTTTAATGGCACACCTTTTACTCATTGCCTTCCATGGCTCAATGGATCGCTCTACTGACCTTGAACAACACAGTCTGTTGGCATTTTTTTTTTTAATCCACCAAGACTACTTATTAAACCAAGACCAATGTTGGTGAACCAATTCACCATGACTACTTACTTAAATTTAGGGTTGGCAGGACAGCCTTGGGGTCTAGAGGGATGTGCGCTCACCTCTGTGCTGTCTAGCCTGGGTTCGAATCTTGACTCAGCTATAAACTGCCACCATGGTGTTTCACCTGCAGGGTGAGTCCATCGGAAGGACGTTAAGCTGGAAGACCCTTGCGCCGGCAATGGTCTTTGGATTTTGGGGGACGTTGAATATCCCATGGTGTATTTTGCGAAGAAAAGGTGAGTTATCGCCGGCATCCTGAACAAATTACAAATTCCTGCCACCCTTCATTTGAAGGTCCTTCCAAAGATTCGTCACTTACGGGTAAAATTGACATTTCAGTTAAAAATGGTTGTTTGCCTGAGATCGTTGTGGTGTTTTACATTTTAAAAGAGGTTTTTAAAATTAATTTTATGGCACTACAAAATGTTCAGAATGAACCCCCTTATAGTGTAGTAGATAGTAGAAAAATCGTGCAATTTATGATACAAGCATCAAATTTGGCATTTCTGATTCTGCCAGGGCTTTCTGATCAAATCTGCCCGATTGGCCATTTGAAAATCCAAATTAAAAAAAAAATAAAAAAAAATTTGAAGTCACAGCTGGCTGAAATTCTTGAAGCGCAAGTGAACATCCCAGACAGAGAACCAAGGGGAGGCAGTCATCATTGTGGCTCAGCACTTATCAATGCCCTACCTCCACGCACTTCAAAGATATTTGATGACTATGCTAAGAAGACATCATCCCAAAGGTGGAATCCTATGGTGCCAGGTACGAGAGGTGGACGTAGTGTTTGATGTGTACAAGAAGTCAAGTCTGAAGTCCGAGGCGAGGTCGAAAAGGGTCAAGGAATGAGAAGAAGAATGACAGGAACCAGTAAGACCCCAAGTAACTGGAGAAGCTTTCTTCGAGATGACAGCAACAAGACTGAGCTGTTTCACTTCCTTGCAGAAAAGATGTGTGAACACAGACGACAAGCCAGTCATTGTCACAAAAGGAGAAGATGCCATTAGCAACACAAGAAGTCACTGGATGCTGTGTCTCCATGTTGTCGTGAAGAAGCTGACACTCGAATATTTGTACACGCCAGGGATGGAACGACGGATGGTAGCAAGTCCATTATCATTAGGCTAATGACACGGATGTACTAGTCATAGCAATATCTGTACTGCCATCCTTACAGCAACTAGGTCTGAGAACATGTGGATTGCCTTTGGCCAAGGAGCGATGGATTCCAGTCCATGAGGTAGTTTCTGCAATAGGGCCTGAGAAAGCTAGAGGGATCCCATACTTCCATGCGTTCACTGGATGTGACGTCGTGTCTGCCTTCCGCGGTAAAGGGAAGAAACTGCATGGCAGACTTGGAACGTCTTTGATGATGTTTCTGAAACATTCACCAATCTCAGCCAGCATCCAACATTGATTCGTAATCTTGATTTTTTGAAGTTATTTTTTTTTTTTTAATTTTCAAAATTTGGATTTTCAAATGGCCAATCAGGCAGATTTGATTAGAATCCTCTGGAGAACAAATGTGCCAAATTTGATGTTTGTATCATCATTTGCACATTCCTCTCAAAAATTGCTGTTATCTGCCCCACTATTATTTTCCTTGCTCATTGACAATGTAGTCACTGCTGACGTCACATGTTATTGCAGTCAAGTGTATGTGCACAACTTTAACACAAGAGGCCACTGGGCCCATCACGCCTGCACTACATCAACACAACGTGTGTTCAAACAATTTTATAGTTTATCGACTCCTGGGGAGGAATGGGGGAATGAAGGCACAGCGGCATCACCCGGTGATACACACACACACACACACACACACACACACACACACACACACACACACACACACACACACATTTAACGGCCAAAGTTTATCCCACGTTCTTGTTGGGTTGGCCGGGCGAAGCTTGGTCTAAGTCTTTCACGAACTGGCTGGCCAGGCCTGATGTTTGACGATGGTTAGGGCAGGAATTTGAAATTTGCTCATGTGCCGGTGATAGCTTGCCTACTCTTCGCGAAGGACACCATGGATCTTTAACATCCACCGACTAAATCTGTCAGACGGATCACCAGTTTAATGGGTGAGGATGAATATTTTGACGAAACCGTCTCACAGATCGCCCACCCACCCATACGGCCAAAGCTACCTGCTTGTCCTGCTGATATCCCGATACCCCCTCCGTCTGCAATGGTTTTAGACAGCTATCTAATTCCAGTTTAAATACACTGATGAACTGTATATGCTGCCACGACCTTTCCAGGGAGACCATTCCATACATTAACTCTTGTAACCCTAAGCTGAACCCTCTCTATGGCACCTTGTCCTTCCTCAGATGCGTGGTCAAAACTGAACACAATATTCTCGATGAGGCCTCAATGCATTCCGATGTAATGTTAACAATACCTCTGATTGTAATTTATCAGTCATTAATCTATAACTAAAGGGGAAAGTGTGCAGTCCATGGTGTGTGTGTTGTGTGTGTTGTGTGTGTGTGTGTGTGTGTGTGTGTGTGTGTGTGTGTGTGTGTGTGTGTGTGTGTGTGTGTGTGTGTGTGTGTACACGCCACCACCATCGGTCGTTATTTCCACTCGTGAGTCCCTACGATTGAACAGACCCTTCCCTGGTCTTGAAGAAGCCATCTGCAACCAGCAAGGAACCACAACTCATGGACCAAGCTGTCTGCTTATCCATGCTCTATTTAATGAAGCCTTCCCCAGCCCTGAAGCATCCATCTTCACCCCAGCAAGGAACCACGACTCATGGACCAAGCCGTCTCCTTATCTGTGCTCTATTTAATGAAGTCTTCCCCAGTCCTGAGGCATCCATCTTCACACCCAGCAAGGAACCACGACTCATGGACCAAGTGCCTCCATATCCATGCTCCATTTACTGTGGAGCTTCCCTGGTCCTGAAGCATCCATCTTCACCTTAAGCAGGAACCACAACTCATGAACCAAGCCGTTTCCTTATCCGTGCTCTATTTAATGAAGCCTTCCCCAGTCCTGAAGCATCCATCTTCACCCCAGCAAGGAACCACGACTCATGGACCAAGCCGTCTCCTTATCTGTGCTCTATTTAATGAAGTCTTCCCAGTCCTGAGGCATCCATCTTCACCCCAGCAAGGAACCACGACTCATGGACCAAGCTGCCTCCATATCCATGCTCCATTTACTGTGGAGCTTCCCTGTCCTGCAGCATCCATCTTCACCCAGCAAGGAACCACAAGTCATGAACCAAGCCATTTCCTTATCCGTGCTCTATTTAATGAAGCCTTCCCCAGTCCTGAAGCATCCATCTTCACCCCAGCAAGGAACCACAACTCATGAACCAAGCCGTTTCCTTATCCGTGCTCCTATTTAATGAAGCCTTCCCCAGTCCTGAAGCATCCATCTTCACCCCAGCAAGGAACCACGACTCATGGACGAAGACACAGTCCCTTATCTGTGCTCTATTTAATGAAGTCTTCCCCAGTCCTGAGGCATCCATCTTCACCCAGGCAAGGAACCATGACTCATGGACCAAGCCTTCTCTTTATCGTGCTCCATTTCCCCCTCTGTCCCCAAAAGTGGCGATTATGTAGATCCACGCAACCTTCTGTGTGGCCTCCAAGGTATGCCCGGTCTTGACCTCTTCCTTCTCAGTCTTATTCTTCCTCAGTCTCAGCCTTCCTTGATGGGATAGATTCAGCAAAACCAAACAAACCGCAAGGCTAGGGCACCAGGTCATGTCCCAAACACGTGTCGATCGGCACAAGTCCAGGTGCCCCCCACGCGGCTCTCACTAAAGCTGCCATCCGGGGCTCAGTTCTCACTCCCATCGAAGTCGTTGTATTTGGAGCGGTCCTCAATCCCACCAAGATCAGTCTCTCTCATCCTTAACAGGTGAAGAGTTCGCCCTAGCTCGGACCTTCTATCCCAGCAGCATGGGGTCAACAAATCGCACAAATCTGAAGGGCCCGGCTGCGTCACAAATGTCAAGCAGCATGATACCGGGCTCCTCATGTGCATCTCGTCCCATCGAAGCTGCCTTTTTCGGCTCGATCTTCATTGCCACTGATGTATTCGATGCCCAAAATGATGTTACAATCAAATGACGTTCTACGCCATCAGTCCTTTCCGTCCTAGGCGAGAGGGAGGCAGCAAGTCATGCCGCCTCCTCCTCACCGCTTTCTTGTGTGTGTAGATAACGTGTATGAAGATAATGACACACAACACACACACACACACAGCATCGGAGCATGGGCTAATATATATATATATACACTGAAGGAACAATAGAATGTGTTTTGATTAAATCCGTCCGCGAAGTGACAAGTCGACATGCCTCGTACAACCTAAAACCCTAATACAGCTGCCTAGCACTGTGCTGTCTGTCTTGCACCCCCCCTCCTCCTCCTCTCGGACCCATTACCACCAAGTTCATTGGTAATTTTGATTCATTTCAGCAGGGGGCGACTGACTAACATAAACCGATGTGATAATTTGTATTTGACATTTTTTGCAGGTTATGCCTGCAAAATCATTGCTGGAATGCTTTGTCTGCCTTGACTGTTGAGAGGATAGATGACTGATTATTTTGAGAATTTCTCTGTAAGACATTGATACAATTGCTTTTCTTCTGCAAACACCTAATGAAATCACCATGTACAATTCTGCTACATATGAAACATGGGCACAGTATGGTAACATAGTCAGTCAGTGTCTGTCTGTCTGTCTGTCTGTCTCTCTCTCTCATGTACCATACTTTTCGCAGAGCATCGGTGCAGCCAAAGCAGCTTCATGAATAAGGATTACATTGGGTGGTTTGCCATTGCCTTCCCAGCAGAAGTTAGGGTAGGAATTTGTAATTTGTCTGGGGTGCTTGTGAAAGCTCGCCTACTATTCACGAAGGACACAATGAGATCTTCAACAACCACCAACCAATGACCGCAGATGAGACGTCCAGTTGAACATCCATCCGAGGGACAGCACACTCATTGATGAATCACCCTGCCTGTGAAACACCGGAGTGACAGTTTGTAGGTAGGTCGGGATTCGAATCCAGACTAGACAGCTTAGAGGCAAGTATACCTCGAGGCCATCCTGACAGCCAATATGCAGACCAATGTGTATAAATAAATAAAAGAGAGAGATTGAGAGGAAGAAAGTCTGGAGGATGGAGGATGGAAGATGGATGGTGGAGGACAGCCTTCCAGATCGATTTTTCACAGTTATGAAACTTTTGTTGGTGAAAGTAGTGTTAATATTAGCACCAGGTTCACAGGATATGTGTGGACCTCTTGCAATTTGTTGATGAGCGGACAAACAGCACCGAATGATCCATTCATTACACAACATCAAAGAGAGGATTATGGTGTTTGGGGGTTAGGGGAGCTGGAAGATAGTGAGAGTGCCATCACGATGAAAGCCAGAATATATCAAGGAACTTTCCAAAGCTTCCAAAGGTCATTGCAGTTAAAATTATGTCGTTTTGTGGGTAATTCTCGGCTGGTCAATCATCTGTACTTACTGGAGAAGCCTTTTTCATGTAATCTGAGGCCATTTATCTATGAATTCTCTTTCATAAAATGTCCAAGGCCATTGGAGGAGCTTCTACTTATAGGAGACATCGGGGAAAATTAGTGTACTGTACTTTCACATGAATTACAAAGACATCAGCAGACAATGGACAATCGAAATGGAAATGGGATTTTATCCTGGGATCCCAGCACCCCGAGGGATGTGTTCAGATGGGAAGGCCAAAGCTAACCCATATCGGTACAATTTTAATCCGACCGCGTGTCCTATTAACCGCCTTCTAATTTTCACCCTCTCCTCGTTTATTATACATGTCTCATTGATGTATTTTGACCCTTTGTTTATAGATCAACTACAAAGTCCCACAACTTGTGAATTGCTACAGTAAGCAGCTACTTACTTCAACTACCTCTTATCACTTCTCAATCCATGCAGATGGTGAACACAAACATTTCACAACAGACTCGATTCACTGAATTCACAGGATATAATATCAATATCTCATTTGTGATGTGATGTGCAAGAAGGATGTCCACCTTGCACTCCATGCATTTCTTTTGGTGGCAAATGCCATGGTATGGCCTACAATTTAAAGTGGTCACCGGTCAAGGAAAATTCTCATGAGAAAGGAGAGTCATTATGAAACTCGAGCAACTATACATATTAGATAAAAATGACCTTAAATGGTAGTTGATCTGCCTTGAATGAAAGGAAAAACTGATGTTTCAGGCTTTACCCTTTGACGGAGACCAACTAAGGCTAAGGCCCGAAATGCCTGTTTTTCCTTTTAGTCAAGGCAGACCAACTACCATTTAAGGTAATTTTTATCTACTCTTACTTCTTTGCCATGCACACAGATTGCTCTTTGTGTGCTGAAATTAGCGATTATATTCTTGCAGCCACACTTGGGACTTTCTGCTCAACTACCCATGCAAATTGGCCAGGGTATCTCCACACATAACTTGATGTTTTCACAAATAATGTCGAATATATTGTTACAGATTCACCCTGGGGTGGATTACAAGGGAAGTTCTTGCAATCGACTTCCCCGACAATGATCCTGAAGCCACCGCTCCCACAGATAACTCCGTGGTGCAACAGGTTGGTAACCAACCACAGACGCCGTCTGAGACGTTTAATCTAAGTAAGGTCCAGCGTCCAGATCCAACTTTGCCTTCCCAGCAAATTAAACCCCCCAGATGGGGAACTATGCTTCCCAATGCGCAACCAATGCCAGGATAAGGCCGAGCTTTACCATAGATTTATACGTTGGCTCCTGACTATTCATTACGGAACGGCTTGGGAGAACTTCCTGTTTGCAGCACACTATGTCCAACCAATGGGAACAGACAACTGGACAGTTTGGAAGGGATTATTAATCAACAACGGCATGTACTTACAGGGCAAGCAGAGTCACAAATAGAAAAACCTTATCTATGCATATTAACCCCTCAGTCAGTCAACTTAACATGAACAAGTCTGAAGAGGACAATGGTTCACGAGCGGTATTTGACGATTTAGATTGTTTCAGAAGTCAAGGATGAGACAATGTGATAATTTTTGACCAAGTTACAATTAATAATAGTGGCCTTCAATCAACAGCTGCAAAATGTTCAAAACCCGGTTTCGTTCAACAACTTTCAAAATTTGACCTTTGCATAACCTTTAAAGGTCACAAAACAATGTTGTGGACATTAAAATAAGGAAACAGGATATGTGCTATAGCTTATTAGAGTTAGTTCGTCAAAGAAGGTCGAAAACCCTGTTCGATTCCCACAACTTTGAAAATTTGACCTTAGTGGCCTTTAAAGGTCAAAGGTCAAGGATTATACCTTTGGTGCAAAACTTCCTCTGGAACATTCCAGGAACAATATAATGTCAGATAGGCTATATGGCATTTGCACTCTTCGGATTATCCATACTTTGATGAAATCAGCGTAAAAACAAACTTGAAGGGGGCGCCACGGGCAAGGTTCGAGATAGAGCAAAATGGTTTCAAGACTTTAAGTGGGGAATGACCTCAAGATTATGCATAAAAAATGTCATCCTTGCCCTCAAAGTTTGGGCGGTCGTATGATTTTTATGTCAAAATTCGTAATTTTCTAAGTTTTTGACCTTGTGACCTTGAGCTTCGGACGAAAATGAAAAATTGGACAATGACAAGTTTTAGATAATTCATTTTGCTATTCAATATACTGAAGAACCCATTCCATTCAGTCAATTCCCTCGGAGAAGATAGATTTTTAATCCGACTACCCCCTAAAAATGGCTATTTTGTGGCGTGGCTCCGCCCACAATAGGCGTAGCACGCCCTCATCCAGGAAAACACAACTAGACATTGATATCGAACACATAACCAAGTTTCATCAGATCGGATCAAAGTCCACGGAGTTATGCTCGGACAGACAGACACACAGACAAGCCGGTAGGCGAATTGGGTTAGTGACTACCCAATAGAACCTGACGCGATGGGACCGTTCGATGGGGAATGACCTGAAGATTAAGCACAAGAAAATTCATTATTCTAGCTTCAAGGGTTAATGCTGCAGATTGT
>CM068963.1:99540355-99559393 GCA_035128595.1 Eptatretus atami
ATTTTCCAAAAGCCTGCAGGAAAATCCAAGCCCAGCTCCGGTGAGCTCGGACAGGACTTACCTGCGACTGCAGTTGTCACCCAGGCTCGTGAGGAAAGGATTCCCTGCCTGTAAAACACCAGGATGACAGTTTATAGCTGGGTTCAGAATTCAAACCCAGGCTAGACAGCTGAGAGCGAGTGTGCATACCTCTCAGCTATCCTGCTGTAATGTTAATGAAACATTTCATTTTTTTATAATTGGTATTTATCTATTCCAAAGTGACGGGTCATACAATGACAGAAGATCGTACGAAAAGCGGAAACGTGTGTAAATAAAAATTACACAGTTTAGCAAACCATACATACGATACACCTGCAATACTAGAACGGGCATCAGTAGAGCGCATACTTCGCCAACGCTACATTTTCCCCCCCCCCAGAAACCGTTGATTGTGAGGGTATTTAATCCCATACTACATCTGCCATCTCATATGCTTATGATGGCTTAAAACATTAAATTTCCTGTGTCATATCGATATATCACAAGATTGGATTGATTCACAACATTTTGGCATTGGTTGCATGCAAATTGGATAAAAATCGACCGCACTATGGCAAATGGACGATTTTGACCTTTTCATGACCTCGACCTTGACCTTTGTACTCTTAATTTTGATAATGGTATTAGAGTGTGGGAACAGAACAGTCAACATTTTGGTGTGGTTTTGCAAATTGATAAGAATTGACCGTTTATGACTTAAAACTGCACATTTTGCAATGTCGTGACCCCCCCTGACTTTGACTCCCAACCGCTAATAAGGGTTTTGTACTCTGTTCATGTAATATCACAAGATGGGCATTGAATTCTGAACATTTTAGCATTAGTTGCATGCAAATTGGATCAATTGACCGGCTATGGTAAAAGGACGATTTTGACCTTTTCATGACTTGACCTTTGACCGATCGCTCCCAAAATCTAATCAAATGGTCCTCGGATAATAACCAATCATCCACCATTTGCTGCGATTCAGTTAATACTTTTGGAGTTATGCGAATAACAACAAACACACATATTCACAAGTAAATAAATACACAAGATCAAAACATAACTTCGCAACAAGTTTGCGAAGGTAAAATGCCGGGCCAACAGGCAAGTGGCACTGAACATTGTAAGTCAGTGAAATCGATATACAGTATTGAGTGAAGTGCAAATATTGTAGAGTGCTCGCAAGTGGGCTTAAGCACACCAACAAAATGATTGATAAGAACGGCTGACTTAGCAAGCAACTAACGATTGCCGAGCTGTCATATATAAACACACACCCAGAGACGCACGAAATGTGAATTATGACCGAAATAGACAAATTAATACCACACCTCTTATCATCCCCATCCAAATCCTCGATCTTTTCTACCCCCGATATCCACCAAGCACTTCCTTTCAATTTCCCCTGCTTTACTTCTGAAAGTCCCTGTAATGTCCATCTTTCTCCCCATGTCCGTCCATCCCTCTCTTCCACAGATCTCCTAATGTGTGTTCCACACTGTTTTGCCTCCCATGCCGCCGTCTTGTCTCATGCCCTTGCTGTGCGTGTGTGTTAGCTCTCACACGAGCTCGACAAGGTATACAAAAAAACCTTTTTTGCAGTTAGAATTGCTACAAGTTATTACTGGAGCTTAAATTTTGTAAATCGTTAGTTTAAGAGATTCTCTTGGTTATGGCATGTGCAGAATGAAATAAGGCCACAACATCTGGTGTCCTCCATTCTTTATAAGCATTGCAATGTATCAGCATTCTTAGGTATGATGATCGGCAATCGATATATGAGTGAGGAAGTGAAAAAAAAAAACTTGTCATAAGAAATCGTTGCAGCCTGTTCCAAGTCAGCATGGTTAAGCAGGCCAAAAAAAGATGATGGATTAAGGCCAGCGAGGTAAGAGTCGATGCGCCTCAAGGGAGAGCAAGGCCGAGGATGCACCTGAATTAGGAAGATAATTCATTAGGCCGTTATTTCTTCAAAAGGGTTTCCATGATCAAACCCCATTTCCACACATGGACTCCCTTGAATTCCTTTAGTTGCATGCAAGTTTCAGCCGCTAGGTTTCATGGTTTTGAGGAAAAGAGGAGACACACATGACTATGCCTCTGTTGGCTTAATGGTTAGGGTGGTGGTTAGGATTTGAGGATCTGAGTTCAAATCCTCCATGGCATGTTGAATTGATACCAGTGGGGTTGACTGCCTGCTCTTCCTAGGTCAGTAAAATGAGTGCCAGCTTGCTGGTATCTGTTTTGGAGTGGCGACCCGTCCAGGATTGTGCCCAATAGCCCGAGGATGACTTAGGCAGCACCTAACGCCTTTGCAGCAGAGTATGGTCCCAATAGAATGGCATATGTAATATAATATTTTTTATTACTATATATATATATTATATATATTATATTGTGCAGTTCTCAGAACGCATGCTCGAATAGATAGTGGTCCAAGACGTATTCATAAATATACGTGTAGATAGTCCTTCCTTTTGTCTAGCGGCAACACAGGGGTGTGCGTTGCGATGATCTCATTGCTCAGTTTCTTACATCATTTCTTCTTCATTACGTCCATACTCTTCTTTTCTGATTATTGCTGAGTAGAATCTGAGCCATGTGTGCCTTCTCTGTGAGATGGCGCTCAGGAGGCCAGCGGCTGCAGCTATGCGAGCGAAACGAGGGCGAGCATAACAGCGTAGAGCCCCGTTCCAGCGAGCCTCAACAACGTGTGGGAGAGTCATACAGTGCACTTGGCAGTTCGGGATTATGACTCGAGCTTCCGATGATTCGGGAAGATTCCGGTTGCATTAAAAGGCATACGAATGAATATCTCTAAGAGGTGACGAATGATGTTTTCACAACAAGAAACACATCAGCACGAGCTCCAGTGCACGAAGCGCATACGGAGGCCGATAAAGGCGACTCCATGACGTTGGGCGGGATGCGAGTGTGCAAGTATAAAGCGGGGCATTCTTTTCAACAAATATCTGATACTGATTGGTGTTCGCCCCGCGTACACGCTAGCAGAGTCATGCGGACGTGAGCGCTGCAGTGCGTAATGGCGACCAGCCACTGTATGGAATGTTGCTTCGAAGACAGACACGTACGCCGCTCGTGACTGTTTTCATACAACGCAAGGCAGAATGCACCGCTCGCGACTTTGTATCGTGATTTCCTATATCTACATTCGGTGTTCGCCGCGCACACGCTTAGCAGAACGGTGCGAACGGGAGCACTGACCAGTGGGCCTGGCAGATTCGCGCTTGCTGCGTGATAACATGCATGGATTTATCCATAACAATTGTACCTTCGGCCCCGGGCGCAGCAGCAGATTCCCCATGGATGGTGAACTTTCTCGTCTCCAGGCAGCGAAGCTGCGATCGAGCAGGGGAATGTTGTATGTGTGCGGCCACGTTGGAGCGTGGAGCGAGCCATTGATCAGCGCTGGTCGCACACCCAAGCGGGCATGCGGGACCCTCGGCCAGTTGCCAGTGCATGGCCCGGGGTTTTATGCGGGACGATTCGCGCGCCAAGTTCGGTGTGGGATTCGTGTCATGTTGTGGGTCGGAGCGGAATATTTTGTGTCTGGGATGACCTTGCGGAAATGAGTATTGCGGTTTCCGGCCAAAGTTAGAGGCGGTGAGGGGTCGGGGCAATCAGAGCGCCCGATTCAGGTGATCACTATATTCGCTTCGTGGTGGCCCCCGCCCCGCGCTGCGAGTCCAATAAGGTTGGAGGTCCCTCGCGCTCTTCGCTCTCGTTCTCTGCCCGACATCAGCAGACCGCCTCTGCTGTCTGCGGACTCCGCCTCTCATGTCCGACACACGACCTTGACCCCACCCACATTCCATCCACGCACTCTGGACTCCACCCTTCTCCTATCAGCCCTCCTTCATGCCACGGTCTCCACACGCTGTTGAAGCCAGAGACGATGCGCCAGTTTGGACCGCACCATGGAGCTTCCCCCCGAAGACGTATTGGTGGCGCGTTCGTGCAATCAGTACAAGGTAGAGATCGTAGCCTCAACTCCTTCCTTCTTGTTTCAACACTTTCTCTTCATCGGGTTTTTCTGTGTCTGTGTGTGTGAGTGTGTATGTGTGTCTGGTGCTTGTCCACTTAAGTAAGACTGCAGAAGATTCGTTATTGTTATTTTATCATTATTATTTTCGTGTTAAGCCTGTCTGTGTTCCTTTTGTAAGTTGCCTGTAAATAAATAATTATTAGGATGTTCAGCTCGTTTTGTGGTTTTTCATTGATTCCAGCATTGGTCGAATCCTAGCTGAGCCGGGACTTTATTCGCTAAAATCCGTTCTTTTAAGCCGGTATGTCCTTGGCAGTGTCGTCGACTGCATCCGATCCGGTAAAGTGACGATCGGAGATGTGATCTGGTTCGGAAAGGCATACTGAGGCTGTGTTCCCGGTATTAAATCGTGATTAATTAGGTAATCCGATTAATCATAGACGGGAGGCCCAAGTCACGCGGTTGAGTTAATTGGGTCCCGGTCGGTTAAGCGACCCAACCATATCATGGAATTATCCGTGTGCGATGGCTAATCCGGGGATTCTTGGTGGGAGCGAGGATTAGCTTTTCCCCCTAGTGGTCTTCCACGACCGCCACCCGAAGCGAGTATATAATGATACACATATTTTACATACATATGTCTATATCAATAATATATATATTATATATATATATATATATTATATTTTACTATATTATATCATACAGCGTAGTGGCGTGTACCTGTAATTCGCGGCTACTCGGAGGCTTGGGTTGGAGGAATCGCTTGAGGATGAGCTCTGCATGGTCACGCTAATGAGAGGTGTAGGGCAGCCCGGAATCATGGAGAAACCCAGAATCCTTACCTGTGTCGTAGAGGCACAGGGTTGCGTCAGAAGGGCATCCGCGTAAAACATGTGGCCAAAATCCAGTATGCGGATCATATAACGATGATCCGATGTGGCGACCCTACACGGGAGCACGAAAGAAGAACAACTACATTTTGTATATATCATCATATTTATTTTTCTATATATATTAACCGCTAGGTGGCGTGCGCCGTTACGGCTATCGGAGGCTTGGATTGGAGGATCGCTGAGGAGGACGTCCTGCACTGGGCCACGCTATGAGAGGTGTAGCGAGCCGGAATATGGCGAAACCCAATCCTTATAATCCTGTCTGTAAGAGGACAGGTTGCTCAGAAGGGCATCCGACGTAAAACATGTGCCAAATCAGTATGGCGTCTAACAGATGATGCGCTGTCGCGACCCGAACGGGAGCAGCCGAAAGACGGCAACAACATTATGTTTAATATATATATTATTATTATATACTATATGTATATCAGTCTTCCCCGTTTTCCGGGGGTTACGTTCCCCAACAACACCCCCCGCCCCCCCGCGAGAAGTGAAAATCCGGATGATTAGACGGCCTCCCCCCAAAATGCCTATTTTTTTTTATAAACGCGCGTGTATAAACACGATAGGGTTTGATTTAATACGATGCTATAACGCTGGCGGCTGTATAAACAGATTGGGTTTTATTGTATACGAGTGATTATTAAACGCTGGCGTGTATAACACAATTGGGTTTGATTTATATCGGTGAATAATAACTTCTCTGTGCTTCGTTCCTTGCCAGAAGCCTTAGAAGGTGCATGGTGCATTTGGGCGGCATCGTGGGCTGTGGAGAAAAAACGTAGAAATATTCAAGTTCACAGCGAACTTGTCTCATTGCGTTGTTGACTGGTCGACGCGACGCGTTATAATTTATTGCTTAATTAATTTATATATTTATATATTTATTACCGCGATATACCGGGGGATCGCAAAAAAATAGTTATGGTTCCAGAAAAACCGCGATGAAGCGGGGGCGGATAGGTGACGCGATATACGGGGTATTAGTATAATTATTAGTGGGCAGATACAGCAATTTTTTGACGGAATCGTGCAATGTGAGCAAGCATCAAATTTGGCACATTTGTTCTCCAGGGATTCAATCAATCTGCCTGATTGGACCATTTGAAAATCAGAATTTTGAAACAAAAAAAAAAACTTCAAAAAAGTCAAGTCACGAATCAATGTTGATGCTGGCTGAGATTCGATGAATGTTTAGAAACAAATCAAAGACGTATCTTCTAACTTTTCTTTCCCCAGGTTTCTTTTGGGGCCATGTGTTTCCTTCCCTATTACCGCGGAAGGCAATTACAGCAGTCACATCCAGTGAACGCATGGAGTATGGGATCCCTCTAGCTTTCTCAGGCCCGATTGCAGAAACTACCTATGATGGAATCCATCGCGCCTTGGCTCCTTGGCAAAGAAGCCTATCCATAGTCTCAAAACTAGTTCCTGTAAGGATGCAGTACAGATATGCTATAATAGCTTACTCGTGTCATTGCTTAATGATAATGACTTGCTACATCCGTTCGTTCATCCCTCTGTGCGTGTACAATTATGCTGAGTGTCAGCTTCTTAGAAACAATGGAACACAGCATCCAGTGACATCTCTTGATGTGGCTAATGGCCATCTTCTTCCTTTTGACATGACTGTGTTCACCATCTTTCCAAGGAAGTGAAAACAGCTCAGTTTGTTGCTGTCATCTCGAAGAAAGTTCTCTCCAGACTTGGGGTCTTACTGTTCTGTCACTCTTCTTCTATTCCTTGCCCTTTTCGACTTGCCTCGACTGCAGACTTGATCTTGTACAATTCAAACACTACGTCCACCTCTCGTACCTGCACCATAGGATTCCACCTTTGCGGATGACGTCTTCTTTAGCATAGTCATCCAATTCTTGAGTGGTGTGAAGGTAGGGCATTGATAATGGGTTTGGGGGCACGCCATCGGCAAATGTATGACTGCACTCCCTGGTTCTCTGTTGGATGTTCACTGCGCTTCAAGAATTTTCAGCCCGCTTGACTTCAAATTTTTTGAAGTTTTTTTTTTTTTCAATTTTTCAAATTTTGATTTTTCAAATGGCCTATGCCAATTTATGAAAGAAATGCCAAATTTGATGCTTGCTATAAAATTTGCCGATTTCGCTTCTACTTTAATAATATATTATTATTTATTATATATTTTAGAATTTGGAATTCGTTGCACACAACATACAGGTTCCTTTTAGTCAGCATTGATAGAGTATTGTTCCCAGATAGCTCACTTCCATTGTTTAATGTTTCAGAAATCGATTTAGAATGCCTGCGGATCGATTTAATAGTTAGGAGAACGAACAATGACAGACATCTCCCCTTTCTGCGAACGAGAAGAAGAATCTGCGCCCTCGTGACTCATGATGTTCAACAATCCCTCCCACCCGTGGTTGAGCGGGGAGGGTGGATCACGCGGGCATGAGTCACGCCGGGCTGGGCGAGGGGGCGGAGAAGGATAGGACATATCCTTCTTTGTTCTTGCGTTGTAGCTTTTTGCTTCGGACAAGAGTAGTCGTTAGCAGACTTCGGTCTGTTGGCTGGGTTAGGGTTGAGGCTTCGGAAGCTTTTGCTTCGCTGGCTCAGTGAGCTTGGCTGAGCCTGCTCGGAGGAGGCTTTTTGGAGGCTCTTTGCTTGACGGTTCGTGAGCTTTGCTTCTGCTTGCTCGGGAGAGCTTTTGCTGGTCAAGCTAGCCCTGTTTGGGAAAGGAAGTTAAGCCGTCGCTATCGCTCGAGCTCGAAGTGTGGCTTCGTCTCTTGGGTTCGTGGAGCTCTTTGTTTCCATTTTGGTTCCCGGCTTGGTGAGATCATCGACGTCTTCAGTGGAGTGTCTCGGGAAGCGACGATGCGGGAAAGGTTCGGCGCTCGTCTCTACAGCAGTGTGAGAAGCGCGGGAGGTGGTTCTCGGAGCCGGCGCGCTTCGACGGTAGGCATCTGGCGCCTTCTCACCTAGCACGTGTTGAGAAGCGCGGGAGGTGGTTCCGTCGGGGAAGCGACACATCGACGGGAAAGGATGGTTCGTCTCACCAGCACGTGTTGAGAAGCGCGGGGGATTCGGGAGCTCGGGAAGGATCGCGGCTCGCGGATTGATCCAGCTCGCTCTGCTGTAGCCAGGTCCAGAACAACTTGAAGACACATCGAGTGGAGAGGTCGAGATAGGCTTGGGTTTCAGCTCACCTGTCCTCCTCGCAGCTGGATCGTTATTAAAGGCCTCTGCACCATTTCTTGGGTGTGTTGTGGGTTGTCGTGCTAGTGTGTCGTGGGCCGTCTAATAGTAGGAACTGCTGTTAAGTGAATGACTGTACATAATAAGTAACGGTTGTTAGTTTTTTGTATGCTTTTGTTTCTTGTTAATTGCATACGTTGTTATTGCTTGTTTATTGCATACGTGCTTTATTATAATAAATGTCCTTGTGTGATGTACCTGTCGTTGCGTCCATCTCTCTTGAACTCGCCATCTTGCACTCGGAATATAGTTTGGTTTTAAATGAGCCGATAATTAGCAGAAATGCGGTCCAGGCGAGGTCTGCGATAATACCTGCTCGGTTTATCAGATGGAACGACGTAAACGGCTTTCGTGTCAAGCAGCTTGCGAGGTACGGTCCCTCGTCAGGGCTTACCCGCGCGGATATTTAGGTATATCGATATTCGCGATTGAGCCCTATTTCTACGGTGGGTAGAATACGGACGTGGGCGTGTTGGGATTTAAAAACCCACCGTGACTTTTTGGGTGTGTCAGAAAGTCACGACTGAGATTGTCTCGTGGTGGCACGAAGCAACCTATTGGTTTAGACGGCGGTCGTTCGCACGCTGACGGGAATTACAACAACACTATATATATATTGTTGTGGGCGAGTTTCTGTGGGGCACAACGTTAGGTGGCAGTAGGAGTCGCTCCACCAACACCGGAATCTAGATCTGCTTCTCAGAGAAACTCCGAAAGGCACCGGATCCCTTCAGGAACGTGGTCGAATATTTTGACGGCGTGAGGTAGGTCACTTGTTCAACTCCAAATTTACTAAGTATCATGCCGTCATACTGACGCGGGAACCACACACCTCGGCGGATTCTGTCGATCCGTGCGGGTAACGGCTCGGTCTGGCGTAAGCCGTAGCGGAGTTACCAGGCCGGCCAGGCAAATGAACAATTTAGGCTTCCGCTATTTTCAAACGCACATGCTATAGCCGCATGTCACACCTTGACGATTTAGCAGCGTATGCTCGATTTAATGAAATTTGGCTAAAGCTTGGACACTCGAATACGTTCATGGGTACGTTTGATTATATGTTAAGACCACGCTGAAAACACTGACTAAGTCGTAGTTAGCTGCTTTAACGTTGTATTTTTGGGTTGTCCTCGAATTTTTCATGCTTGAAATTTTACGCCGTATGCCTGGCGTATGATTCACACGTTCCGCTACGCCATGGCATAGTTGTAGGCACGTATATGCAATCTTGACACACGTTACTTGAAAGTTATCGTAGTCGAAAACACGTCGAGGAAATGTTTAGCGTCGAAACTTATTTCTACCTATACGTTATGGAACTTACACGACTCGAAATGTTGTCACATTCGCAACACGTTACTTGAAGTCTCATAGCGAAACACGTCAAAGTAATGTTAGGGTATCCCGTGATTATTCATACCTATGAGTAGTCGCTTGGGAATTATTTGTAAGCATGTCTACGACAAATCGTATGTAGACGTATTTGACGTCTTCAGACGACACATAAATTAACTAGAGGGAGCACTCGGTATGAAAAAAAGGGTGCAAACCTCCGGCAATTACTGTAGGTCACTCAAGAGAACTGAATATCCTATTCATTCAATTTGATCAACAAGTGCTCAACGAGTTATAGTTTGCAACTTTTCCCTTTTACATTACTTCATTCATTCGTCATAACATAGACGTCTTTAGACAGAAATTTGATTTACGTGGTATATCACCTGAATTCAAAATCAGCCGCAATTATATTTTGCATGTTTTTTTGTTGGAATCACTATAATGTAGAAATACAAAAAAAAAATCTAAATTTGTGAAAACAAATTTGCAAATTTTTTTTTCTCTAACAATTTTTTTGGGGAGGGGGGGGGTTGGAAATATTCAAAGTGTAGAAATGCAAAAAAAGAAATCCGAAATTTTGTTGAATAAAAGTTGCAAAATTTTTATTTTCTCTTAACAAATTTTTTGTTGGGGGGGGTTGGAAATCATTAAAACATGTAGAAATGCAAAAAAAAAAAATCAAATATTTGATCAAATTGGCCGCCATATTGGATTTTGGCCAAAGTCCAAATACTAATTGGTTGATCTTGGACCAGACCACCCCCCCCACCAAGTTTTCGTCGAAAATCCACTCGAGGGTTTTTTCCGTATACTGTTCACAAACAAACAACAACCAAAGGGTGAAAACGTAACCTCCATCCATCTTCGATGGGGGTTAATGAACGACGTTTGTACTACAGATAGCGTATATGGGTAATGGCGCTATTAGGGGAATGGATATTTAAAGGGCTTCGAGGGGAACCGTCTTTTTTTAGACTTCGTTTGAGTACATTCCATGTCATTCCGAGATCATGAGAGAGATACCGAAGCCTGAGACGAAATACTACCTGTCTTGAGTCACATGAACCTATCGGGTGAACCTGCACAGTTGCGTGCATAGAGGCGGGAGAAGAAGACGTGACGGAGGAGAAGGAACTGGGAGCCCTGGATCGGGAGCGACACCATTACGGCATATATGACAGATATGTTGGAACTCCGAAGAGACCATGCATCCTTATCAACGTTCCTGCGAACTCCGCCCAGCGATGTTCGACGCTGCAAGCCAGAGTGGGTCAAGGATAACAGCATTATTATTAATATTTAATAGTCCAGTGAAGCGATTTAACTCGTGTCAATGGAAACGATTTCATTGCGAAGCACCAGCGTTCCAAAAACAATAGGCGGGCAGCCATTATTAAAGTTGAAGTTCGAGCCTATGATAGAAAACCTCACGTATCGTCGACATACCTGACCACGTAATGCATCCGTTAGACTATCGTTGCATAGGTTGTGAAACGCCTAAAACACGCTAATCAATTTGTGTATAACTTATGTATAAGTTAATCGAAGTGTTCTGTGTTCATTTACTACGTACATTATGCTTTTCCAAGCGGTTTTGTAATACTTTTAAAACTGAAACAAAAAAATAGTTCATCGTGGGAAATGAGAAAAAAAAAATTAGCAAAAAGAACATCGAACAATGGTGCAAAGGTAGTCGCCTTATTGTGGAGCA
The DNA here is from genome assembly GCA_035128595.1 of Eptatretus atami. NCBI lineage: Eukaryota > Metazoa > Chordata > Myxini > Myxiniformes > Myxinidae > Eptatretus > Eptatretus atami. The sequence goes on from CM068963.1 coordinate 99,551,565, forward strand.
ACAGGATCCATCATCACACACCTCCCATCACGCTCACTACTAGCTGACATGGACATACTACTATCACTAGTACTACTGACTATTGAAACTCACTCAACATGGAGTTGGACACTTGACGGAGTTCGCTCTTTGAAGCCCCATTGGTATACACTAATTCCCTAAACGCTGCCAAATACGCATATAGGTAGATAGATTAGAAACACGTTCAGGAAGTTTGTGGTCGTCCGGAAGACGTCATCAAATTTGTCTACATACGGACAATGTGCGATTTGAGATACGTTACACTAGTTTAAACCGCTATCATAGGTTCAAAGCACGCTACTCATAGTTCAAAGCACGTTCATTCTAGCGTTAAAATTTAGTTTCGGTATGCTAAACACATTACCTCACCTGTGTTTCGACGTAAGATTAATTACAAGTAACGTGGTCGACTGGTCACAGGATCGGGAGGTGCAGGAGAACTTATGCGCAGCGTATGGAACTTGTGAGCCATACGTTCGAGTACGATCGTAAAATTTCAGCATGCCTGAAATTTCAAGACGTACTAGACGTGACCACGGAATTTGACAGGTAATTCTCGTTTTTCGCGTGTCACTAACCGTATCACAACTTACCATACCGGTATTCGACGGTGTGCCAGCGTTTTACCACACATTTTTCATAGGTCGGACTACGTTTGGCTAAATCGTCAAGGTGTGACTGCGATGTTGACACTCTCAATTTTCAGGTGGGTTTGATTCTTAAATCGGCGTGCGAGCAGGTTTTTATACAGGCTACGCCACGGAGTTCGTCGGCGATACGTGCAGCGGGCTATGTAGTTAAACTATCGTGGGCATACGGTTGATGAAGGACTAAACAGGCTAAGCATCGGTTGGTATAAGTTATCTATAACAACAACGAACGTTCTTGCCCGTTATAATATGTTAATGCATAGAGACCAACAGATTATGTATACCACCAATTAAAAAAAACTCAAAACTTCAGCGTCGCGAACGTTTTACTACATTTTTATACGTTGCCATTGCTGTAAAACGTCAAGGGTGACGCGCGCTTAAGCCATGAAAAACACAGAAAGAGCTGGAAACATTTACAAAAGGAGATTTATTTACAATAGGCAGGGGAGGAACACAGAAGACGCAGGATTATCGACATAAGAAATGGCAGTCATGTACAAAGCAAAAGCACTTAACAATTTACTTGACAAGACAGGCCCGCACAACAGACCTCACACCCAAAAATAAATGGACCATCAATGGGTCTTCAGTCGGTAGAGCCGCCCGGGGTACTTCGCCTGGTGTCACATCGACTCAGAACCACTAGGTGGGGACTCGAACCATGAAGATACGTCTGCCTGAGCTCCGTCCGGACAACTATTCACTGGCTTTGGATTGCCAGGTTGGAAAAGTCTGAACTGAAATGTCCTCTCCACACAAAATGTCTCAACCAGATTCACTGGCTTGCACGGCAAACGCCAACGATTCTCCGTCTGGCGAAACGTCCTGCCATGAGCAACCGTCTTCTCAACGTGGTCCGACAACACACTACACTGACGTCGCCACGATCACCCGGTTCTCCATGACAGCGCGCTCGTCCGACAGCCAATTGCCCCAATGATGCCTACCACTCGACTTAATCTTCCTCCCCCGCGGTCGAGGAAAACCTGAGGTACGCTCCGGATTGGACGAGGCTGTCGGGTTGAACTCGTGGCCGCCGTTAATTGGAATGAGCTCATGTGGGCGGAGGAACCTCACCCTGTAGTGACATTATGCAGATTGGCATAGGCGTTGTCGTTGTAAGTGATGATGAGAGGATTGTAGTTGTTGTTGTTTTTTGGGATAATAAAAATCCTAACATATAAATTAATTCTGACGCACGCGCACTTAAATTCCCATTAGACATAGGGACGGAACCCTAACTGAAACGCAATACTTCCGGATATACTGATCTTATAGGATCTGGCAGTTGGTGATCATGCTTCAGATTCTTAACATATATATACACCACACACACACCTATTATGATATATATTAATATGTAATAGTATGTGTGTGTGTGGTGTACGTGTTATATATCTATGTAATCATATATAATATGTGTCTGTGTATTTGTGTGTGGTGTGTGGTGGTGTGTGTGTGTGTGTGTGTGTGTGTGTGTGTGTGTGTGTGTAGTGTATATATTTAATATGTGTGTGTACGTGTATATATTATATTGTTATATATATACATATATATATATATGTGTCTGTATTGTATATGTGTGTGATGATGTGTGTTGTGTGTGTGTGTGTGTGGTGGTGTGTACTATATATATATGTGTGTGTGTAGTTTATATATATTATATACATATTATTTATTATGTGTCTGTTATTTGGTGTGTAATTATTATATATATATATATATATTTATTATATATATATATATTAATATAATATGTGTTGTTGTTGTGTGTGTGTTTTTTTTTTTTTTACGTGTATATACAGGGTGTCCCAAATCTCCATATATAGGAAAATTTAAACTTTCATGCAAAATGTCTCCCGAAAAAATTTTCATACATAGCTATATATTTCTTTTTTAGATCCGTTCAGAATTGGCCTTTGTCAAAAGAACAGTAATGTGAATATTCTCATGATGGTTCGGAGTGTCGCAAGGTTAAATCGATTTTAACAGGAAAACAGGCACAGAATCACACACGACAAATCAGAAATGGATCATTGACGGAACGCATTCGTTAGAGGGAATTCTTGATATGCCAGTTTGTTGAAACGGAGTTCACCAAAGTGGAGAGACCTTCGTGCTATGTAGTTTACAAAGAAATGGAAAATCATGTAGAGAACGGTTTTTTTAAATAAAGTTTACATCTTTGCTAAGTGTTATTTTCCTATGTATGGAGGACTTTTGAGACCCTGTACACACCACACACACACACCACACCCACACACACACCACAACACACAACACACACAACACAACACACACACATATATATTTAACACTGGTTAGCAAAAGTTTTTTTATTTCAAGTTATAATGGCATGCATTTTGTTCTCACCGTTGTGATAATGGCTTAATGAATCTAACTACATACAATTTATGCAGTTGTAATGGCAAGGCAATTATTCGATGTGCGGTGCACGTTCTTTTTGACAATCATAGTGCAATTTGTTCTGCCTGATGGAGAGAAACCCAAAGTGATTCCGTACGGCATCAATTTATTTGCTTTCGTTGCAGCAAATACTGTCTTCAGAAGCTTAATGCACGAGATGGGGATGGAAGGTCATTTTACAGCTTCACTTGCTTCCCTGCCAGGCATCAGGCATCTTTAATCACCCGAACATTACTAAAAAGTTTGGCAAACAAAAGATTTGCCCGTTGCACGTGACGTTCCCACTAAGCGAGCACAAAACCATGCTCCCAACGAAGCGGTGATTAAATTTGTTGGCGAGGAAGGTCTTGATTCACAGACCTACAGTTTTCATCGAAACTCCTGAACTTGGCATAATATAGTAGACATACTCCGCGCAGACAGTAAGATTCCGATTTTGAAAATTCCCTCTAAAAAAAGTTATGCTCAAATATCTCCGCTAATGGAAATCGCTAAAAACAATATCTCCGAATCTCCGGCAAGCTTTTTGAATTCTGTTTGCGGGAATACGAACAGGACGATTTACAGAGATGGATTACGACATAATGATACATCATTATGACGTATATCAATTTATTATACGTCATTCCTATTTTTTTTGACATCTTTTTGTTTCACAAACCCAGAGTTTTATCGGGATTCTTCGTGAAACTTGCATGTATCAGAAGCCTCGCGCAGTGGCATAACATCTCCGATTGGGAAATTCTTCTAGAAAAAAATTACGTCATAATATCTCGCCGCTATGAAATGTCCATACTCTATTAATAGCAAGTGTTTGATTTTGTTTGCGGGAATCAAGCGGGCTTGACAGAATAATTTATCCGCAAACCTGTACATCACAATGACGTCATATTCTTTTTATGACGTCATCATTAGAGGACGGATCTTTAGCTCATTTGAGCTTGTTTTCCAATGATCTATTAAAATGCTGAGCGTCAACAAGGAAGCAGACCCGTAGCATTTAAAATCAACTCTTTCGTTTGACTTGGCCGGATTCAAACCGCTGACCTCTCAGACTCAGAGGTGGGGACGCTCTAATCGTTACCACCACGTGTTGCAACTCGACTCCAGACTTCTTCTTAAACGCCACAATTATTCCCACTTCTTTCAGGGTTGGTCGGGGAATGTTTTTCGCCCTAGTCTTTCACGCCAGGTCACAACCTGACGTTCCACAAAGTAGTTAGCGCAGACATTTGGAATTGTTCAGTTGTCCGGCGATGCTCGCCAACTCTTCGCGAAAGACACTGTGGGATTTCCACAACAACTGTCAGCAGATGAGAATGCCGTTTAAAATCATCCAAGGAAATTTACCAGGATGGAAAGTTTATAGCCTGGAGGGATTTGACAGGCATATACAGCGTTAGAGGCTAGTGTGCATACCTGTACACTGTCGGCATCCTGCCAGTCCTGAACCAGACTAAACAATTCAAAGGTAAATGTTGCCATGTGCGCTTGTCTGGCCCGTCCCACAGCTTTCAAAGCAATATAATTGTATCCCAGTCTGTATTACAAAAAATATTTTTATCAAATTATTTTTTTTAACTCGCAATGGACATTTTGGCAATGTATGTATGTATGCAACCAAACCTCTTTCTACCTATACACCACACTCTTGTGTGCCAGCTTGTGGCTGCGTTGCATCATTGGTTAGCGCACGCGTATGCCCTGATAGCCTTTACAGTACACTGGTGCTCATGTTCGCCAAACTCGAAGGATGACAGGCTGAGGTCAACCCACCTGAGTGTAATTCAGGGAAAAGGGTGCTTGAAATAGGACCTAGCATACCAGGCCAGCCAACCGCCACTGCCTAACTAACGCCAAGGCTTCTTTCTGTCTGTGACTTCCAGCTTATCATAAGTACAGTATGAGGAGTTCACGGTATTGGTTTGGAGTTATTCATTAACCATTTTGTATGATTATTGGTTAAATCTATCTGGCCTTGTCCAAATTGGAAAACATTGGAAGAATTAAAAATCTGTACTTGTGGCATCAATACTGAGGTTTTGAGAGGAGGTTGCAAATATTGGGATCTTCTGCATGAAAAAATGGAGTGGAGAATTTACTTGGACGAAAAATGGAATTCTTCTCCTAACCGGTGGGCCCAAGACCCTGAGGAGAGTCTTGGGCAAATGGGTTATTTGTTTTGTTTTTTTGTAAAAAACGAATAGAAGTGTAAAGGTGTAAAAACTTAAAGTAAAAAGACGAGGACTGGTTGAGTAGTGAGATAAGGAAGGCTATGAAGGAGAAGCAAAAGGTTTATAGGTTTAAAATAGAGATGCTGAATTAGATTTATATCACTTGTCAGAAGTAACAAGGCAAGTGTGAAAACATAACTTGGCAAGCTAAAAGAGTATGGAAGGAGATGGCTAGGAATACTTAAACATAATAACAAGGCTTTTTAAGTATATCAGGGGAAAAAAACTAGTGAGGACATTGTGGGCCCATGAAGATAAGCCGGGGTGGTGGTTCGTGATGAAAGTGAGATGACTTATAAACAGTTATTTTTCTTCAACTTTTTACAAAAGAAAGTCAGAGAATTGCCATAGCTGAGATATCTACGATGAGGTGAGGAAGCGTTTTTACAGAAGATCCAGGTTTGGAGTGAGGAAGTAAGGAACGCTGGAAAATCTAGGAGTAGATAAGGTCCGGGTCAGAATATGCAACCGAGAGGGTTGAGAAGTAGCATGAGCAGGTAAAGCGAGATGTTAACGGAATATTTTCAATAGTCACCTGGATCAGGAACAGGTACCAGAGGATTGGAGAGGTAGCATGTAACACCATTATTTAGAAAAGTTCCAGAGAAGAATTGGAGAACTATGACCTGTTTGTTGACTTCAGTATGTGGGGAAGTAGTTGGAGCATAAATTAAAGACGGATGAGAGAATCATTATACACCAAATACAAACTAATTAAAGGTATCTCAGATGGGTTTAACCAAAGAAAGTTCCTGTTTAACAAATCTCTTTAGAGTTCTATTGAAGCAGTGTCTGATTGGTGGATGAGGGAAGGAAGTGACATATTAGTACATATCTGGACTTTAAGAAGGCATTTGAGTAAGGTAACATCGGAGGTTGTTAGCCAAGTGAGGGCTGTGGAGTGTGGTCAGTGCTAAGTTGATTGCAAATGCTTAGTGATAGGAAAGCAAAAATGGCTGTGAGTGGGAGGATGTATTAGCGGGGCACCTCAGGATCAAGTATCGACATTATTTCATTATTTATATCAACGGTTTGGATAATGCGGTTAAAGAGTAACGCTTTCGCAAATTTGCGTGATGACACCAATTGCATTGGAGGTAAGTGGATGCAGAGTGGGTGATGTCAGATACAGAAAGTATTGTATTGTATCAGATTGGGCAAAAGACTGTGAAGGACCATCTGTGAAGGTGAAGGACTGTGAAGGAACTCACAACAAGACCATCCGCATGATGAGTCACCAACTGCTAATGTCGCCAGGAAGGGATAAGCTGAATAGTTTAGAGGAGTCTGTGGTGCAAGTGGGGCAGATTGGAATTTTAACTGAGCAATGTAAGTGGTTGGATGGGAATAAGATAATGAAATAGAATTACAGGATGCAAAAGGGGTATTTGAGAGCTGTCACACAGGAGAAGGATCTGGGTAGTAATAGCATCAGGAGTAAGGCAGCAGCACAGTGCAGGCAGCTATAGGAAGAGCAAATGGTTTAGGCTGAAAGAGGGGGATCATTATAAATAAAAAGTGGTTTAATTGTACAAGAATTTAGTGAGGGGCACATCTAGACTATTTGTGTGCCAGTTTTGTCACCGGCAGTTCGGAAGAATAAGTGTCATAGAGAGGTTCAGCGAGTAGGCTACAGTTGATTCGGGCCAAGCTAACTCAGCATATGACGAAGCGGTTGAAGGAGCGGGCTTATACACTAGAAAGGAGCGGTGCAGGAGATATATAGGATGTTTAAGATAAATTAAAGGTATCGATAATATGGCGATGAATTATTCAACAGAGTAGACAGTGATAAGAACGCAGGGCCATAAGCCTGAGATAAGAAGAGGGGTTAGACGGTGTAAGCAGGACTTTCACTCATAGAGTGTTAATGCATGGATTCTCCTGAAAGGAGTGAGCAAGAAACATCAGATAAGTAAATTAAGTATTAGATAGGTACTGTAGTATGGAGATAGAGGGGTATAGGGATGTTCTAAGACTTTTAGAGGTGTTTGAGTATGATGGGTGATGGGTGATTGACGGATGCTGTTGTGGGGTCTTTTAAGGGGGGTTGGGTGGTTGATTGTGTTTTTACCAAGCCCATGACCCTCTCTGAGGGAAGAAAAGAAAACAAAGACAAACAAAAAATTACAAAAAAATACAAATAAATATTTTTTTAAACAACAAAAAAATATAAAAATGTTTTTCTTTCTTTAATTAAAAAACGTTTTATTTATTTTTTTGGCTTTTTTTTTCGATCTTAGGTTTTGTTGTGTTTGCGCAAGTTATGATGGGCTGAATGCCTCCATCTGTGTGGATTCTTTGTGTCTGTTTCCGTTAATAACTCTGTTTGCTGTTGATGCTGTCTCCATTACTGTTTTAGTGCTGCTGGACTGGGTATTCGGAAGAACTGAGCAGAGAAGAATGGGATATTTTGGAGGAACAATTTGAGAGCTGGGAGTCAACCTCACACAGGACACTCGATGACGTAACTGCTAACATCGAGGAAGGATAA
>CM068963.1:99585844-99593344 GCA_035128595.1 Eptatretus atami
CCAAACAGGTACAGTTGATCTCGAGATGTTGTCAGTTAAAAATATATCCATTTACATGAAACCTGGAGTCTAAAAAGCAGAAATCCACTAAATAGTACAAGTCTGTCACCTCTGCCGGACCTTTTGGTCACCTCCACATTTTTGTGTCATTTTTCCTTCCTCTTTTAATTAATCTCAAGTTTCTTCAATCCTGCTCTTTCTCCAGTCTTTCATTGCTGCAGCTCATTACCACCTCAGACTCATCACCCCCATACTTCCCTCTCCCCAAATTCCTTCTAATCTTGTTACCTGCCTGAAAATACACCTCTGACTACCTGTTCCCAAGCAATTCCTTATCGCTGTGTTTACCTGATACTTCATTGTTGAGCAATTCCATCAGCCTATTGACAGGATGCTGCAAAGGTAGCAAACCGACCTTTCAGCGTGCTAACCTGTAGCTGAGTAGAGGACCATTTCTCAACCAGGAGGGAATTCTTACTGACAAGGTCAGTAATAGTGATGGTAAGTTCATATATAAAACACAATTCATTAAAATCACAAGCTGGTCAAAAACTTGGGATATGTCTTTCAATACTGACGAATCACACGCTCACTCTCTTTTTGAAAGGACCTTCTGGCAAAACCCTCCCACCTACTTTCTTAACAATCCTCTTTAGGAAGTTCAGTCATTCAAACTCTTGGGTCTTACTATCAGCCATGATCTTTCTTTGGCAAACCACATTTCAAAGTTGACCTCCAAAGCCAGCTGCTGACTGGGCATCCTCCGTCGTACAAAGTCCTTCCTTGGCACATCTGAACTCGTATCCACATACCAGGCCTTCATCCACAGCTTGATGGAGTACTGCTCTCCCCTCGGGGCTGGCTCTCCTGCCTCACACCATGCTCAGCTTGACACCGTGAAAACCAAGTCCTTCTAGATTATTGGAATCTCCAGCGATGAATCTGAGTCTATGCGTCTGTCACTACGCCATCACAATCAGGTCAGTGGTCTCTTTGTCTTCTATTGCCCCCTCTCTGGTCTTGCACCATCTGATCTTGCCATGCTTTGTCCCCATCTCCCCCCCTAGGTTTCTGCAAGGTACAGATGGTCCACCATCAACCCCCTTCTGGTAAAACTACCTAAATCCAGGATCACTGCTCACCTTCATCCATTCGTTCCTCTTTTTTCCTACTTGTGGAACCAACCTCCATATCCTCTTCGATCTCATTCTTCCTTCCAGGTCTTCAAGCCAGCTGTTCACCACCATCTCACATCATCCCTAATGCAGAACAATTATTTTTTTCTCCCCTTGTTAACTCCACTCCAAGCCCTCCTCCTTCCAAATTTCAATTTTTCCTTCCTGGGTTTTCTCCTTCTGTATCCATCTTATACTTTCCTGTCCCCCATTCCTCCCCACGCCCCATTGTTTGTCTGTCTCCCTCCATCTTGAACTTCAATTCTGCTGTTACTGTGACCCTCCCTCTTCTCTCTACGGTTCCTTTTGTACTATTACCTCCTGATCAATTCAGTGTGCTAACTCTTCCACGACCCTCGACTATTTATACAAAAAAGCCATCTCACTCCTGGTAAACTGCACTTTCACTTCAAATTGACAGCACACAAGATAAATCAAACAACATGTTCCCGGTTAATATTTCTCACCCTGCCAGTTGTTCTAACCACAAGCAACACAGAATGTCCTGCCAAGGATATTCCTGAACCCATCAACATCATCATTGGCATGTAACCCCACTCAACAAGCGACCTGGACACACAAATGTGTCAACTTTGCAAACTCATACGGGTTGGCCGTTGGACACACTCTAGTGGTTGCACCAATGGTAGCAATCCGACATCGTGCCAGCATCAGCGCAAACGTGTGAGAGCACTTTATCAGACCTTTCAAAGCAATATTTCAAACAGAGGGAGACCTCCACAGGGCGTTGCCATGGAACACTACCGCTTAGGCCTCTGGGGGTAGTTTGTGTGCCGTAGCCATTTCCGAAGTTCACATGAACACCACTCCTGGAGAACACTTTCAGGAATAAGAACAAGAGTGGGAATTGCTTTGCAACACATGTCTCCTACTGCTGTGATATTTTCTAAGTCCAAAAAGGGCATCACTGAAAATTTGACGAAACGCCCTGAAAGTTGAACTTGTTCTGTAACTTATCTTCAGTTGAATATGTTGAAGGGGATGGGAAAAAGTCTGTGGTATAGGTTTGCAAACCTATATATATATATATATATATATATATATTCCCCTCCGGTGAAACTGGTCGTGGACTAATAAGAGGGAGAAGAGGAGTTAGAAGAGTTTTCTGTTAATTACAGACACTGTTAAGCAACGGTCAAAAATATATCCTCAAATGTGGCTCTCAATCATTTAGCATCAGATCATACAAATAATATAATAAATAATCAACTAAACGGTGGAATATGTCAAATTATTAAGTCGATTGTAGGACTACAACGGCAGGATTTGGCAAGATACACTTGTTGACATGTTCAACATCTCGGAAGCCGTCGATCGACTCTTCCACGAGGCTGATCATCGACCCCTGTGAAAATAAAATGCCCTCGTGCGAGCAGTTGCTTCTCTCCCACGTGTGTTACACCCAGAGTGTGATGGATCTCTGATGGATACGACGTACAAGGCAGCAGGTGTATCGTTATATCTGTCACAGACGTCTCACTTGTTCCATGTTCCATTCCTGGTTAAACTTGACCTTTTGTTCCACTGCACCAGGAAGATTGATATTTATTACGCACTGCTTACCTGCATGTGCTATTCTTTCAGCGTGAGAGTGGAAAGGAGCGAGTGACGCACAAGTACAAAGGCCGCTCAAAAGGTTATTGGAACGAGACCAAGACACCGGGGACCTTAATACAACGTACAAGTATATGTAATCACGAGGATGATACTGTCTGACGAATGAGATATTTGGAAAAAACAACAACAGAGAGTTGCCTTTTCTTGGATGACCTCTCGTAAAGAGAAGTTTTTGAACGCCCACCTAATATGAGCTCACTTTCGCTCTCTAAAGGTAAACTGGGTGGTATCTCTCGACCGGGTCATGCTCAAAAGAGTGAAATTGTTGTAACCTTGAATGAGGGGTCCATCGGCGGTCCTTGCATGGATGCCATTTTGAGCATACTGCACAGTACACCTGCGCAGTAATCAGTACTTTGGTCACAGCGTGTCATCATGTTACGTGAAATTTTTCTCTCAAGCTGAATAAAAGGGTCAGCAACTTGTACAAAGTTAATGAAATGACAACAGCAGCTTGAGGACAAATATTTGATTTGTTCATTAGTTTCAACACTACGTGGCTCGATATATGCTAATACACTATATTGCACCTGCATCCGAGGTCTGACAATAAAGTTCCGGGACTGATTTATTTATTTTTGACAGGTGGCAGCACCTGCCGGGGTTTCATAATTGGACATGTATCCTAATCCTCCTGACAGTACTGTGTTAGCCATTGTATCGATCGGTTGTGTTTTGCAGCCGTACTGGAGTTTTGTAATAATTATTATGTGTTGCAATCATATTCTGAAGATGAACGACAAATTTATGGAACAAAGAATCATCATGTTTTTGGTAAAAACTAAACAAAAGTGGCACAGACATTTTCGACAAGTTGAAACTCATTCAGACTTTTTTTGAAATTCAGACTTTCATTACTCTCACCTCCTCAGTTTGTTCCAACAGACAAATAAATAATTCACTCGAAATTTTATCCATATTGATCAACATTTAGGGGTTGCTCAATGAAGTTGGGGGCTGGCAGGATGGCCGAGAGGTATGGGCAATCACCTTCGAAACTGTCTCACCTGGGTTTGAATCACGACCCAGCTATAAACAGTCAACCCAATGTTTCACATCAATGTGTCTGCCATCCTTCAGATGGACATAAAACTAGCGAGGTGTCCCATCTGCTTGTATTAGTTGGTGCACATCACAGATCCCACGGTGTCCTTCACAAAGAGTAGGTGAGCTATCTCTGGCACCGTGGAACAAATTTCAAATTCCTGCCCTGACTTCCTGTGGCGGAGTGACGACCCATCCAGGATTGCGCCCCATAGCCAATGAAACTGCCTCTGCAGCCTGATGGCACAGAGAAGGATCATCCAGACAATGAAGTTGAAATTTTACCTTTTTTTCACTAACCCGGTGAGACAATGAGTGGGCCTCCTGGCTGCCCCCCCCCCCCCGACCAGGGGGCCCTTGCTCCCCATCTCACTGGGTTTGTAAAGGCGAAGTTTTTACCTTGTGGCTTGCATTATATCTGCATATTCTGAATATGGTGAACCTTTCTTGGTGTCATCCTCCTCGTGGAGTGCGATTTATAGCACCTGCAGCCCAGCATCATTGCAAGATTGGAGTGACAAAGCATTGTATGCCCTCAATATCTGGATGTTAAGGAGACAGTTGAAGCTCACTGGCCATGAGGAACGCCAATATCTGTATATTTATTGTTTGCCTTTACTTTACTCTTAGGGTATTGATCACTGCTGCTCATGCCATTTCTGCTCCTCCCAATGTCCTTAACTTCCTACATCTCAAGTACAAGAAACGCATAGCGAATTGGTTTGGCATTCTTTGATTCGACTGCATCTACAGAGTCAAATGAGCAATGGTGAAGGCATTAAATGAAAAGGAAGGCATGGATAAACCTCTAAAGTGCATCCAGCTGAATATCAGGAAGTCTGAGGACATGTAAATTGAATATTTTGTCACAAAGAACACAATGAACTTCTTCAGGTGCCTCCAAATTCCAGCTGTTTTTCTGTATTCTGATCCCACTCATGGGAACTCAGAGAGGATTACAGGGAGGCACTGCAGACAGTTGAACACTTGAAGGTGATAAATGACAATGCTGAAAGGTGTATGGCCTTTATTGAGGAGTATACTAAGTGGCATCATAACAAAGAAAGAAGAACAGAAAAATTCCTCCTTCATGTTGCGCAGGATCATAGAAGCCACTTCTCCAATTGCAAAAAGTAAACAATATTGATGCAAAAGTGATGAACCACGCCAGGCCACCACAGTTCAGAACTTCAACCTCATTGAACAAACTCTAAATAGTCTCACATGGATGAAATTTAACAAGTTTATGTTCTGTTGAAAAGTTGGAATCAAATGGAACACTAAATACTACGTTTGAGTCAGCAGAAGGAACCCAAAATAAGTAAAGAGCAAAGATGGAGTCATCGGGAGGAACCTGGATAAGATTCGGGTTTCAGCCGCTACTACTTTAAATTTTACCTGCAAATAAGAACTGCACCATTATAAATGTCGAAAACATTTGAACCACCTGCCATTAATTCTGTACCAAACAACACACAGTCGCTCTTTTGTAATTAAATAATATATTACCTTGTGATGGGTCAATTCATGAGCGGGACAGTGTAGCCGCTGGTAGAATCCTTTCTGGGAGCACAGCTATGCTGCTAATGCAGTTCCAAAGGACGTTAGTTAGCGGAGGAATTTGTCCTTTCTTTTCTCTCTTTTTATTTTTGCAGGATTTAAGGCTCGTAGTGGAGATGCTACACGCACATGGACATACGGAGGGATACACGAGACAACACAGGACTGTTAGATGAGACAAACAGCCACTGAGCTTGGTGGAAAGTGCCATCACTTCCCAGGGCACTCTGGGTACCAGCGATGCCACATCAATGGTGCCGCTTTTTACACTACACTCAGCGGGTCATTTCCTAAGAAGGAATTTCCTCCTCCTCATGGATGCCAACCAATTGGGATTGTTTGTGTGCTCTTGTCCATTTAAATGGTCAACGTCAAGCAAGGAAGCAGCGCGTTCCAATTTTAAAGTCTTCGGTACAGCTCAGTCGGGATTTGAACCACTGACCTCCCAGACACCCCAACCATCACACCGAGTCTGGTAAATTGTTTTGGATGCCAAATCACCTAATCTTTGCAAAAGACACTCTAGCATCTTTATGGTCCACCAGCAACCAATGGCAGTGAAACGGTGATGGGTACCCCGCTTAACGCGTTCCAACTGACAGTGCGCTTATTGATGCAACAGATCTGCATGCAAAACACCAGGGTGACAGTTTACAGTTGGTCCGGAATCAAACTCAGAGTAGACAGCTCAAAAGCGAGTGTGCATACCTCTTAGCCATCTTACCATTCCTGCACAGCGAATGAAAGACAAAGACTCCCGGGGACATAGTGTTGCTCTTTTTGATGAATAACAAGAACATCGGGACACAGATGGACAATTGTCACAGAACATTGGATTTGATTTGAACCTGGGGTTCCAGTGTCAGAGGATCATGTGTCAAGGGCTCAGAGCAGGACACCAAACGTCACTCATGAAGTCGTGTGTGTGTGTGTGTGTGTGTACAATTTTTTAATAATTCCTTTTCCTCATTTGAACCCCGTTCCCCCCGCTAAAACCCTTTTGATTTATGCGAATGTAACATGTAGATGATCACCACAAATGTTACACTACTACTACTACTACTACCACTACTACTACCACCACCACTACTACTCTACTTCTTTCATGGACCAATTATACCAATCTTATTGTAGGGTCGGCTCGGGGAATATTTTTGCCCCAAGTCTTACAAAAATAGGCTGACTGGGCCTGACGTTTGACTGAATGGTGGCGGGAATTTAGAATCTGGCCAGGAGGCCGGCGATAACTCGACTAATTTTTACGAAACAAAAACCATGGGATCTTTCACATATCCACCACTGGGCAAAATTTGATTTGCAGCAACAATCTATCAGCTGAGTCTGACGTTTCTCCCACCAATGACCTTTATCGGATACTATATTCAGGCATCGTGTGTTAGATTGGAACAACAGGCAACTGCAACATATCCGAACACCATACAAACCGATCACCAATCTCCAATGTTGGACAAACCTTGCAGTAACAGCTTAACTAAGCAGAATAGATTCAAGCCAAGTGGTTGAGAAAGGACAGAAAATAACAACACTTTGCTCGCCATGTTGCAATTCCAAGAATCATAAAGGGCTCATCTTTATTACCATCCTCTCTAAACATCCCAAAATGTACAAACGGAAAAAAGGTAGCATTGCAAGTGACACCTTGCTCTTCTTCACCAAAAACAGGAGATTTGCTGTTAAAACAAGTGTACATCATTATTGCAATCATAATTACAGTGCTCGTTTACCTTTGCCACGATATTGCAGGTAAATATGTCAGCACATTATTCTTCATGAACACCTGTGTGATAAGCCAGTGTATTACATTTTGGTAAAGCAGGTTGCACTTTATCATCCGGACGAATGCGTTTAGTAAAGAACCCCTTTTGCGCTGAGGCCGAGTTCAAGGCCTGAAATGAAAGGCCCTAAAGGCCCTTCTTGCGATAATGGCTGCTCGGAATCTTAAATGAATAAATCTCCTGCAGGAGAACAACCCATTCCTCACTATGCGTGACTCGAACTCTGGATTGGCACAGCCAATGGTTCTTGTAAATGGAATGGCCTCACGGTAATTATGCTGTTTATA